>OY804589.1:5711347-6267852 GCA_963680875.1 Bathymodiolus brooksi
TCCACCGCAGGGCGGGTATAACCTTTAAAGGCCTATGGTATAATGTATTTGATTATTGTCTCATCGTTCCACCGCAGGGCAGGTGTACCCTTTAAAGCCTATGGTATAATGTATTTGATTATTGTCTCATCGTTCCACCACAGAGCGGGTATAACCTTTAACGCCTATGGTAAAATGTATTTGATTATTGTCTCATCGTTCCACCGCAGGGCGGGTATAACCTTTAAAGCCTATGGTAAAATGTATTTGATTATTGTCTCATCGTTCCACCACAGGGCGGGTATAACCTTTAAAGCCTATGGTAAAATGTATTAGATTATTGTCTCATCGTTCCACCGCAGGGCGGGTATACCCTTTAAAGCCTATGGTATAATGTATTTGATTATTGTCTCATCGTTCCACCGCAGGGCGGGTATAACCTTTAAAGCCTATGGTATAATGTATTTGATTATTGTCTCATCGTTCCACCACAGGGCGGGTATAACCTTTAAAGCCTATGGTATAATGTATTTGATTATTGTCTCATCGTTCCACCACAGGGCGGGTATAACCTTTAACGCCTATGGTATAATGTATTTGATTATTGTCTCATCGTTCCACCACAGGGCGGGTATAACCTTTAAAGCCTATGGTATAATGTATTTGATTATTGTCTCATCGTTCCACCACAGGGCGGGTATAACCTTTAAAGCCTATGGTAAAATGTATTAGATTATTGTCTCATCGTTCCACCGCAGGGCGGGTATACCCTTTAAAGCTTATGGTATAATGTATTTGATTATTGTCTCATCGTTCCACCGCAGGGCGGGTATAACCTTTAAAGCCTATGGTATAATGTATTTGATTATTGTCTCATCGTTCCACCACAGGGCGGGTATAACCTTTAACGCCTATGGTAAAATGTATTTGATTATTGTCTCATTGTTCCACCGCAGGGAGGGTATACCCTTTAAAGCCTATGGTATAATGTATTTGATTATTGTCTCATCGTTCCACCACAGGGCGGGTATACCCTTTAAAGCCTATGGTATAATGTATTTGATTATTGTCTCATCGTTCCACCACAGGGCGGGTATAACCTTTAAAGCCTATGGTATAATGTATTTGATTATTGTCTCATCGTTCCACCGCAGGGAGGGTATAACCTTTAAAGCCTATGGTATAATGTATTTGATTATTGTCTCATAGTTCCACCACAGGGCGGGTATAACCTTTAAAGCCTATGGTATAATGTATTTGATTATTGTCTCATCGTTCCACCACAGGGCGGGTATAACCTTTAAAGCCTATGGTATAATGTATTTGATTATTGTCTCATCGTTCCACCAGAGGGCGGGTATAACCTTTAAAGCCTATGGTATAATGTATTTGATTATTGTCTCATCGTTCCACCACAGGGCGAGTATAACCTTTAAAGCCTATGGTATAATGTATTTGATTATTGTCTCATCGTTCCACCACAGGGCGGGTATAACCTTTAAAGCCTATGGTATAATGTATTTGATTATTGTCTCATCGTTCCACCACAGGGCGGGTATACCCCTTAACGCCTATTTTATAATGTATTTGATTATTGTCTCATCGTTCCACCACAGGGCGGGTATAACCTTTAAAGCCTATGGTATAATGTATTTGATTATTGTCTCATCGTTCCACCACAGGGCGGGTATAACCTTTAACGCCTATGGTAAAATGTATTTGATTATTTTCTCATCGTTCCACTGCAGGGCGGGTATAACCTTTAAAGCCTATGGTAAAATGTATTTGATTATTGTCTCATCGTTCAACCACAGGGCGGGTATAACCTTTAAAGCCTATGGTAAAATGTATTAGATTATTGTCTCATCGTTCCACCGCAGGGCGGGTATACCCTTTAAAGCCTATGGTATAATGTATTTGATTATTGTCTCATCGTTCCACCGCAGGGCGGGTATAACCTTTAAAGCCTATGGTATAATGTATTTGATTATTGTCTCATCGTTCCACCACAGGGCGGGTATACCCCTTAACGCCTATTTTATAATGTATTTGATTATTGTCTCATCGTTCCACCACAGGGCGGGTATAACCTTTAAAGCCTATGGTATAATGTATTTGATTATTGTCTCATCGTTCCACCACAGGGCGGGTATAACCTTTAACGCCTATGGTAAAATGTATTTGATTATTATCTCATCGTTCCACTGCAGGGCGGGTATAACCTTTAAAGCCTATGGTAAAATGTATTTGATTATTGTCTCATCGTTCAACCACAGGGCGGGTATAACCTTTAAAGCCTATGGTAAAATGTATTAGATTATTGTCTCATCGTTCCACCGCAGGGCGGGTATACCCTTTAAAGCCTATGGTATAATGTATTTGATTATTGTCTCATCGTTCCACCGCAGGGCGGGTATACCCTTTAAAGCCTATGGTATAATGTATTTGATTATTGTCTCATCGTTCCACCGCAGGGCGGGTATAACCTTTAAAGCCTATGGTATAATGTATTTGATTATTGTCTCATCGTTCCACCGCAGGGCGGGTGTACCCTTTAAAGCCTATGGTATAATGTATTTGATTATTGTCTCATCGTTCCACCACAGGGCGGGTATAACCTTTAAAGCCTATGGTATAATTTATTTGATTATTGTCTCATCGTTCCACCACAGGGCGGGTATAACCTTTAAAGCCTATGGTATAATGTATTTGATTATTGTCTCATCGTTCCACCACAGGGCGGGTATAACCTTTAAAGCCTATGGTATAATGTATTTGATTATTGTCTCATCGTTCCACCACAGGGCGGGTATACCCTTTAAAGCCTATGGTATAATGTATTTGATTATTGTCTCATCGTTCCACCACAGGGCGGGTATAACCTTTAACGCCTATGGTATAATGTATTTGATTATTGTCTTATCGTTCCACCACAGGGCGGGTATAACCTTTAAAGCCTATGGTATAATGTATTTGATTATTGTCTCATCGTTCCACCACAGGGCGGGTATAACCTTTAAAGCCTATGGTATAATGTATTTGATTATTGTCTCATCGTTCCACCACAGGGCGGGTATACCCTTTAAAGCCTATGGTATAATGTATTTGATTATTGTCTCATCGTTCCACCACAGGGCGGGTATAACCTTTAAGGCCTATGGTATAATGTATTTGATTATTGTCTTATCGTTCCACCACAGGGCGGGTATAACCTTTAAAGCCTATGGTATAATGTATTTGATTATTGTCTCATCGTTCCACCACAGGGCGGGTATAACCTTTAAAGCCTATGGTATAATGTATTTGATTATTGTCTCATCGTTCCACCACAGGGCGGGTGTACCCTTTAAAGCCTATGGTATAATGTATTTGATTATTGTCTCATCGTTCCACCACAGGGCGGGTATAACCTTTAACGCCTATGGTAAAATGTATTTGATTATTGTCTCATCGTTCCACCGCAGGGCGGGTATAACCTTTAAAGCCTATGGTAAAATGTATTTGATTATTGTCTCATCGTTCCACCACAGGGCGGGTATAACCTTTAAAGCCTATGGTAAAATGTATTAGATTATTGTCTCATCGTTCCACCGCAGGGCGGGTATACCCTTTAAAGCTTATGGTATAATGTATTTGATTATTGTCTCATCGTTCCACCGCAGGGCGGGTATAACCTTTAAAGCCTATGGTATAATGTATTTGATTATTGTCTCATCGTTCCACCGCAGGGCGGGTGTACCCTTTAAAGCCTATGGTATAATGTATTTGATTATTGTCTCATCGTTCCACCACAGTGCGGGTATAACCTTTAAAGCCTATGGTATAATGTATTTGATTATTGTCTCATCGTTCCACCACAGGGCGGGTATACCCTTTAAAGCCTATGGTATAATGTATTTGATTATTGTCTCATCGTTCCACCACAGGGCGGGTATAACCTTTAAAGCCTATGGTATAATGTATTTGATTATTGTCTCATCGTTCCACCACAGGGCGGGTATACCCTTTAAAACCTATGGTATAATGTATTTGATTATTGTCTTATCGTTCCACCACAGGGCGGGTATAACCATTAAAGCCTATGGTATAATGTATTTGATTATTGTCTCATCGTTCCACCACAGGGCGGGTATAACCTTTAAAGCCTATGGTATAATGTATTTGATTATTGTCTCATCGTTCCACCACAGGGCGGGTATAACCTTTAAAGGCTATGGTATAATGTATTTGATTATTGTCTCATCGTTCCACCACAGGGCGGGTATAACCTTTAACGCCTATGGTATAATGTATTTGATTATTGTCTCATCGTTCCACCACAGGGCGGGTATAACCTTTAAAGCCTATGGTATAATGTATTTGATTATTGTCTCATCGTTCCACCAATGGGAGGGTATAACCTTTAAAGCCTATGGTATAATGTATTTGCTTATTGTCTCATCGTTCCACCACAGGGCGGGTATAACCTTTAAAGCCTATGGTATAATGTATTTGATTATTGTCTCATCGTTCCACCACAGGGCGGGTATAACCTTTAAAGCCTATGGTAAAATGTATTTGATTATTGTCTTATTGTTCCACCGCAGGGAGGGTATACCCTTTAAAGCCTATGGTATAATGTATTTGATTATTGTCTCATCGTTCCACCACAGGGCGGGTATACCCTTTAAAGCCTATGGTATAATGTATTTGATTATTGTCTCATCGTTCCACCACAGGGCGGGTATAACCTTTAAAGCCTATGGTATAATGTATTTGATTATTGTCTCATCGTTCCACCGCAGGGAGGGTATAACCTTTAAAGCCTATGGTATAATGTATTTGATTATTGTCTCATAGTTCCACCACAGGGCGGGTATAACCTTTAAAGCCTATGGTATAATGTATTTGATTATTGTCTCATCGTTCCACCACAGGGCGGGTATAACCTTTAAAGCCTATGGTATAATGTATTTGATTATTGTCTCATCGTTCCACCACAGGGCGGGTATAACCTTTAAAGCCTATGGTATAATGTATTTGATTATTGTCTCATCGTTCCACCACAGGGCGGGTATAACCTTTAAAGCCTATGGTATAATGTATTTGATTATTGTCTCATCGTTCCACCACAGGGCGGGTATAACCTTTAAAGCCTATGGTATAATGTATTTGATTATTGTCTCATAGTTCCACCAGAGGGCGGGTATAACCTTTAAAGCCTATGGTATAATGTATTTGATTATTGTCTCATCGTTCCACCACAGGGCGGGTATAACCTTTAAAGCCTATGGTATAATGTATTTGATTATTGTCTCATCGTTCCACCACAGGGCGGGTATACCCCTTAACGCCTATGGTATAATGTATTTGATTATTGTCTCATCGTTCCACCACAGGGCGGGTATAACCTTTAAAGCCTATGGTATAATGTATTTGATTATTGTCTCATCGTTCCACCACAGGGCGGGTATAACCTTTAACGCCTATGGTAAAATGTATTTGATTATTTTCTCATCGTTCCACTGCAGGGCGGGTATAACCTTTAAAGCCTATGGTAAAATGTATTTGATTATTGTCTCATCGTTCAACCACAGGGCGGGAATAACCTTTAAAGCCTATGGTAAAATGTATTTGATTATTGTCTCATCGTTCCACCACAGGGCGGGTATAACCTTTAAAGCCTATGGTAAAATGTATTAGATTATTGTCTCATCGTTCCACCGCAGGGCGGGTATACCCTTTAAAGCCTATGGTATAATGTATTTGATTATTGTCTCATCGTTCCACCGCAGGGCGGGTATAACCTTTAAAGCCTATGGTATAATGTATTTGATTATTGTCTCATCGTTCCACCGCAGGGCGGGTGTACCCTTTAAAGCCTATGGTATAATGTATTTGATTATTGTCTCATCGTTCCACCACAGGGCGGGTATAACCTTTAAAGCCTATGGTATAATGTATTTGATTATTGTCTCATCGTTCCACCACAGGGCGGGTATAACCTTTAAAGCCTATGGTATAATGTATTTGATTATTGTCTCATCGTTCCACCACAGGGCGGGTATAACCTTTAAAGCCTATGGTATAATGTATTTGATTATTGTCTCATCGTTCCACCACAGGGCGGGTATACCCTTTAAAGCCTATGGTATAATGTATTTGATTATTGTCTCATCGTTCCACCACAGGGCGGGTATAACCTTTAACGCCTATGGTATAATGTATTTGATTATTGTCTTATCGTTCCACCACAGGGCGGGTATAACCTTTAAAGCCTATGGTATAATGTATTTGATTATTGTCTCATCGTTCCACCACAGGGCGGGTATAACCTTTAAAGCCTATGGTATAATGTATTTGATTATTGTCTCATCGTTCCACCACAGGGCGGGTATACCCTTTAAAGCCTATGGTATAATGTATTTGATTATTGTCTCATCGTTCCACCACAGGGCGGGTATAACCTTTAAGGCCTATGGTATAATGTATTTGATTATTGTCTTATCGTTCCACCACAGGGCGGGTATAACCTTTAAAGCCTATGGTATAATGTATTTGATTATTGTCTCATCGTTCCACCACAGGGCGGGTATAACCTTTAAAGCCTATGGTATAATGTATTTGATTATTGTCTCATCGTTCCACCACAGGGCGGGTGTACCCTTTAAAGCCTATGGTATAATGTATTTGATTATTGTCTCATCGTTCCACCACAGGGCGGGTATAACCTTTAACGCCTATGGTAAAATGTATTTGATTATTGTCTCATCGTTCCACCGCAGGGCGGGTATAACCTTTAAAGCCTATGGTAAAATGTATTTGATTATTGTCTCATCGTTCCACCACAGGGCGGGTATAACCTTTAAAGCCTATGGTAAAATGTATTAGATTATTGTCTCATCGTTCCACCGCAGGGCGGGTATACCCTTTAAAGCTTATGGTATAATGTATTTGATTATTGTCTCATCGTTCCACCGCAGGGCGGGTATAACCTTTAAAGCCTATGGTATAATGTATTTGATTATTGTCTCATCGTTCCACCGCAGGGCGGGTGTACCCTTTAAAGCCTATGGTATAATGTATTTGATTATTGTCTCATCGTTCCACCACAGTGCGGGTATAACCTTTAAAGCCTATGGTATAATGTATTTGATTATTGTCTCATCGTTCCACCACAGGGCGGGTATACCCTTTAAAGCCTATGGTATAATGTATTTGATTATTGTCTCATCGTTCCACCACAGGGCGGGTATAACCTTTAAAGCCTATGGTATAATGTATTTGATTATTGTCTCATCGTTCCACCACAGGGCGGGTATACCCTTTAAAACCTTTGTTATAATGTATTTGATTATTGTCTTATCGTTCCACCACAGGGCGGGTATAACCATTAAAGCCTATGGTATAATGTATTTGATTATTGTCTCATCGTTCCACCACAGGGCGGGTATAACCTTTAAAGCCTATGGTATAATGTATTTGATTATTGTCTCATCGTTCCACCACAGGGCGGGTATAACCTTTAAAGCCTATGGTATAATGTATTTGATTATTGTCTCATCGTTCCACCACAGGGCGGGTATAACCTTTAACGCCTATGGTATAATGTATTTGATTATTGTCTCATCGTTCCACCACAGGGCGGGTATAACCTTTAAAGCCTATGGTATAATGTATTTGATTATTGTCTCATCGTTCCACCACAGGGCGGGTATAACCTTTAAAGCCTATGGTATAATGTATTTGATTATTGTCTCATCGTTCCACCACAGGGCGGGTATAACCTTTAAAGCCTATGGTATAATGTATTTGATTATTGTCTCATCGTTCCACCACAGGGCGGGTATAACCTTAAAAGCCTATGGTAAAATGTATTTGATTATTTTCTCATCGTTCCACCACAGGGCGGGTATAACCTTTAAAGGCTATGGTATAATGTATTTGATTATTGTCTCATCGTTCCACCAATGGGAGGGTATAACCTTTAAAGCCTATGGTATAATGTATTTGCTTATTGTCTCATCGTTCCACCACAGGGCGGGTATAACCTTTAAAGCCTATGGTATAATGTATTTGATTATTGTCTTATCGTTCCACCGCAGGGAGGGTATACCCTTTAAAGCCTATGGTATAATGTATTTGATTATTGTCTCATCGTTCCACCACAGGGCGGGTATACCCTTTAAAGCCTATGGTATAATGTATTTGATTATTGTCTCATCGTTCCACCACAGGGCGGGTATAACCTTTAAAGCCTATGGTATAATGTATTTGATTATTGTCTCATCGTTCCACCGCAGGGAGGGTATAACCTTTAAAGCCTATGGTATAATGTATTTGATTATTGTCTCATAGTTCCACCACAGGGCGGGTATAACCTTTAAAGCCTATGGTATAATGTATTTGATTATTGTCTCATCGTTCCACCACAGGGCGGGTATAACCTTTAAAGCCTATGGTATAATGTATTTGATTATTGTCTCATCGTTCCACCACAGGGCGGGTATAACCTTTAAAGCCTATGGTATAATGTATTTGATTATTGTCTCATCGTTCCACCACAGGGCGGGTATAACCTTTAAAGCCTATGGTATAATGTATTTGATTATTGTCTCATCGTTCCACCACAGGGCGAGTATAACCTTTAAAGCCTATGGTATAATGTATTTGATTATTGTCTCATCGTTCCACCACAGGGCGGGTATAACCTTTAAAGCCTATGGTATAATGTATTTGATTATTGTCTCATCGTTCCACCACAGGGTGGGTATACCCCTTAACGCCTATGGTATAATGTATTTGATTATTGTCTCATCGTTCCACCACAGGGCGGGTATAACCTTTAAAGCCTATGGTATAATGTATTTGATTATTGTCTCATCGTTCCACCACAGGGCGGGTATAACCTTTAACGCCTATGGTAAAATGTATTTGATTATTTTCTCATCGTTCCACCACAGGGCGGGTATAACCTTTAAAGCCTATGGTAAAATGTATTTGATTATTGTCTCATCGTTCAACCACAGGGCGGGTATAACCTTTAAAGCCTATGGTAAAATGTATTTGATTATTGTCTCATCGTTCCACCACAGGGCGGGTATAACCTTTAACGCCTATGGTAAAATGTATTTGATTATTGTCTCATCGTTCCACCGCAGGGCGGGTATAACCTTTAAAGCCTATGGTAAAATGTATTTGATTATTGTCTCATCGTTCCACCGCAGGGCGGGAATAACCTTTAAAGCCTATGGTATAATGTATTTGATTATTGTCTCATCGTTCCACCGCAGGGCGGGAGTACCCTTTAAAGCCTATGGTATAATGTATTTGATTATTGTCTCATAGTTCCACCACAGGGCGGGTATAACCTTTAAAGCCTATGGTATAATGTATTTGATTATTGTCTCATCGTTCCACCACAGGGCGGGTATAACCTTTAAAGCCTATGGTAAAATGTATTAGATTATTGTCTCATCGTTCCACCGCAGGGCGGGTATACCCTTTAAAGCCTATGGTATAATGTATTTGATTATTGTCTCATCGTTCCACCGCAGGGCGGGTATAACATTTAAAGCCTATGGTATAATGTATTTGATTATTGTCTCATCGTTCCACCGCAGGGCAGGTGTACCCTTTAAAGCCTATGGTATAATGTATTTGATTATTGTCTCATCGTTCCACCACAGAGCGGGTATAACCTTTAACGCCTATGGTAAAATGTATTTGATTATTGTCTCATCGTTCCACCGCAGGGCGGGTATAACCTTTAAAGCCTATGGTAAAATGTATTTGATTATTGTCTCATCGTTCCACCACAGGGCGGGTATAACCTTTAAAGCCTATGGTAAAATGTATTAGATTATTGTCTCATCGTTCCACCGCAGGGCGGGTATACCCTTTAAAGCTTATGGTATAATGTATTTGATTATTGTCTCATCGTTCCACCGCAGGGCGGGTATAACCTTTAAAGCCTATGGTATAATGTATTTTATTATTGTCTCATCGTTCCACCACAGGGCGGGTATAACCTTTAACGCCTATGGTAAAATGTATTTGATTATTGTCTCATTGTTCCACCGCAGGGAGGGTATACCCTTTAAAGCCTATGGTATAATGTATTTGATTATTGTCTCATCGTTCCACCACAGGGCGGGTATACCCTTTAAAGCCTATGGTATAATGTATTTGATTATTGTCTCATCGTTCCACCACAGGGCGGGTATAACCTTTAAAGCCTATGGTATAATGTATTTGATTATTGTCTCATCGTTCCACCGCAGGGAGGGTATAACCTTTAAAGCCTATGGTATAATGTATTTGATTATTGTCTCATAGTTCCACCACAGGGCGGGTATAACCTTTAAAGCCTATGGTATAATGTATTTGATTATTGTCTCATCGTTCCACCACAGGGCGGGTATAACCTTTAAAGCCTATGGTATAATGTATTTGATTATTGTCTCATCGTTCCACCAGAGGGCGGGTATAACCTTTAAAGCCTATGGTATAATGTATTTGATTATTGTCTCATCGTTCCACCACAGGGCGAGTATAACCTTTAAAGCCTATGGTATAATGTATTTGATTATTGTCTCATCGTTCCACCACAGGGCGGGTATAACCTTTAAAGCCTATGGTATAATGTATTTGATTATTGTCTCATCGTTCCACCACAGGGCGGGTATACCCCTTAACGCCTATTTTATAATGTATTTGATTATTGTCTCATCGTTCCACCACAGGGCGGGTATAACCTTTAAAGCCTATGGTATAATGTATTTGATTATTGTCTCATCGTTCCACCACAGGGCGGGTATAACCTTTAACGCCTATGGTAAAATGTATTTGATTATTTTCTCATCGTTCCACTGCAGGGCGGGTATAACCTTTAAAGCCTATGGTAAAATGTATTTGATTATTGTCTCATCGTTCAACCACAGGGCGGGTATAACCTTTAAAGCCTATGGTAAAATGTATTAGATTATTGTCTCATCGTTCCACCGCAGGGCGGGTATACCCTTTAAAGCCTATGGTATAATGTATTTGATTATTGTCTCATCGTTCCACCGCAGGGCGGGTATAACCTTTAAAGCCTATGGTATAATGTATTTGATTATTGTCTCATCGTTCCACCACAGGGCGGGTATACCCCTTAACGCCTATTTTATAATGTATTTGATTATTGTCTCATCGTTCCACCACAGGGCGGGTATAACCTTTAAAGCCTATGGTATAATGTATTTGATTATTGTCTCATCGTTCCACCACAGGGCGGGTATAACCTTTAACGCCTATGGTAAAATGTATTTGATTATTATCTCATCGTTCCACTGCAGGGCGGGTATAACCTTTAAAGCCTATGGTAAAATGTATTTGATTATTGTCTCATCGTTCAACCACAGGGCGGGTATAACCTTTAAAGCCTATGGTAAAATGTATTAGATTATTGTCTCATCGTTCCACCGCAGGGCGGGTATACCCTTTAAAGCCTATGGTATAATGTATTTGATTATTGTCTCATCGTTCCACCGCAGGGCGGGTATACCCTTTAAAGCCTATGGTATAATGTATTTGATTATTGTCTCATCGTTCCACCGCAGGGCGGGTATAACCTTTAAAGCCTATGGTATAATGTATTTGATTATTGTCTCATCGTTCCACCGCAGGGCGGGTGTACCCTTTAAAGCCTATGGTATAATGTATTTGATTATTGTCTCATCGTTCCACCACAGGGCGGGTATAACCTTTAAAGCCTATGGTATAATGTATTTGATTATTGTCTCATCGTTCCACCACAGGGCGGGTATAACCTTTAAAGCCTATGGTATAATGTATTTGATTATTGTCTCATCGTTCCACCACAGGGCGGGTATAACCTTTAAAGCCTATGGTATAATGTATTTGATTATTGTCTCATCGTTCCACCACAGGGCGGGTATACCCTTTAAAGCCTATGGTATAATGTATTTGATTATTGTCTCATCGTTCCACCACAGGGCGGGTATAACCTTTAACGCCTATGGTATAATGTATTTGATTATTGTCTTATCGTTCCACCACAGGGCGGGTATAACCTTTAAAGCCTATGGTATAATGTATTTGATTATTGTCTCATCGTTCCACCACAGGGCGGGTATAACCTTTAAAGCCTATGGTATAATGTATTTGATTATTGTCTCATCGTTCCACCACAGGGCGGGTATACCCTTTAAAGCCTATGGTATAATGTATTTGATTATTGTCTCATCGTTCCACCACAGGGCGGGTATAACCTTTAAGGCCTATGGTATAATGTATTTGATTATTGTCTTATCGTTCCACCACAGGGCGGGTATAACCTTTAAAGCCTATGGTATAATGTATTTGATTATTGTCTCATCGTTCCACCACAGGGCGGGTATAACCTTTAAAGCCTATGGTATAATGTATTTGATTATTGTCTCATCGTTCCACCACAGGGCGGGTGTACCCTTTAAAGCCTATGGTATAATGTATTTGATTATTGTCTCATCGTTCCACCACAGGGCGGGTATAACCTTTAACGCCTATGGTAAAATGTATTTGATTATTGTCTCATCGTTCCACCGCAGGGCGGGTATAACCTTTAAAGCCTATGGTAAAATGTATTTGATTATTGTCTCATCGTTCCACCACAGGGCGGGTATAACCTTTAAAGCCTATGGTAAAATGTATTAGATTATTGTCTCATCGTTCCACCGCAGGGCGGGTATACCCTTTAAAGCTTATGGTATAATGTATTTGATTATTGTCTCATCGTTCCACCGCAGGGCGGGTATAACCTTTAAAGCCTATGGTATAATGTATTTGATTATTGTCTCATCGTTCCACCGCAGGGCGGGTGTACCCTTTAAAGCCTATGGTATAATGTATTTGATTATTGTCTCATCGTTCCACCACAGTGCGGGTATAACCTTTAAAGCCTATGGTATAATGTATTTGATTATTGTCTCATCGTTCCACCACAGGGCGGGTATACCCTTTAAAGCCTATGGTATAATGTATTTGATTATTGTCTCATCGTTCCACCACAGGGCGGGTATAACCTTTAAAGCCTATGGTATAATGTATTTGATTATTGTCTCATCGTTCCACCACAGGGCGGGTATACCCTTTAAAACCTATGGTATAATGTATTTGATTATTGTCTTATCGTTCCACCACAGGGCGGGTATAACCATTAAAGCCTATGGTATAATGTATTTGATTATTGTCTCATCGTTCCACCACAGGGCGGGTATAACCTTTAAAGCCTATGGTATAATGTATTTGATTATTGTCTCATCGTTCCACCACAGGGCGGGTATAACCTTTAAAGGCTATGGTATAATGTATTTGATTATTGTCTCATCGTTCCACCACAGGGCGGGTATAACCTTTAACGCCTATGGTATAATGTATTTGATTATTGTCTCATCGTTCCACCACAGGGCGGGTATAACCTTTAAAGCCTATGGTATAATGTATTTGATTATTGTCTCATCGTTCCACCAATGGGAGGGTATAACCTTTAAAGCCTATGGTATAATGTATTTGCTTATTGTCTCATCGTTCCACCACAGGGCGGGTATAACCTTTAAAGCCTATGGTATAATGTATTTGATTATTGTCTCATCGTTCCACCACAGGGCGGGTATAACCTTTAAAGCCTATGGTAAAATGTATTTGATTATTGTCTTATTGTTCCACCGCAGGGAGGGTATACCCTTTAAAGCCTATGGTATAATGTATTTGATTATTGTCTCATCGTTCCACCGCAGGGCGGGTATACCCTTTAAAGCCTATGGTATAATGTATTTGATTATTGTCTCATCGTTCCACCACAGGGCGGGTATAACCTTTAAAGCCTATGGTATAATGTATTTGATTATTGTCTCATCGTTCCACCGCAGGGAGGGTATAACCTTTAAAGCCTATGGTATAATGTATTTGATTATTGTCTCATAGTTCCACCACAGGGCGGGTATAACCTTTAAAGCCTATGGTATAATGTATTTGATTATTGTCTCATCGTTCCACCACAGGGCGGGTATAACCTTTAAAGCCTATGGTATAATGTATTTGATTATTGTCTCATCGTTCCACCACAGGGCGGGTATAACCTTTAAAGCCTATGGTATAATGTATTTGATTATTGTCTCATCGTTCCACCACAGGGCGGGTATAACCTTTAAAGCCTATGGTATAATGTATTTGATTATTGTCTCATCGTTCCACCACAGGGCGAGTATAACCTTTAAAGCCTATGGTATAATGTATTTGATTATTGTCTCATCGTTCCACCACAGGGCGGGTATAACCTTTAAAGCCTATGGTATAATGTATTTGATTATTGTCTCATCGTTCCACCACAGGGTGGGTATACCCCTTAACGCCTATGGTATAATGTATTTAATTATTGTCTCATCGTTCCACCACAGGGCGGGTATAACCTTTAAAGCCTATGGTATAATGTATTTGATTATTGTCTCATCGTTCCACCACAGGGCGGGTATAACCTTTAAAGCCTATGGTATAATGTATTTGATTATTGTCTCATAGTTCCACCACAGGGCGGGTATAACCTTTAAAGCCTATGGTATAATGTATTTGATTATTGTCTTATCGTTCCACCACAGGGCGGGTATAACCTTTAAAGCCTATGGTAAAATGTATTAGATTATTGTCTCATCGTTCCACCGCAGGGCGGGTATACCCTTTAAAGCCTATGGTATAATGTATTTGATTATTGTCTCATCGTTCCACCGCAGGGCGGGTATAACCTTTAAAGCCTATGGTATAATGTATTTGATTATTGTCTCATCGTTCCACCGCAGGGCGGGTGTACCCTTTAAAGCCTATGGTATAATGTATTTGATTATTGTCTCATCGTTCCACCACAGGGCGGGTATACCCTTTAACGCCTATGGTAAAATGTATTTGATTATTGTCTCATCGTTCCACCGCAGGGCGGGTATAACCTTTAAAGCCTATGGTAAAATGTATTTGATTATTGTCTCATCGTTCCACCACAGGGCGGGTATAACCTTTAAAGCCTATGGTAAAATGTATTAGATTATTGTCTCATCGTTCCACCGCAGGGCGGGTATACCCTTTAAAGCTTATGGTATAATGTATTTGATTATTGTCTCATCGTTCCACCGCAGGGCGGGTATAACCTTTAAAGCCTATGGTATAATGTATTTGATTATTGTCTCATCGTTCCACCACAGGGCGGGTATAACCTTTAAAGCCTATGGTAAAATGTATTTGATTATTGTCTCATTGTTCCACCGCAGGGAGGGTATACCCTTTAAAGCCTATGGTATAATGTATTTGATTATTGTCTCATCGTTCCACCACAGGGCGGGTATACCCTTTAAAGCCTATGGTATAATGTATTTGATTATTGTCTCATCGTTCCACCACAGGGCGGGTATAACCTTTAAAGCCTATGGTATAATGTATTTGATTATTGTCTCATCGTTCCACCGCAGGGAGGGTATAACCTTTAAAGCCTATGGTATAATGTATTTGATTATTGTCTCATAGTTCCACCACAGGGCGGGTATAACCTTTAAAGCCTATGGTATAATGTATTTGATTATTGTCTCATCGTTCCACCACAGGGCGGGTATAACCTTTAAAGCCTATGGTATAATGTATTTGATTATTGTCTCATCGTTCCACCAGAGGGCGGGTATAACCTTTAAAGCCTATGGTATAATGTATTTGATTATTGTCTCATCGTTCCACCACAGGGCGAGTATAACCTTTAAAGCCTATGGTATAATGTATTTGATTATTGTCTCATCGTTCCACCACAGGGCGGGTATAACCTTTAAAGCCTATGGTATAATGTATTTGATTATTGTCTCATCGTTCCACCACAGGGCGGGTATACCCCTTAACGCCTATTTTATAATGTATTTGATTATTGTCTCATCGTTCCACCACAGGGCGGGTATAACCTTTAAAGCCTATGGTATAATGTATTTGATTATTGTCTCATCGTTCCACCACAGGGCGGGTATAACCTTTAACGCCTATGGTAAAATGTATTTGATTATTTTCTCATCGTTCCACTGCAGGGCGGGTATAACCTTTAAAGCCTATGGTAAAATGTATTTGATTATTGTCTCATCGTTCAACCACAGGGCGGGTATAACCTTTAAAGCCTATGGTAAAATGTATTAGATTATTGTCTCATCGTTCCACCGCAGGGCGGGTATACCCTTTAAAGCCTATGGTATAATGTATTTGATTATTGTCTCATCGTTCCACCGCAGGGCGGGTATAACCTTTAAAGCCTATGGTATAATGTATTTGATTATTGTCTCATCGTTCCACCGCAGGGCGGGTGTACCCTTTAAAGCCTATGGTATAATGTATTTGATTATTGTCTCATCGTTCCACCACAGGGCGGGTATAACCTTTAAAGCTTATGGTATAATGTATTTGATTATTGTCTCATCGTTCCACCACAGGGCGGGTATAACCTTTAAAGCCTATGGTATAATGTATTTGATTATTGTCTCATCGTTCCACCACAGGGCGAGTATAACCTTTAAAGCCTATGGTATAATGTATTTGATTATTGTCTCATCGTTCCACCACAGGGCGGGTATAACCTTTAAAGCCTATGGTATAATGTATTTGATTATTGTCTCATCGTTCCACCGCAGGGCGGGTATAACCTTTAAAGCCTATGGTATAATGTATTTGATTATTGTCTCATCGTTCCACCGCAGGGCGGGTGTACCCTTTAAAGCCTATGGTATAATGTATTTGATTATTGTCTCATCGTTCCACCACAGGGCGGGTATAACCTTTAACGCCTATGGTAAAATGTATTTGATTATTGTCTCATCGTTCCACCGCAGGGCGGGTATAACCTTTAAAGCCTATGGTAAAATGTATTTGATTATTGTCTCATCGTTCCACCACAGGGCGGGTATAACCTTTAAAGCCTATGGTAAAATGTATTAGATTATTGTCTCATCGTTCCACCGCAGGGCGGGTATACCCTTTAAAGCTTATGGTATAATGTATTTGATTATTGTCTCATCGTTCCACCGCAGGGCGGGTATAACCTTTAAAGCCTATGGTATAATGTATTTGATTATTGTCTCATCGTTCCACCACAGGGCGGGTATAACCTTTAAAGCCTATGGTAAAATGTATTTGATTATTGTCTCATTGTTCCACCGCAGAGAGGGTATACCCTTTACAGCCTATGGTATAATGTATTTGATTATTGTCTCATCGTTCCACCACAGGGCGGGTATACCCTTTAAAGCCTATGGTATAATGTATTTGATTATTGTCTCATCGTTCCACCACAGGGCGGGTATAACCTTTAAAGCCTATGGTATAATGTATTTGATTATTGTCTCATCGTTCCACCGCAGGGAGGGTATAACCTTTAAAGCCTATGGTATAATGTATTTGATTATTGTCTCATCGTTCCACCGCAGGGCGGGTGTACCCTTTAAAGCCTATGGTATAATGTATTTGATTATTGTCTCATCGTTCCACCACAGGGCGGGTATAACCTTTAACGCCTATGGTAAAATGTATTTGATTATTGTCTCATCGTTCCACCGCAGGGCGGGTATAACCTTTAAAGCCTATGGTAAAATGTATTTGATTATTGTCTCATCGTTCCACCACAGGGCGGGTATAACCTTTAAAGCCTATGGTAAAATGTATTAGATTATTGTCTCATCGTTCCACCGCAGGGCGGGTATACCCTTTAAAGCTTATGGTATAATGTATTTGATTATTGTCTCATCGTTCCACCGCAGGGCGGGTATAACCTTTAAAGCCTATGGTATAATGTATTTGATTATTGTCTCATCGTTCCACCACAGGGCGGGTATAACCTTTAACGCCTATGGTAAAATGTATTTGATTATTGTCTCATTGTTCCACCGCAGGGAGGGTATACCCTTTAAAGCCTATGGTATAATGTATTTGATTATTGTCTCATCGTTCCACCACAGGGCGGGTATACCCTTTAAAGCCTATGGTATAATGTATTTGATTATTGTCTCATCGTTCCACCACAGGGCGGGTATAACCTTTAAAGCCTATGGTATAATGTATTTGATTATTGTCTCATCGTTCCACCGCAGGGAGGGTATAACCTTTAAAGCCTATGGTATAATGTATTTGATTATTGTCTCATAGTTCCACCACAGGGCGGGTATAACCTTTAAAGCCTATGGTATAATGTATTTGATTATTGTCTCATCGTTCCACCACAGGGCGGGTATAACCTTTAAAGCCTATGGTATAATGTATTTGATTATTGTCTCATCGTTCCACCAGAGGGCGGGTATAACCTTTAAAGCCTATGGTATAATGTATTTGATTATTGTCTCATCGTTCCACCACAGGGCGAGTATAACCTTTAAAGCCTATGGTATAATGTATTTGATTATTGTCTCATCGTTCCACCACAGGGCGGGTATAACCTTTAAAGCCTATGGTATAATGTATTTGATTATTGTCTCATCGTTCCACCACAGGGCGGGTATACCCCTTAACGCCTATTTTATAATGTATTTGATTATTGTCTCATCGTTCCACCACAGGGCGGGTATAACCTTTAAAGCCTATGGTATAATGTATTTGATTATTGTCTCATCGTTCCACCACAGGGCGGGTATAACCTTTAACGCCTATGGTAAAATGTATTTGATTATTTTCTCATCGTTCCACTGCAGGGCGGGTATAACCTTTAAAGCCTATGGTAAAATGTATTTGATTATTGTCTCATCGTTCAACCACAGGGCGGGTATAACCTTTAAAGCCTATGGTAAAATGTATTAGATTATTGTCTCATCGTTCCACCGCAGGGCGGGTATACCCTTTAAAGCCTATGGTATAATGTATTTGATTATTGTCTCATCGTTCCACCGCAGGGCGGGTATAACCTTTAAAGCCTATGGTATAATGTATTTGATTATTGTCTCATCGTTCCACCACAGGGCGGGTATACCCCTTAACGCCTATTTTATAATGTATTTGATTATTGTCTCATCGTTCCACCACAGGGCGGGTATAACCTTTAAAGCCTATGGTATAATGTATTTGATTATTGTCTCATCGTTCCACCACAGGGCGGGTATAACCTTTAACGCCTATGGTAAAATGTATTTGATTATTATCTCATCGTTCCACTGCAGGGCGGGTATAACCTTTAAAGCCTATGGTAAAATGTATTTGATTATTGTCTCATCGTTCAACCACAGGGCGGGTATAACCTTTAAAGCCTATGGTAAAATGTATTAGATTATTGTCTCATCGTTCCACCGCAGGGCGGGTATACCCTTTAAAGCCTATGGTATAATGTATTTGATTATTGTCTCATCGTTCCACCGCAGGGCGGGTATACCCTTTAAAGCCTATGGTATAATGTATTTGATTATTGTCTCATCGTTCCACCGCAGGGCGGGTATAACCTTTAAAGCCTATGGTATAATGTATTTGATTATTGTCTCATCGTTCCACCGCAGGGCGGGTGTACCCTTTAAAGCCTATGGTATAATGTATTTGATTATTGTCTCATCGTTCCACCACAGGGCGGGTATAACCTTTAAAGCCTATGGTATAATGTATTTGATTATTGTCTCATCGTTCCACCACAGGGCGGGTATAACCTTTAAAGCCTATGGTATAATGTATTTGATTATTGTCTCATCGTTCCACCACAGGGCGGGTATAACCTTTAAAGCCTATGGTATAATGTATTTGATTATTGTCTCATCGTTCCACCACAGGGCGGGTATACCCTTTAAAGCCTATGGTATAATGTATTTGATTATTGTCTCATCGTTCCACCACAGGGCGGGTATAACCTTTAACGCCTATGGTATAATGTATTTGATTATTGTCTTATCGTTCCACCACAGGGCGGGTATAACCTTTAAAGCCTATGGTATAATGTATTTGATTATTGTCTCATCGTTCCACCACAGGGCGGGTATAACCTTTAAAGCCTATGGTATAATGTATTTGATTATTGTCTCATCGTTCCACCACAGGGCGGGTGTACCCTTTAAAGCCTATGGTATAATGTATTTGATTATTGTCTCATCGTTCCACCACAGGGCGGGTATAACCTTTAACGCCTATGGTAAAATGTATTTGATTATTGTCTCATCGTTCCACCGCAGGGCGGGTATAACCTTTAAAGTCTATGGTAAAATGTATTTGATTATTGTCTCATCGTTCCACCACAAGGCGGGTATAACCTTTAAAGCCTATGGTAAAATGTATTAGATTATTGTCTCATCGTTCCACCGCAGGGCGGGTATACCCTTTAAAGCTTATGGTATAATGTATTTGATTATTGTCTCATCGTTCCACCGCAGGGCGGGTATAACCTTTAAAGCCTATGGTATAATGTATTTGATTATTGTCTCATCGTTCCACCGCAGGGCGGGTGTACCCTTTAAAGCCTATGGTATAATGTATTTGATTATTGTCTCATCGTTCCACCACAGTGCGGGTATAACCTTTAAAGCCTATGGTATAATGTATTTGATTATTGTCTCATCGTTCCACCACAGGGCGGGTATACCCTTTAAAGCCTATGGTATAATGTATTTGATTATTGTCTCATCGTTCCACCACAGGGCGGGTATAACCTTTAAAGCCTATGGTATAATGTATTTGATTATTGTCTCATCGTTCCACCACAGGGCGGGTATACCCTTTAAAACCTATGGTATAATGTATTTGATTATTGTCTTATCGTTCCACCACAGGGCGGGTATAACCATTAAAGCCTATGGTATAATGTATTTGATTATTGTCTCATCGTTCCACCACAGGGCGGGTATAACCTTTAAAGCCTATGGTATAATGTATTTGATTATTGTCTCATCGTTCCACCACAGGGCGGGTATAACCTTTAAAGGCTATGGTATAATGTATTTGATTATTGTCTCATCGTTCCACCACAGGGCGGGTATAACCTTTAACGCCTATGGTATAATGTATTTGATTATTGTCTCATCGTTCCACCACAGGGCGGGTATAACCTTTAAAGCCTATGGTATAATGTATTTGATTATTGTCTCATCGTTCCACCAATGGGAGGGTATAACCTTTAAAGCCTATGGTATAATGTATTTGCTTATTGTCTCATCGTTCCACCACAGGGCGGGTATAACCTTTAAAGCCTATGGTATAATGTATTTGATTATTGTCTCATCGTTCCACCACAGGGCGGGTATAACCTTTAAAGCCTATGGTAAAATGTATTTGATTATTGTCTTATTGTTCCACCGCAGGGAGGGTATACCCTTTAAAGCCTATGGTATAATGTATTTGATTATTGTCTCATCGTTCCACCACAGGGCGGGTATACCCTTTAAAGCCTATGGTATAATGTATTTGATTATTGTCTCATCGTTCCACCACAGGGCGGGTATAACCTTTAAAGCCTATGGTATAATGTATTTGATTATTGTCTCATCGTTCCACCGCAGGGAGGGTATAACCTTTAAAGCCTATGGTATAATGTATTTGATTATTGTCTCATAGTTCCACCACAGGGCGGGTATAACCTTTAAAGCCTATGGTATAATGTATTTGATTATTGTCTCATCGTTCCACCACAGGGCGGGTATAACCTTTAAAGCCTATGGTATAATGTATTTGATTATTGTCTCATCGTTCCACCACAGGGCGGGTATAACCTTTAAAGCCTATGGTATAATGTATTTGATTATTGTCTCATCGTTCCACCACAGGGCGGGTATAACCTTTAAAGCCTATGGTATAATGTATTTGATTATTGTCTCATCGTTCCACCACAGGGTGGGTATACCCCTTAACGCCTATGGTATAATGTATTTGATTATTGTCTCATCGTTCCACCACAGGGCGGGTATAACCTTTAAAGCCTATGGTATAATGTATTTGATTATTGTCTCATCGTTCCACCACAGGGCGGGTATAACCTTTAAAGCCTATGGTATAATGTATTTGATTATTGTCTCATAGTTCCACCACAGGGCGGGTATAACCTTTAAAGCCTATGGTATAATGTATTTGATTATTGTCTTATCGTTCCACCACAGGGCGGGTATAACCTTTAAAGCCTATGGTAAAATGTATTAGATTATTGTCTCATCGTTCCACCGCAGGGCGGGTATACCCTTTAAAGCCTATGGTATAATGTATTTGATTATTGTCTCATCGTTCCACCGCAGGGCGGGTATAACCTTTAAAGCCTATGGTATAATGTATTTGATTATTGTCTCATCGTTCCACCGCAGGGCGGGTGTACCCTTTAAAGCCTATGGTATAATGTATTTGATTATTGTCTCATCGTTCCACCACAGGGCGGGTATACCCTTTAACGCCTATGGTAAAATGTATTTGATTATTGTCTCATCGTTCCACCGCAGGGCGGGTATAACCTTTAAAGCCTATGGTAAAATGTATTTGATTATTGTCTCATCGTTCCACCACAGGGCGGGTATAACCTTTAAAGCCTATGGTAAAATGTATTAGATTATTGTCTCATCGTTCCACCGCAGGGCGGGTATACCCTTTAAAGCTTATGGTATAATGTATTTGATTATTGTCTCATCGTTCCACCGCAGGGCGGGTATAACCTTTAAAGCCTATGGTATAATGTATTTGATTATTGTCTCATCGTTCCACCACAGGGCGGGTATAACCTTTAAAGCCTATGGTAAAATGTATTTGATTATTGTCTCATTGTTCCACCGCAGGGAGGGTATACCCTTTAAAGCCTATGGTATAATGTATTTGATTATTGTCTCATCGTTCCACCACAGGGCGGGTATACCCTTTAAAGCCTATGGTATAATGTATTTGATTATTGTCTCATCGTTCCACCACAGGGCGGGTATAACCTTTAAAGCCTATGGTATAATGTATTTGATTATTGTCTCATCGTTCCACCGCAGGGAGGGTATAACCTTTAAAGCCTATGGTATAATGTATTTGATTATTGTCTCATAGTTCCACCACAGGGCGGGTATAACCTTTAAAGCCTATGGTATAATGTATTTGATTATTGTCTCATCGTTCCACCACAGGGCGGGTATAACCTTTAAAGCCTATGGTATAATGTATTTGATTATTGTCTCATCGTTCCACCAGAGGGCGGGTATAACCTTTAAAGCCTATGGTATAATGTATTTGATTATTGTCTCATCGTTCCACCACAGGGCGAGTATAACCTTTAAAGCCTATGGTATAATGTATTTGATTATTGTCTCATCGTTCCACCACAGGGCGGGTATAACCTTTAAAGCCTATGGTATAATGTATTTGATTATTGTCTCATCGTTCCACCACAGGGCGGGTATACCCCTTAACGCCTATTTTATAATGTATTTGATTATTGTCTCATCGTTCCACCACAGGGCGGGTATAACCTTTAAAGCCTATGGTATAATGTATTTGATTATTGTCTCATCGTTCCACCACAGGGCGGGTATAACCTTTAACGCCTATGGTAAAATGTATTTGATTATTTTCTCATCGTTCCACTGCAGGGCGGGTATAACCTTTAAAGCCTATGGTAAAATGTATTTGATTATTGTCTCATCGTTCAACCACAGGGCGGGTATAACCTTTAAAGCCTATGGTAAAATGTATTAGATTATTGTCTCATCGTTCCACCGCAGGGCGGGTATACCCTTTAAAGCCTATGGTATAATGTATTTGATTATTGTCTCATCGTTCCACCGCAGGGCGGGTATAACCTTTAAAGCCTATGGTATAATGTATTTGATTATTGTCTCATCGTTCCACCGCAGGGCGGGTGTACCCTTTAAAGCCTATGGTATAATGTATTTGATTTTTGTCTCATCGTTCCACCACAGGGCGGGTATAACCTTTAAAGCTTATGGTATAATGTATTTGATTATTGTCTCATCGTTCCACCACAGGGCGGGTATAACCTTTAAAGCCTATGGTATAATGTATTTGATTATTGTCTCATCGTTCCACCACAGGGCGAGTATAACCTTTAAAGCCTATGGTATAATGTATTTGATTATTGTCTCATCGTTCCACCACAGGGCGGGTATAACCTTTAAAGCCTATGGTATAATGTATTTGATTATTGTCTCATCGTTCCACCGCAGGGCGGGTATAACCTTTAAAGCCTATGGTATAATGTATTTGATTATTGTCTCATCGTTCCACCGCAGGGCGGGTGTACCCTTTAAAGCCTATGGTATAATGTATTTGATTATTGTCTCATCGTTCCACCACAGGGCGGGTATAACCTTTAACGCCTATGGTAAAATGTATTTGATTATTGTCTCATCGTTCCACCGCAGGGCGGGTATAACCTTTAAAGCCTATGGTAAAATGTATTTGATTATTGTCTCATCGTTCCACCACAGGGCGGGTATAACCTTTAAAGCCTATGGTAAAATGTATTAGATTATTGTCTCATCGTTCCACCGCAGGGCGGGTATACCCTTTAAAGCTTATGGTATAATGTATTTGATTATTGTCTCATCGTTCCACCGCAGGGCGGGTATAACCTTTAAAGCCTATGGTATAATGTATTTGATTATTGTCTCATCGTTCCACCACAGGGCGGGTATAACCTTTAAAGCCTATGGTAAAATGTATTTGATTATTGTCTCATTGTTCCACCGCAGAGAGGGTATACCCTTTAAAGCCTATGGTATAATGTATTTGATTATTGTCTCATCGTTCCACCACAGGGCGGGTATACCCTTTAAAGCCTATGGTATAATGTATTTGATTATTGTCTCATCGTTCCACCACAGGGCGGGTATAACCTTTAAAGCCTATGGTATAATGTATTTGATTATTGTCTCATCGTTCCACCGCAGGGAGGGTATAACCTTTAAAGCCTATGGTATAATGTATTTGATTATTGTCTCATCGTTCCACCGCAGGGCGGGTGTACCCTTTAAAGCCTATGGTATAATGTATTTGATTATTGTCTCATCGTTCCACCACAGGGCGAGTATAACCTTTAAAGCCTATGGTATAATGTATTTGATTATTGTCTCATCGTTCCACCACAGGGCGGGTATAACCTTTAAAGCCTATGGTATAATGTATTTGATTATTGTCTCATCGTTCCACCGCAGGGCGGGTATAACCTTTAAAGCCTATGGTATAATGTATTTGATTATTGTCTCATCGTTCCACCGCAGGGCGGGTGTACCCTTTAAAGCCTATGGTATAATGTATTTGATTATTGTCTCATCGTTCCACCACAGGGCGGGTATAACCTTTAACGCCTATGGTAACATGTATTTGATTATTGTCTCATCGTTCCACCGCAGGGCGGGTATAACCTTTAAAGCCTATGGTAAAATGTATTTGATTATTGTCTCATCGTTCCACCACAGGGCGGGTATAACCTTTAAAGCCTATGGTAAAATGTATTAGATTATTGTCTCATCGTTGCACCGCAGGGCGGGTATACCCTTTAAAGCCTATGGTATAATGTATTTGATTATTGTCTCATCGTTCCACCGCAGGGCGGGTATAACCTTTAAAGCCTATGGTATAATGTATTTGATTATTGTCTCATCGTTCCACCACAGGGCGGGTATAACCTTTAAAGCCTATGGTAAAATGTATTTGATTATTGTCTCATTGTTTCACCGCAGAGAGGGTATACCCTTTAAAGCCTATGGTATAATGTATTTGATTATTGTCTCATCGTTCCACCACAGGGCGGGTATACCCTTTAAAGCCTATGGTATAATGTATTTGATTATTGTCTCATCGTTCCACCACAGGGCGGGTATAACCTTTAAAGCCTATGGTATAATGTATTTGATTATTGTCTCATCGTTCCACCGCAGGGAGGGTATAACCTTTAAAGCCTATGGTATAATGTATTTGATTATTGTCTCATAGTTCCACCACAGGGCGGGTATAACCTTTAAAGCCTATGGTATAATGTATTTGATTATTATCTCATCGTTCCACCACAGGGCGGGTATAACCTTTAAAGCCTATGGTATAATGTATTTGATTATTGTCTCATCGTTCCACCAGAGGGCGGGTATAACCTTTAAAGCCTATGGTATAATGTATTTGATTATTGTCTCATCGTTCCACCACAGGGCGAGTATAACCTTTAAAGCCTATGGTAAAATGTATTTGATTATTGTCTCATCGTTCCACCACAGGGCGGGTATAACCTTTAAAGCCTATGGTAAAATGTATTAGATTATTGTCTCATCGTTCCACCGCAGGGCGGGTATACCCTTTAAAGCTTATGGTATAATGTATTTGATTATTGTCTCATCGTTCCACCGCAGGGCGGGTATAACCTTTAAAGCTTATGGTATAATGTATTTGATTATTGTCTCATCGTTCCACCACAGGGCGGGTATAACCTTTAAAGCCTATGGTATAATGTATTTGATTATTGTCTCATCGTTCCACCACAGGGCGAGTATAACCTTTAAAGCCTATGGTATAATGTATTTGATTATTGTCTCATCGTTCCACCGCAGGGAGGGTATAACCTTTAAAGCCTATGGTATAATGTATTTGATTATTGTCTCATAGTTCCACCACAGGGCGGGTATAACCTTTAAAGCCTATGGTATAATGTATTTGATTATTGTCTCATCGTTCCACCACAGGGCGGGTATAACCTTTAAAGCCTATGGTATAATGTATTTGATTATTGTCTCATCGTTCCACCAGAGGGCGGGTATAACCTTTAAAGCCTATGGTATAATGTATTTGATTATTGTCTCATCGTTCCACCACAGGGCGAGTATAACCTTTAAAGCCTATGGTATAATGTATTTGATTATTGTCTCATCGTTCCACCACAGGGCGGGTATAACCTTTAAAGCCTATGGTATAATGTATTTGATTATTGTCTCATCGTTCCACCACAGGGCGGGTATACCCCTTAACGCCTATTTTATAATGTATTTGATTATTGTCTCATCGTTCCACCACAGGGCGGGTATAACCTTTAAAGCCTATGGTATAATGTATTTGATTATTGTCTCATCGTTCCACCACAGGGCGGGTATAACCTTTAACGCCTATGGTAAAATGTATTTGATTATTTTCTCATCGTTCCACTGCAGGGCGGGTATAACCTTTAAAGCCTATGGTAAAATGTATTTGATTATTGTCTCATCGTTCAACCACAGGGCGGGTATAACCTTTAAAGCCTATGGTAAAATGTATTAGATTATTGTCTCATCGTTCCATCGCAGGGCGGGTATACCCTTTAAAGCCTATGGTATAATGTATTTGATTATTGTCTCATCGTTCCACCGCAGGGCGGGTATAACCTTTAAAGCCTATGGTATAATGTATTTGATTATTGTCTCATCGTTCCACCGCAGGGCGGGTGTACCCTTTAAAGCCTATGGTATAATGTATTTGATTATTGTCTCATCGTTCCACCACAGGGCGGGTATAACCTTTAAAGCTTATGGTATAATGTATTTGATTATTGTCTCATCGTTCCACCACAGGGCGGGTATAACCTTTAAAGCCTATGGTATAATGTATTTGATTATTGTCTCATCGTTCCACCACAGGGCGAGTATAACCTTTAAAGCCTATGGTATAATGTATTTGATTATTGTCTCATCGTTCCACCACAGGGCGGGTATAACCTTTAAAGCCTATGGTATAATGTATTTGATTATTGTCTCATCGTTCCACCACAGGGTGGGTATACCCCTTAACGCCTATGGTATAATGTATTTGATTATTGTCTCATCGTTCCACCACAGGGCGGGTATAACCTTTAAAGCCTATGGTATAATGTATTTGATTATTGTCTCATCGTTCCACCACAGGGCGGGTATAACCTTTAACGCCTATGGTAAAATGTATTTGATTATTTTCTCATCGTTCCACCACAGGGCGGGTATAACCTTTAAAGCCTATGGTAAAATGTATTTGATTATTGTCTCATCGTTCAACCACAGGGCGGGTATAACCTTTAAAGCCTATGGTAAAATGTATTTGATTATTGTCTCATCGTTCCACCACAGGGCGGGTATAACCTTTAACGCCTATGGTAAAATGTATTTGATTATTGTCTCATCGTTCCACCGCAGGGCGGGTATAACCTTTAAAGCCTATGGTAAAATGTATTTGATTATTGTCTCATCGTTCCACCGCAGGGCGGGAATAACCTTTAAAGCCTATGGTATAATGTATTTGATTATTGTCTCATCGTTCCACCGCAGGGCGGGTGTACCCTTTAAAGCCTATGGTATAATGTATTTGATTATTGTCTCATAGTTCCACCACAGGGCGGGTATAACCTTTAAAGCCTATGGTATAATGTATTTGATTATTGTCTCATCGTTCCACCACAGGGCGGGTATAACCTTTAAAGCCTATGGTAAAATGTATTAGATTACTGTCTCATCGTTCCACCGCAGGGCGGGTATACCCTTTAAAGCCTATGGTATAATGTATTTGATTATTGTCTCATCGTTCCACCGCAGGGCGGGTATAACCTTTAAAGCCTATGGTATAATGTATTTGATTATTGTCTCATCGTTCCACCGCAGGGCGGGTGTACCCTTTAAAGCCTATGGTATAATGTATTTGATTATTGTCTCATCGTTCCACCACAGGGCGGGTATAACCTTTAAAGCCTATGGTAAAATGTATTTGATTATTGTCTCATCGTTCCACCACAGGGCGGGTATAACCTTTAAAGCCTATGGTAAAATGTATTAGATTATTGTCTCATCGTTGCACCGCAGGGCGGGTATACCCTTTAAAGCCTATGGTATAATGTATTTGATTATTGTCTCATCGTTCCACCGCAGGGCGGGTATAACCTTTAAAGCCTATGGTATAATGTATTTGATTATTGTCTCATCGTTCCACCACAGGGCGGGTATAACCTTTAAAGCCTATGGTAAAATGTATTTGATTATTGTCTCATTGTTTCACCGCAGAGAGGGTATACCCTTTAAAGCCTATGGTATAATGTATTTGATTATTGTCTCATCGTTCCACCACAGGGCGGGTATACCCTTTAAAGCCTATGGTATAATGTATTTGATTATTGTCTCATCGTTCCACCACAGGGCGGGTATAACCTTTAAAGCCTATGGTATAATGTATTTGATTATTGTCTCATCGTTCCACCGCAGGGCGGGTATAACCTTTAAAGCCTATGGTATAATGTATTTGATTATTGTCTCATAGTTCCACCACAGGGCGGGTATAACCTTTAAAGCCTATGGTATAATGTATTTGATTATTGTCTCATCGTTCCACCACAGGGCGGGTATAACCTTTAAAGCCTATGGTATAATGTATTTGATTATTGTCTCATCGTTCCACCAGAGGGCGGGTATAACCTTTAAAGCCTATGGTATAATGTATTTGATTATTGTCTCATCGTTCCACCACAGGGCGAGTATAACCTTTAAAGCCTATGGTAAAATGTATTTGATTATTGTCTCATCGTTCCACCACAGGGCGGGTATAACCTTTAAAGCCTATGGTAAAATGTATTAGATTATTGTCTCATCGTTCCACCGCAGGGCGGGTATACCCTTTAAAGCTTATGGTATAATGTATTTGATTATTGTCTCATCGTTCCACCGCAGGGCGGGTATAACCTTTAAAGCCTATGGTATAATGTATTTGATTATTGTCTCATCGTTCCACCACAGGGCGGGTATAACCTTTAAAGCCTATGGTAAAATGTATTTGATTATTGTCTCATTGTTCCACCGCAGAGAGGGTATACCCTTTAAAGCCTATGGTATAATGTATTTGATTATTGTCTCATCGTTCCACCACAGGGCGGGTATACCCTTTAAAGCCTATGGTATAATGTATTTGATTATTGTCTCATCGTTCCACCACAGGGCGGGTATAACCTTTAAAGCCTATGGTATAATGTATTTGATTATTGTCTCATCGTTCCACCGCAGGGAGGGTATAACCTTTAAAGCCTATGGTATAATGTATTTGATTATTGTCTCATCGTTCCACCGCAGGGCGGGTGTACCCTTTAAAGCCTATGGTATAATGTATTTGATTATTGTCTCATCGTTCCACCACAGGGCGGGTATAACCTTTAAAGCCTATGGTATAATGTATTTGATTATTGTCTCATCGTTCCACCAGAGGGCGGGTATAACCTTTAAAGCCTATGGTATAATGTATTTGATTATTGTCTCATCGTTCCACCACAGGGCGAGTATAACCTTTAAAGCCTATGGTATAATGTATTTGATTATTGTCTCATCGTTCCACCACAGGGCGGGTATAACCTTTAAAGCCTATGGTATAATGTATTTGATTATTGTCTCATCGTTCCACCGCAGGGCGGGTATAACCTTTAAAGCCTATGGTATAATGTATTTGATTATTGTCTCATCGTTCCACCGCAGGGCGGGTGTACCCTTTAAAGCCTATGGTATAATGTATTTGATTATTGTCTCATCGTTCCACCACAGGGCGGGTATAACCTTTAACGCCTATGGTAACATGTATTTGATTATTGTCTCATCGTTCCACCGCAGGGCGGGTATAACCTTTAAAGCCTATGGTAAAATGTATTTGATTATTGTCTCATCGTTCCACCACAGGGCGGGTATAACCTTTAAAGCCTATGGTAAAATGTATTAGATTATTGTCTCATCGTTGCACCGCAGGGCGGGTATACCCTTTAAAGCCTATGGTATAATGTATTTGATTATTGTCTCATCGTTCCACCGCAGGGCGGGTATAACCTTTAAAGCCTATGGTATAATGTATTTGATTATTGTCTCATCGTTCCACCACAGGGCGGGTATAACCTTTAAAGCCTATGGTAAAATGTATTTGATTATTGTCTCATTGTTTCACCGCAGAGAGGGTATACCCTTTAAAGCCTATGGTATAATGTATTTGATTATTGTCTCATCGTTCCACCACAGGGCGGGTATACCCTTTAAAGCCTATGGTATAATGTATTTGATTATTGTCTCATCGTTCCACCACAGGGCGGGTATAACCTTTAAAGCCTATGGTATAATGTATTTGATTATTGTCTCATCGTTCCACCGCAGGGAGGGTATAACCTTTAAAGCCTATGGTATAATGTATTTGATTATTGTCTCATAGTTCCACCACAGGGCGGGTATAACCTTTAAAGCCTATGGTATAATGTATTTGATTATTGTCTCATCGTTCCACCACAGGGCGGGTATAACCTTTAAAGCCTATGGTATAATGTATTTGATTATTGTCTCATCGTTCCACCAGAGGGCGGGTATAACCTTTAAAGCCTATGGTATAATGTATTTGATTATTGTCTCATCGTTCCACCACAGGGCGAGTATAACCTTTAAAGCCTATGGTATAATGTATTTGATTATTGTCTCATCGTTCCACCACAGGGCGGGTATAACCTTTAAAGCCTATGGTATAATGTATTTGATTATTGTCTCATCGTTCCACCACAGGGCGGGTATACCCCTTAACGCCTATTTTATAATGTATTTGATTATTGTCTCATCGTTCCACCACAGGGCGGGTATAACCTTTAAAGCCTATGGTATAATGTATTTGATTATTGTCTCATCGTTCCACCACAGGGCGGGTATAACCTTTAACGCCTATGGTAAAATGTATTTGATTATTTTCTCATCGTTCCACTGCAGGGCGGGTATAACCTTTAAAGCCTATGGTAAAATGTATTTGATTATTGTCTCATCGTTCAACCACAGGGCGGGTATAACCTTTAAAGCCTATGGTAAAATGTATTAGATTATTGTCTCATCGTTCCATCGCAGGGCGGGTATACCCTTTAAAGCCTATGGTATAATTTATTTGATTATTGTCTCATCGTTCCACCGCAGGGCGGGTATAACCTTTAAAGCCTATGGTATAATGTATTTGATTATTGTCTCATCGTTCCACCGCAGGGCGGGTGTACCCTTTAAAGCCTATGGTATAATGTATTTGATTATTGTCTCATCGTTCCACCACAGGGCGGGTATAACCTTTAAAGCTTATGGTATAATGTATTTGATTATTGTCTCATCGTTCCACCACAGGGCGGGTATAACCTTTAAAGCCTATGGTATAATGTATTTGATTATTGTCTCATCGTTCCACCACAGGGCGAGTATAACCTTTAAAGCCTATGGTATAATGTATTTGATTATTGTCTCATCGTTCCACCACAGGGCGGGTATAACCTTTAAAGCCTATGGTATAATGTATTTGATTATTGTCTCATCGTTCCACCACAGGGTGGGTATACCCCTTAACGCCTATGGTATAATGTATTTGATTATTGTCTCATCGTTCCACCACAGGGCGGGTATAACCTTTAAAGCCTATGGTATAATGTATTTGATTATTGTCTCATCGTTCCACCACAGGGCGGGTATAACCTTTAACGCCTATGGTAAAATGTATTTGATTATTTTCTCATCGTTCCACCACAGGGCGGGTATAACCTTTAAAGCCTATGGTAAAATGTATTTGATTATTGTCTCATCGTTCAACCACAGGGCGGGTATAACCTTTAAAGCCTATGGTAAAATGTATTTGATTATTGTCTCATCGTTCCACCACAGGGCGGGTATAACCTTTAACGCCTATGGTAAAATGTATTTGATTATTGTCTCATCGTTCCACCGCAGGGCGGGTATAACCTTTAAAGCCTATGGTAAAATGTATTTGATTATTGTCTCATCGTTCCACCGCAGGGCGGGAATAACCTTTAAAGCCTATGGTATAATGTATTTGATTATTGTCTCATCGTTCCACCGCAGGGCGGGTGTACCCTTTAAAGCCTATGGTATAATGTATTTGATTATTGTCTCATAGTTCCACCACAGGGCGGGTATAACCTTTAAAGCCTATGGTATAATGTATTTGATTATTGTCTCATCGTTCCACCACAGGGCGGGTATAACCTTTAAAGCCTATGGTAAAATGTATTAGATTATTGTCTCATCGTTCCACCGCAGGGCGGGTATACCCTTTAAAGCCTATGGTATAATGTATTTGATTATTGTCTCATCGTTCCACCGCAGGGCGGGTATAACCTTTAAAGCCTATGGTATAATGTATTTGATTATTGTCTCATCGTTCCACCGCAGGGCGGGTGTACCCTTTAAAGCCTATGGTATAATGTATTTGATTATTGTCTCATCGTTCCACCACAGGGCGGGTATAACCTTTAACGCCTATGGTAAAATGTATTTGATTATTGTCTCATCGTTCCACCGCAGGGCGGGTATAACCTTTAAAGCCTATGGTAAAATGTATTTGATTATTGTCTCATCGTTCCACCACAGGGCGGGTATAACCTTTAAAGCCTATGGTAAAATGTATTAGATTATTGTCTCATCGTTCCACCGCAGGGCGGGTATACCCTTTAAAGCTTATGGTATAATGTATTTGATTATTGTCTCATCGTTCCACCGCAGGGCGGGTATAACCTTTAAAGCCTATGGTATAATGTATTTGATTATTGTCTCATCGTTCCACCACAGGGCGGGTATAACCTTTAAAGCCTATGGTAAAATGTATTTGATTATTGTCTCATTGTTCCACCGCAGGGAGGGTATACCCTTTAAAGCCTATGGTATAATGTATTTGATTATTGTCTCATCGTTCCACCACAGGGCGGGTATACCCTTTAAAGCCTATGGTATAATGTATTTGATTATTGTCTCATCGTTCCACCACAGGGCGGGTATAACCTTTAAAGCCTATGGTATAATGTATTTGATTATTGTCTCATCGTTCCACCGCAGGGAGGGTATAACCTTTAAAGCCTATGGTATAATGTATTTGATTATTGTCTCATAGTTCCACCACAGGGCGGGTATAACCTTTAAAGCCTATGGTATAATGTATTTGATTATTGTCTCATCGTTCCACCACAGGGCGGGTATAACCTTTAAAGCCTATGGTATAATGTATTTGATTATTGTCTCATCGTTCCACCAGAGGGCGGGTATAACCTTTAAAGCCTATGGTATAATGTATTTGATTATTGTCTCATCGTTCCACCACAGGGCGAGTATAACCTTTAAAGCCTATGGTATAATGTATTTGATTATTGTCTCATCGTTCCACCACAGGGCGGGTATAACCTTTAAAGCCTATGGTATAATGTATTTGATTATTGTCTCATCGTTCCACCACAGGGCGGGTATACCCCTTAACGCCTATTTTATAATGTATTTGATTATTGTCTCATCGTTCCACCACAGGGCGGGTATAACCTTTAAAGCCTATGGTATAATGTATTTGATTATTGTCTCATCGTTCCACCACAGGGCGGGTATACCCCTTAACGCCTATTTTATAATGTATTTGATTATTGTCTCATCGTTCCACCACAGGGCGGGTATAACCTTTAACGCCTATGGTAAAATGTATTTGATTATTTTCTCATCGTTCCACTGCAGGGCGGGTATAACCTTTAAAGCCTATGGTAAAATGTATTTGATTATTGTCTCATCGTTCAACCACAGGGCGGGTATAACCTTTAAAGCCTATGGTAAAATGTATTTGATTATTGTCTCATCGTTCCACCACAGGGCGGGTATAACCTTTAAAGCCTATGGTAAAATGTATTAGATTATTGTCTCATCGTTCCACCGCAGGGCGGGTATACCCTTTAAAGCCTATGGTATAATGTATTTGATTATTGTCTCATCGTTCCACCGCAGGGCGGGTATAACCTTTAAAGCCTATGGTATAATGTATTTGATTATTGTCTCATCGTTCCACCGCAGGGCGGGTGTACCCTTTAAAGCCTATGGTATAATGTATTTGATTATTGTCTCATCGTTCCACCACAGGGCGGGTATAACCTTTAAAGCTTATGGTATAATGTATTTGATTATTGTCTCATCGTTCCACCACAGGGCGGGTATAACCTTTAAAGCCTATGGTATAATGTATTTGATTATTGTCTCATCGTTCCACCACAGGGCGGGTATAACCTTTAAAGCCTATGGTATAATGTATTTGATTATTGTCTCATCGTTCCACCACAGGGCGGGTATACCCTTTAAAGCCTATGGTATAATGTATTTGATTATTGTCTCATCGTTCCACCACAGGGCGGGTATAACCTTTAACGCCTATGGTATAATGTATTTGATTATTGTCTTATCGTTCAACCACAGGGCGGGTATAACCTTTAAAGACTATGGTATAATGTATTTGATTATTGTCTCATCGTTCCACCACAGGGCGGGTATAACCTTTAAAGCCTATGGTATAATGTATTTGATTATTGTCTCATCGTTCCACCACAGGGCGGGTATAACCTTTAACGCCTATGGTAAAATGTATTTGATTATTTTCTCATCGTTCCACCACAGGGCGGGTATAACCTTTAAAGCCTATGGTAAAATGTATTTGATTATTGTCTCATCGTTCAACCACAGGGCGGGTATAACCTTTAAAGCCTATGGTAAAATGTATTTGATTATTGTCTCATCGTTCCACCACAGGGCGGGTATAACCTTTAACGCCTATGGTAAAATGTATTTGATTATTGTCTCATCGTTCCACCGCAGGGCGGGTATAACCTTTAAAGCCTATGGTAAAATGTATTTGATTATTGTCTCATCGTTCCACCACAGGGCGGGTATAACCTTTAAAGCCTATTGTGAAATGTATTAGATTATTGTCTCATCGTTCCACCGCAGGGCGGGTATACCCTTTAAAGCCTATGGTATAATGTATTTGATTATTGTCTCATCGTTCCACCGCAGGGCGGGTATAACCTTTAAAGCCTATGGTATAATGTATTTGATTATTGTCTCATCGTTCCACCGCAGGGCGGGTGTACCCTTTAAAGCCTATGGTATAATGTATTTGATTATTGTCTCATCGTTCCACCACAGGGCGGGTATAACCTTTAAAGCCTATGGTATAATGTATTTGATTATTGTCTCATCGTTCCACCACAGGGCGGGTATAACCTTTAAAGCCTATGGTATAATGTATTTGATTATTGTCTCATCGTTCCACCACAGGGCGGGTATACCCTTTAAAGCCTATGGTATAATGTATTTGATTATTGTCTCATCGTTCCACCACAGGGCGGGTATAACCTTTAACGCCTATGGTATAATGTATTTGATTATTGTCTTATCGTTCCACCACAGGGCGGGTATAACCTTTAAAGCCTATGGTATAATGTATTTGATTATTGTCTCATCGTTCCACCACAGGGCGGGTATAACCTTTAAAGCCTATGGTATAATGTATTTGATTATTGTCTCATCGTTCCACCACAGGGCGGGTATACCCTTTAAAGCCTATGGTATAATGTATTTGATTATTGTGTCATCGTTCCACGGCAGGGCGGGTATAACCTTTAAAGCCTATGGTATAATGTATTTGATTATTGTCTCATCGTTCCACTGCAGGGCGGGTGTACCCTTTAAAGCCTATGGTATAATGTATTTGATTATTGTCTCATCGTTCCACCACAGGGCGCCTATAACCTTTAACGCCTATGGTAAAATGTATTTGATTATTGTCTCATCGTTCCACCGCAGGGCGGGTATAACCTTTAAAGCCTATGGTATAATGTATTTGATTATTGTCTCATCGTTCCACCGCAGGGCGGGTATAACCTTTAAAGCCTATGGTATAATGTATTTGATTATTGTCTCATCGTTCCACCGCAGGGCGGGTGTACCCTTTAAAGCCTATGGCATAATGTATTTGATTATTGTCTCATCGTTCCACCACAGGGCGGGTATAACCTTTAAAGCCTATGGTATAATGTATTTGATTATTGTCTCATCGTTCCACCACAGGGCGGGTATACCCTTTAAAGCCTATGGTATAATGTATTTGATTATTGTCTCATTGTTCCACCACAGGGCGGGTATAACCTTTAAAGCCTATGGTATAATGTATTTGATTATTGTCTCATCGTTCCACCACAGGGCGGGTATACCCTTTAAAACCTATGGTATAATGTATTTGATTATTGTCTTATCGTTCCACCACAGGGCGGGTATAACCTTTAAAGCCTATGGTATAATGTATTTGATTATTGTCTCATCGTTCCACCACAGGGCGGGTATAACCTTTAAAGCCTATGGTATAATGTATTTGATTATTGTCTCATCGTTCCACCACAGGGCGGGTATAACCTTTAAAGCCTATGGTATAATGTATTTGATTATTGTCTCATCGTTCCACCACAGGGCGGGTATAACCTTTAACGCCTATGGTATAATGTATTTGATTATTGTCTCATCGTTCCACCACAGGGCGGGTATAACCTTTAAAGCCTATGGTATAATGTATTTGATTATTGTCTCATCGTTCCACCACAGAGCGGGTATAACCTTTAAAGCCTATGGTATAATGTATTTGATTATTGTCTCATCGTTCCACCACAGGGCGGGTATAACCTTTAAAGCCTATGGTATAATGTATTTGATTATTGTCTCATCGTTCCACCACAGGGCGGGTATAACCTTAAAAGCCTATGGTAAAATGTATTTGATTATTTTCTCATCGTTCCACCACAGGGCGGGTATAACCTTTAAAGGCTATGGTATAATGTATTTGATTATTGTCTCATCGTTCCACCAATGGGAGGGTATAACCTTTAAAGCCTATGGTATAATGTATTTGCTTATTGTCTCATCGTTCCACCACAGGGCGGGTATAACCTTTAAAGCCTATGGTATAATGTATTTGATTATTGTCTCATCGTTCCACCACAGGGCGGGTATAACCTTTAAAGCCTATGGTAAAATGTATTTGATTATTGTCTTATTGTTCCACCGCAGGGAGGGTATACCCTTTAAAGCCTATGGTATAATGTATTTGATTATTGTCTCATCGTTCCACCACAGGGCGGGTATACCCTTTAAAGCCTATGGTATAATGTATTTGATTATTGTCTCATCGTTCCACCACAGGGCGGGTATAACCTTTAAAGCCTATGGTATAATGTATTTGATTATTGTCTCATCGTTCCACCGCAGGGAGGGTATAACCTTTAAAGCCTATGGTATAATGTATTTGATTATTGTCTCATAGTTCCACCACAGGGCGGGTATAACCTTTAAAGCCTATGGTATAATGTATTTGATTATTGTCTCATCGTTCCACCACAGGGCGGGTATAACCTTTAAAGCCTATGGTATAATGTATTTGATTATTGTCTCATCGTTCCACCACAGGGCGGGTATAACCTTTAAAGCCTATGGTATAATGTATTTGATTATTGTCTCATCGTTCCACCACAGGGCGGGTATAACCTTTAAAGCCTATGGTATAATGTATTTGATTATTGTCTCATCGTTCCACCACAGGGCGAGTATAACCTTTAAAGCCTATGGTATAATGTATTTGATTATTGTCTCATCGTTCCACCACAGGGCGGGTATAACCTTTAAAGCCTATGGTATAATGTATTTGATTATTGTCTCATCGTTCCACCACAGGGTGGGTATACCCCTTAACGCCTATGGTATAATGTATTTGATTATTGTCTCATCGTTCCACCACAGGGCGGGTATAACCTTTAAAGCCTATGGTATAATGTATTTGATTATTGTGTCATCGTTCCACGGCAGGGCGGGTATAACCTTTAAAGCCTATGGTATAATGTATTTGATTATTGTCTCATCGTTCCACTGCAGGGCGGGTGTACCCTTTAAAGCCTATGGTATAATGTATTTGATTATTGTCTCATCGTTCCACCACAGGGCGGGTATAACCTTTAACGCCTATGGTAAAATGTATTTGATTATTTTCTCATCGTTCCACCGCAGGGCGGGTATAACCTTTAAAGCCTATGGTAAAATGTATTTGATTATTGTCTCATCGTTCAACCACAGGGCGGGTATAACCTTTAAAGCCTATGGTAAAATGTATTTGATTATTGTCTCATCGTTCCACCACAGGGCGGGTATAACCTTTAAAGCCTATAGTAAAATGTATTAGATTATTGTCTCATCGTTCCACCACAGGGCGGGTATACCCTTTAAAGCCTATGGTATAATGTATTTGATTATTGTCTCATCGTTCCACCGCAGGGCGGGTATAACCTTTAAAGCCTATGGTATAATGTATTTGATTTTTGTCTCATCGTTCCACCGCAGGGCGGGTGTACCCTTTAAAGCCTATGGTATAATGTATTTGATTATTGTCTCATCGTTCCACCACAGGGCGGGTATAACCTTTAAAGCCTATGGTATAATGTATTTGATTATTGTCTCATCGTTCCACCACAGGGCGGGTATAACCTTTAAAGCCTATGGTATAATGTATTTGATTATTGTCTCATAGTTCCACCACATGGCGGGTATAACCTTTAAAGCCTATGGTATAATGTATTTGATTATTGTCTCATCGTTCCACCACAGGGCGGGCATAACCTTTAAAGCCTATGGTATAATGTATTTGATTATTGTCTCATCGTTCCACCACAGGGCGGGTATAACCTTTAAAGCCTATGGTATAATGTATTTGATTATTGTCTCATCGTTCCACCACAGGGCGGGTATACCCTTTAAAGCCTATGGTATAATGTATTTGATTATTGTCTCATCGTTCCACCACAGGGCGAGTATAACCTTTAAAGCCTATGGTATAATGTATTTGATTATTGTCTCATCGTTCCACCACAGGGCGGGTATAACCTTTAAAGCCTATGGTATAATGTATTTGATTATTGTCTCATCGTTCCACCACAGGGTGGGTATACCCCTTAACGCCTATGGTATAATGTATTTGATTATTGTTTCATCGTTCCACCACAGGGCGAGTATAACCTTTAAAGCCTATGGTATAATGTATTTGATTATTGTCTCATCGTTCCACCACAGGGCGGGTATAACCTTTAAATCCTATGGTATAATGTATTTGATTATTGTCTCATCGTTCCACCACAGGGTGGGTATACCCCTTAACGCCTATGGTATAATGTATTTGATTATTGTCTCATCGTTCCACCACAGGGCGGGTATAACCTTTAAAGCCTATGGTATAATGTATTTGATTATTGTGTCATCGTTCCACGGCAGGGCGGGTATAACCTTTAAAGCCTATGGTATAATGTATTTGATTATTGTCTCATCGTTCCACTGCAGGGCGGGTGTACCCTTTAAAGCCTATGGTATAATGTATTTGATTATTGTCTCATCGTTCCACCACAGGGCGGGTATAACCTTTAACGCCTATGGTAAAATGTATTTGATTATTTTCTCATCGTTCCACCGCAGGGCGGGTATAACCTTTAAAGCCTATGGTAAAATGTATTTGATTATTGTCTCATCGTTCAACCACAGGGCGGGTATAACCTTTAAAGCCTATGGTAAAATGTATTTGATTATTGTCTCATCGTTCCACCACAGGGCGGGTATAACCTTTAACGCCTATGGTAAAATGTATTTGATTATTGTCTCATCGTTCCACCGCAGGGCGGGTATAACCTTTAAAGCCTATGGTAAAATGTATTTGATTATTGTCTCATCGTTCCACCACAGGGCGGGTATAACCTTTAAAGCCTATAGTAAAATGTATTAGATTATTGTCTCATCGTTCCACCACAGGGCGGGTATACCCTTTAAAGCCTATGGTATAATGTATTTGATTATTGTCTCATCGTTCCACCGCAGGGCGGGTATAACCTTTAAAGCCTATGGTATAATGTATTTGATTTTTGTCTCATCGTTCCACCGCAGGGCGGGTGTACCCTTTAAAGCCTATGGTATAATGTATTTGATTATTGTCTCATCGTTCCACCACAGGGCGGGTATAACCTTTAAAGCCTATGGTATAATGTATTTGATTATTGTCTCATCGTTCCACCACAGGGCGGGTATAACCTTTAAAGCCTATGGTATAATATATTTGATTATTGTCTCATAGTTCCACCACAGGGCGGGTATAACCTTTAAAGCCTATGGTATAATGTATTTGATTATTGTCTCATCGTTCCACCACAGGGCGGGTATAACCTTTAAAGCCTATGGTATAATGTATTTGATTATTGTCTCATCGTTCCACCACAGGGCGGGTATAACCTTTAAAGCCTATGGTATAATGTATTTGATTATTGTCTCATCGTTCCACCACAGGGCGGGTATAACCTTTAAAGCCTATGGTATAATGTATTTGATTATTGTCTCATCGTTCCACCACAGGGCGAGTATAACCTTTAAAGCCTATGGTATAATGTATTTGATTATTGTCTCATCGTTCCACCACAGGGCGGGTATAACCTTTAAAGCCTATGGTATAATGTATTTGATTATTGTCTCATCGTTCCACCACAGGGTGGGTATACCCCTTAACGCCTATGGTATAATGTATTTGATTATTGTTTCATCGTTCCACCACAGGGCGGGTATAACCTTTAAAGCCTATGGTATAATGTATTTGATTATTGTGTCATCGTTCCACGGCAGGGCGGGTATAACCTTTAAAACCTATGGTATAATGTATTTGATTATTGTCTCATCGTTCCACTGCAGGGCGGGTGTACCCTTTAAAGCCTATGGTATAATGTATTTGATTATTGTCTCATCGTTCCACCACAGGGCGGGTATAACCTTTAACGCCTATGGTAAAATGTATTTGATTATTTTCTCATCGTTCCACCGCAGGGCGGGTATAACCTTTAAAGCCTATGGTAAAATGTATTTGATTATTGTCTCATCGTTCAACCACAGGGCGGGTATAACCTTTAAAGCCTATGGTAAAATGTATTTGATTATTGTCTCATCGTTCCACCACAGGGCGGGTATAACCTTTAACGCCTATGGTAAAATGTATTTGATTATTGTCTCATCGTTCCACCGCAGGGCGGGTATAACCTTTAAAGCCTATGGTAAAATGTATTTGATTATTGTCTCATCGTTCCACCACAGGGCGGGTATAACCTTTAAAGCCTATAGTAAAATGTATTAGATTATTGTCTCATCGTTCCACCGCAGGGCGGGTATACCCTTTAAAGCCTATGGTATAATGTATTTGATTATTGTCTCATCGTTCCACCGCAGGGCGGGTATAACCTTTAAAGCCTATGGTATAATGTATTTGATTATTGTCTCATCGTTCCACCGCAGGGCGGGTGTACCCTTTAAAGCCTATGGTATAATGTATTTGATTATTGTCTCATCGTTCCACCACAGGGCGGGTATAACCTTTAAAGCCTATGGTATAATGTATTTGATTATTGTCTCATCGTTCCACCACAGGGCGGGTATAACCTTTAAAGCCTATGGTATAATGTATTTGATTATTGTCTCATAGTTCCACCACAGGGCGGGTATAACCTTTAAAGCCTATGGCATAATGTATTTGATTATTGTCTCATCGTTCCACCACAGGGCGGGTATAACCTTTAAAGCCTATGGTATAATGTATTTGATTATTGTCTCATCGTTCCACCACAGGGCGGGTATAACCTTTAAAGCCTATGGTATAATGTATTTGATTATTGTCTCATCGTTCCACCACAGGGCGGGTATAACCTTTAAAGCCTATGGTATAATGTATTTGATTATTGTCTCATCGTTCCACCACAGGGCGAGTATAACCTTTAAAGCCTATGGTATAATGTATTTGATTATTGTCTCATCGTTCCACCACAGGGCGGGTATAACCTTTAAAGCCTATGGTATAATGTATTTGATTATTGTCTCATCGTTCCACCACAGGGTGGGTATACCCCTTAACGCCTATGGTATAATGTATTTGATTATTGTCTCATCGTTCCACCACAGGGCGGGTATAACCTTTAAAGCCTATGGTAAAATGTATTTGATTATTGTGTCATCGTTCCACGGCAGGGCGGGTATAACCTTTAAAGCCTATGGTATAATGTATTTGATTATTGTCTCATCGTTCCACTGCAGGGCGGGTGTACCCTTTAAAGCCTATGGTATAATGTATTTGATTATTGTCTCATCGTTCCACCACAGGGCGGGTATAACCTTTAACGCCTATGGTAAAATGTATTTGATTATTTTCTCATCGTTCCACCGCAGGGCGGGTATAACCTTTAAAGCCTATGGTAAAATGTATTTGATTATTGTCTCATCGTTCAACCACAGGGCGGGTATAACCTTTAAAGCCTATGGTAAAATGTATTTGATTATTGTCTCATCGTTCCACCACAGGGCGGGTATAACCTTTAACGCCTATGGTATAATGTATTTGATTATTGTCTCATCGTTCCACCACAGGGTGGGTATACCCCTTAACGCCTATGGTATAATGTATTTGATTATTGTTTCATCGTTCCACCACAGGGCGGGTATAACCTTTAAAGCCTATGGTATAATGTATTTGATTATTGTGTCATCGTTCCACGGCAGGGCGGGTATAACCTTTAAAACCTATGGTATAATGTATTTGATTATTGTCTCATCGTTCCACTGCAGGGCGGGTGTACCCTTTAAAGCCTATGGTATAATGTATTTGATTATTGTCTCATCGTTCCACCACAGGGCGGGTATAACCTTTAACGCCTATGGTAAAATGTATTTGATTATTTTCTCATCGTTCCACCGCAGGGCGGGTATAACCTTTAAAGCCTATGGTAAAATGTATTTGATTATTGTCTCATCGTTCAACCACAGGGCGGGTATAACCTTTAAAGCCTATGGTAAAATGTATTTGATTATTGTCTCATCGTTCCACCACAGGGCGGGTATAACCTTTAACGCCTATGGTAAAATGTATTTGAGTATTGTCTCATCGTTCCACCGCAGGGCGGGTATAACCTTTAAAGCCTATGGTAAAATGTATTTGATTATTGTCTCATCGTTCCACCACAGGGCGGGTATAACCTTTAAAGCCTATAGTAAAATGTATTAGATTATTGTCTCATCGTTCCACCGCAGGGCGGGTATACCCTTTAAAGCCTATGGTATAATGTATTTGATTATTGTCTCATCGTTCCACCGCAGGGCGGGTATAACCTTTAAAGCCTATGGTATAATGTATTTGATTATTGTCTCATCGTTCCACCGCAGGGCGGGTGTACCCTTTAAAGCCTATGGTATAATGTATTTGATTATTGTCTCATCGTTCCACCACAGGGCGGGTATAACCTTTAAAGCCTATGGTATAATGTATTTGATTATTGTCTCATCGTTCCACCACAGGGCGGGTATAACCTTTAAAGCCTATGGTATAATGTATTTGATTATTGTCTCATAGTTCCACCACAGGGCGGGTATAACCTTTAAAGCCTATGGCATAATGTATTTTATTATTGTCTCATCGTTCCACCACAGGGCGGGTATAACCTTTAAAGCCTATGGTATAATGTATTTGATTATTGTCTCATCGTTCCACCACAGGGCGGGTATAACCTTTAAAGCCTATGGTATAATGTATTTGATTATTGTCTCATCGTTCCACCACAGGGCGGGTATAACCTTTAAAGCCTATGGTATAATGTATTTGATTATTGTCTCATCGTTCCACCACAGGGCGAGTATAACCTTTAAAGCCTATGGTATAATGTATTTGATTATTGTCTCATCGTTCCACCACAGGGCGGGTATAACCTTTAAAGCCTATGGTATAATGTATTTGATTATTGTCTCATCGTTCCACCACAGGGTGGGTATACCCCTTAACGCCTATGGTATAATGTATTTGATTATTGTCTCATCGTTCCACCACAGGGCGGGTATAACCTTTAAAGCCTATGGTATAATGTATTTGATTATTGTGTCATCGTTCCACGGCAGGGCGGGTATAACCTTTAAAGCCTATGGTATAATGTATTTGATTATTGTCTCATCGTTCCACTGCAGGGCGGGTGTACCCTTTAAAGCCTATGGTATAATGTATTTGATTATTGTCTCATCGTTCCACCACAGGGCGGGTATAACCTTTAACGCCTATGGTAAAATGTATTTGATTATTTTCTCATCGTTCCACCGCAGGGCGGGTATAACCTTTAAAGCCTATGGTAAAATGTATTTGATTATTGTCTCATCGTTCCACCACAGGGCGGGTATAACCTTTAAAGCCTATGGTAAAATGTATTTGATTATTGTCTCATCGTTCCACCACAGGGCGGGTATAACCTTTAACGCCTATGGTAAAATGTATTTGATTATTGTCTCATCGTTCCACCGCAGGGCGGGTATAACCTTTAAAGCCTATGGTAAAATGTATTTGATTATTGTCTCATCGTTCCACCACAGGGCGGGTATAACCTTTAAAGCCTATAGTAAAATGTATTAGATTATTGTCTCATCGTTCCACCGCAGGGCGGGTATACCCTTTAAAGCCTATGGTATAATGTATTTGATTATTGTCTCATCGTTCCACCGCAGGGCGGGTATAACCTTTAAAGCCTATGGTATAATGTATTTGATTATTGTCTCATCGTTCCACCGCAGGGCGGGTGTACCCTTTAAAGCCTATGGTATAATGTATTTGATTATTGTCTCATCGTTCCACCACAGGGCGGGTATAACCTTTAAAGCCTATGGTATAATGTATTTGATTATTGTCTCATCGTTCCACCACAGGGCGGGTATAACCTTTAAAGCCTATGGTATAATGTATTTGATTATTGTCTCATCGTTCCACCACAGGGCGGGTATACCCTTTAAAGCCTATGGTATAATGTATTTGATTATTGTCTCATCGTTCCACCACAGGGCGGGTATAACCTTTAACGCCTATGGTATAATGTATTTGATTATTGTCTTATCGTTCCACCACAGGGCGGGTATAACCTTTAAAGCCTATGGTATAATGTATTTGATTATTGTCTCATCGTTCCACCACAGGGCGGGTATAACCTTTAAAGCCTATGGTATAATGTATTTGATTATTGTCTCATCGTTCCACCACAGGGCGGGTATACCCTTTAAAGCCTATGGTATAATGTATTTGATTATTGTGTCATCGTTCCACGGCAGGGCGGGTATAACCTTTAAAGCCTATGGTATAATGTATTTGATTATTGTCTCATCGTTCCACTGCAGGCGGGTGTACCCTTTAAAGCCTATGGTATAATGTATTTGATTATTGTCTCATCGTTCCACCACAGGGCGGGTATAACCTTTAACGCCTATGGTAAAATGTATTTGATTATTGTCTCATCGTTCCACCGCAGGGCGGGTATAACCTTTAAAGCCTATGGTAAAATGTATTTGATTATTGTCTCATCGTTCCACCACAGGGCGGGTATAACCTTTAAAGCCTATGGTAAAATGTATTAGATTATTCTCTCATCGTTCCACCGCAGGGCGGGTATACCCTTTAAAGCTTATGGTATAATGTATTTGATTATTGTCTCATCGTTCCACCGCAGGGCGGGTATAACCTTTAAAGCCTATGGTATAATGTATTTGATTATTGTCTCATCGTTCCACCGCAGGGCGGGTGTACCCTTTAAAGCCTATGGCATAATGTATTTGATTATTGTCTCATCGTTCCACCACAGGGCGGGTATAACCTTTAAAGCCTATGGTATAATGTATTTGATTATTGTCTCATCGTTCCACCACAGGGCGGGTATACCCTTTAAAGCCTATGGTATAATGTATTTGATTATTGTCTCATCGTTCCACCACAGGGAGGGTATAACCTTTAAAGCCTATGGTATAATGTATTTGATTATTGTCTCATCGTTCCACCACAGGGCGGGTATACCCTTTAAAACCTATGGTATAATGTATTTGATTATTGTCTTATCGTTCCACCACAGGGCGGGTATAACCTTTAAAGCCTATGGTATAGTGTATTTGATTATTGTCTCATCGTTCCACCACAGGGCGGGTATAACCTTTAAAGCCTATGGTATAATGTATTTGATTATTGTCTCATCGTTCCACCACAGGGCGGGTATAACCTTTAAAGCCTATGGTATAATGTATTTGATTATTGTCTCATCGTTCCACCACAGGGCGGGTATAACCTTTAAAGCCTATGGTATAATGTATTTGATTATTGTCTCATCGTTCCACCACAGGGCGGGTATAACCTTTAAAGCCTATGGTATAATGTATTTGATTATTGTCTCATCGTTCCACCACAGGGCGGGTATAACCTTAAAGCCTATGGTATAATGTATTTGATTATTGTCTCATCGTTCCACCACAGGGCGGGTATAACCTTTAAAGCCTATGGTATAATGTATTTGATTATTGTCTCATCGTTCCACCACAGGGCGGGTATAACCTTAAAAGCCTATGGTAAAATGTATTTGATTATTTTCTCATCGTTCCACCACAGGGCGGGTATAACCTTTAAAGGCTATGGTATAATGTATTTGATTATTGTCTCATCGTTCCACCAATGGGAGGGTATAACCTTTAAAGCCTATGGTATAATGTATTTGCTTATTGTCTCATCGTTCCACCACAGGGCGGGTATAACCTTTAAAGCCTATGGTATAATGTATTTGATTATTGTCTCATCGTTCCACCACAGGGCGGGTATAACCTTTAAAGCCTATGGTAAAATGTATTTGATTATTGTCTTATTGTTCCACCGCAGGGAGGGTATACCCTTTAAAGCCTATGGTATAATGTATTTGATTATTGTCTCATCGTTCCACCACAGGGCGGGTATACCCTTTAAAGCCTATGGTATAATGTATTTGATTATTGTCTCATCGTTCCACCACAGGGCGGGTATAACCTTTAAAGCCTATGGTATAATGTATTTGATTATTGTCTCATCGTTCCACCGCAGGGAGGGTATAACCTTTAAAGCCTATGGTATAATGTATTTGATTATTGTCTCATAGTTCCACCACAGGGCGGGTATAACCTTTAAAGCCTATGGTATAATGTATTTGATTATTGTCTCATCGTTCCACCACAGGGCGGGTATAACCTTTAAAGCCTATGGTATAATGTATTTGATTATTGTCTCATCGTTCCACCACAGGGCGGGTATAACCTTTAAAGCCTATGGTATAATGTATTTGATTATTGTCTCATCGTTCCACCACAGGGCGGGTATAACCTTTAAAGCCTATGGTATAATGTATTTGATTATTGTCTCATCGTTCCACCACAGGGCGAGTATAACCTTTAAAGCATATGGTATAATGTATTTGATTATTGTCTCATCGTTCCACCACAGGGCGGGTATAACCTTTAAAGCCTATGGTATAATGTATTTGATTATTGTCTCATCGTTCCACCACAGGGTGGGTATACCCCTTAACGCCTATGGTATAATGTATTTGATTATTGTCTCATCGTTCCACCACAGGGCGGGTATAACCTTTAAAGCCTATGGTATAATGTATTTGATTATTGCCTCATCGTTCCACCACAGGGCGGGTATAACCTTTAACGCCTATGGTAAAATGTATTTGATTATTTTCTCATCGTTCCACCGCAGGGCGGGTATAACCTTTAAAGCCTATGGTAAAATGTATTTGATTATTGTCTCATCGTTCAACCACAGGGCGGGTATAACCTTTAAAGCCTATGGTAAAATGTATTTGATTATTGTCTCATCGTTCCACCACAGGGCGGGTATAACCTTTAACGCCTATGGTAAAATGTATTTGATTATTGTCTCATCGTTCCACCGCAGGGCGGGTATAACCTTTAAAGCCTATGGTAAAATGTATTTGATTATTGTCTCATCGTTCCACCGCAGGGCGGGTATAACCTTTAAAGCCTATGGTATAATGTATTTGATTATTGTCTCATCGTTCCACCGCAGGGCGGGTGTACACTTTAAAGCCTATGGTATAATGTATTTGATTATTGTCTCATAGTTCCACCACAGGGCGGGTATAACCTTTAAAGCCTATGGTATAATGTATTTGATTATTGTCTCATCGTTCCACCGCAGGGCGGGTATAACCTTTAAAGCCTATGGTAAAATGTATTTGATTATTGTCTCATCGTTCCACCACAGGGCGGGTATAACCTTTAAAGCCTATGGTAAAATGTATTAGATTATTGTCTCATCGTTCCACCGCAGGGCGGGTATACCCTTTAAAGCTTATGGTATAATGTATTTGATTATTGTCTCATCGTTCCACCGCAGGGCGGGTATAACCTTTAAAGCCTATGGTATAATGTATTTGATTATTGTCTCATCGTTCCACCGCAGGGCGGGTGTACCCTTTAAAGCCTATGGCATAATGTATTTGATTATTGTCTCATCGTTCCACCACAGGGCGGGTATAACCTTTAAAGCCTATGGTATAATGTATTTGATTATTGTCTCATCGTTCCACCACAGGGCGGGTATAACCTTTAAAGCCTATGGTAAAATGTATTTGATTATTGTCTCATCGTTCCGCCGCAGGGCGGGTATAACCTTTAAAGCCTATAGTAAAATGTATTAGATTATTGTCTCATCGTTCCACCGCAGGGCGGGTATACCCTTTAAAGCCTATGGTATAATGTATTTGATTATTGTCTCATCGTTCCACCGCAGGGCGGGTATAACCTTTAAAGCCTATGGTATAATGTATTTGATTATTGTCTCATCGTTCCACCGCAGGGCGGGTGTACCCTTTAAAGCCTATGGTATAATGTATTTGATTATTGTCTCATCGTTCCACCACAGGGCGGGTATAACCTTTAAAGCCTATGGTATAATGTATTTGATTATTGTCTCATCGTTCCACCACAGGGCGGGTATAACCTTTAAAGCCTATGGTATAATGTATTTGATTATTGTCTCATAGTTCCACCACAGGGCGGGTATAACCTTTAAAGCCTATGGCATAATGTATTTGATTATTGTCTCATCGTTCCACCACAGGGCGGGTATAACCTTTAAAGCCTATGGTATAATGTATTTGATTATTGTCTCATCGTTCCACCACAGGGCGGGTATAACCTTTAAAGCCTATGGTATAATGTATTTGATTATTGTCTCATCGTTCCACCACAGGGCGGGTATAACCTTTAAAGCCTATGGTATAATGTATTTGATTATTGTCTCATCGTTCCACCACAGGGCGAGTATAACCTTTAAAGCCTATGGTATAATGTATTTGATTATTGTCTCATCGTTCCACCACAGGGCGGGTATAACCTTTAAAGCCTATGGTATAATGTATTTGATTATTGTCTCATCGTTCCACCACAGGGTGGGTATACCCCTTAACGCCTATGGTATAATGTATTTGATTATTGTCTCATCGTTCCACCACAGGGCGGGTATAACCTTTAAAGCCTATGGTATAATGTATTTGATTATTGTGTCATCGTTCCACGGCAGGGCGGGTATAACCTTTAAAGCCTATGGTATAATGTATTTGATTATTGTCTCATCGTTCCACTGCAGGGCGGGTGTACCCTTTAAAGCCTATGGTATAATGTATTTGATTATTGTCTCATCGTTCCACCACAGGGCGGGTATAACCTTTAACGCCTATGGTAAAATGTATTTGATTATTTTCTCATCGTTCCACCGCAGGGCGGGTATAACCTTTAAAGCCTATGGTAAAATGTATTTGATTATTGTCTCATCGTTCAACCACAGGGCGGGTATAACCTTTAAAGCCTATGGTAAAATGTATTTGATTATTGTCTCATCGTTCCACCACAGGGCGGGTATAACCTTTAACGCCTATGGTAAAATGTATTTGATTATTGTCTCATCGTTCCACCGCAGGGCGGGTATAACCTTTAAAGCCTATGGTAAAATGTATTTGATTATTGTCTCATCGTTCCACCACAGGGCGGGTATAACCTTTAAAGCCTATAGTAAAATGTATTAGATTATTGTCTCATCGTTCCACCGCAGGGCGGGTATACCCTTTAAGCCTATGGTATAATGTATTTGATTATTGTCTCATCGTTCCACCGCAGGGCGGGTATAACCTTTAAAGCCTATGGTATAATGTATTTGATTATTGTCTCATCGTTCCACCGCAGGGCGGGTGTACCCTTTAAAGCCTATGGTATAATGTATTTGATTATTGTCTCATCGTTCCACCACAGGGCGGGTATAACCTTTAAAGCCTATGGTATAATGTATTTGATTATTGTCTCATCGTTCCACCACAGGGCGGGAATAACCTTTAAAGCCTATGGTATAATGCATTTGATTATTGTCTCATCGTTCCACCACAGGGCGGGTATACCCTTTAAAGCCTATGGTATAATGTATTTGATTATTGTCTCATCGTTCCACCACAGGGCGGGTATAACCTTTAACGCCTATGGTATAATATATTTGATTATTGTCTTATCGTTCCACCACAGGGCGGGTATAACCTTTAAAGCCTATGGTATAATGTATTTGATTATTGTCTCATCGTTCCACCACAGGGCGGGTATAACCTTTAAAGCCTATGGTATAATGTATTTGATTATTGTCTCATCGTTCCACCACAGGGCGGGTATACCCTTTAAAGCCTATGGTATAATGTATTTGATTATTGTGTCATCGTTCCACGGCAGGGCGGGTATAACCTTTAAAGCCTATGGTATAATGTATTTGATTATTGTCTCATCGTTCCACTGCAGGGCGGGTGTACCCTTTAAAGCCTATGGTATAATGTATTTGATTATTGTCTCATCGTTCCACCACAGGGCGGGTATAACCTTTAACGCCTATGGTAAAATGTATTTGATTATTGTCTCATCGTTCCACCGCAGGGCGGGTATAACCTTTAAAGCCTATGGTAAAATGTATTTGATTATTGTCTCATCGTTCCACCACAGGGCGGGTATAACCTTTAAAGCCTATGGTAAAATGTATTAGATTATTGTCTCATCGTTCCACCGCAGGGCGGGTATACCCTTTAAAGCTTATGGTATAATGTATTTGATTATTGTCTCATCGTTCCACCGCAGGGCGGGTATAACCTTTAAAGCCTATGGTATAATGTATTTGATTATTGTCTCATCGTTCCACCGCAGGGCGGGTGTACCCTTTAAAGCCTATGGCATAATGTATTTGATTATTGTCTCATCGTTCCACCACAGGGCGGGTATAACCTTTAAAGCCTATGGTATAATGTATTTGATTATTGTCTCATCGTTCCACCACAGGGCGGGTATACCCTTTAAAGCCTATGGTATAATGTATTTGATTATTGTCTCATCGTTCCACCACAGGGCGGGTATAACCTTTAAAGCCTATGGTATAATGTATTTGATTATTGTCTCATCGTTCCACCACAGGGCGGGTATACCCTTTAAAACCTATGGTATAATGTATTTGATTATTGTCTTATCGTTCCACCACAGGGCGGGTATAACCTTTAAAGCCTATGGTATAATGTATTTGATTATTGTCTCATCGTTCCACCACAGGGCGGGTATAACCTTTAAAGCCTATGGTATAATGTATTTGATTATTGTCTCATCGTTCCACCACAGGGCGGGTATAACCTTTAAAGCCTATGGTATAATGTATTTGATTATTGTCTCATCGTTCCACCACAGGGCGGGTATAACCTTTAAAGCCTATGGTATAATGTATTTGATTATTGTCTCATCGTTCCACCACAGGGCGGGTATAACCTTTAAAGCCTATGGTATAATGTATTTGATTATTGTCTCATCGTTCCACCACAGGGCGGGTATAACCTTAAAGCCTATGGTATAATGTATTTGATTATTGTCTCATCGTTCCACCACAGGGCGGGTATAACCTTTAAAGCCTATGGTATAATGTATTTGATTATTGTCTCATCGTTCCACCACAGGGCGGGTATAACCTTAAAAGCCTATGGTAAAATGTATTTGATTATTTTCTCATCGTTCCACCACAGGGCGGGTATAACCTTTAAAGGCTATGGTATAATGTATTTGATTATTGTCTCATCGTTCCACCAATGGGAGGGTATAACCTTTAAAGCCTATGGTATAATGTATTTGCTTATTGTCTCATCGTTCCACCACAGGGCGGGTATAACCTTTAAAGCCAATGGTATAATGTATTTGATTATTGTCTCATCGTTCCACCACAGGGCGGGTATAACCTTTAAAGCCTATGGTAAAATGTATTTGATTATTGTCTTATTGTTCCACCGCAGGGAGGGTATACCCTTTAAAGCCTATGGTATAATGTATTTGATTATTGTCTCATCGTTCCACCACAGGGCGGGTATACCCTTTAAAGCCTATGGTATAATGTATTTGATTATTGTCTCATCGTTCCACCACAGGGCGGGTATAACCTTTAAAGCCTATGGTATAATGTATTTGATTATTGTCTCATCGTTCCACCGCAGGGAGGGTATAACCTTTAAAGCCTATGGTATAATGTATTTGATTATTGTCTCATAGTTCCACCACAGGGCGGGTATAACCTTTAAAGCCTATGGTATAATGTATTTGATTATTGTCTCATCGTTCCACCACAGGGCGGGTATAACCTTTAAAGCCTATGGTATAATGTATTTGATTATTGTCTCATCGTTCCACCACAGGGCGGGTATAATCTTTAAAGCCTATGGTATAATGTATTTGATTATTGTCTCATCGTTCCACCACAGGGCGGGTATAACCTTTAAAGCCTATGGTATAATGTATTTGATTATTGTCTCATCGTTCCACCACAGGGCGAGTATAACCTTTAAAGCCTATGGTATAATGTATTTGATTATTGTCTCATCGTTCCACCACAGGGCGGGTATAACCTTTAAAGCCTATGGTATAATGTATTTGATTATTGTCTCATCGTTCCACCACAGGGTGGGTATACCCCTTAACGCCTATGGTATAATGTATTTGATTATTGTCTCATCGTTCCACCACAGGGCGGGTATAACCTTTAAAGCCTATGGTATAATGTATTTGATTATTGTCTCATCGTTCCACCACAGGGCGGGTATAACCTTTAACGCCTATGGTAAAATGTATTTGATTATTTTCTCATCGTTCCACCGCAGGGCGGGTATAACCTTTAAAGCCTATGGTAAAATGTATTTGATTATTGTCTCATCGTTCAACCACAGGGCGGGTATAACCTTTAAAGCCTATGGTAAAATGTATTTGATTATTGTCTCATCGTTCCACCACAGGGCGGGTATAACCTTTAACGCCTATGGTAAAATGTATTTGATTATTGTCTCATCGTTCCACCGCAGGGCGGGTATAACCTTTAAAGCCTATGGTAAAATGTATTTGATTATTGTCTCATCGTTCCACCGCAGGGCGGGTATAACCTTTAAAGCCTATGGTATAATGTATTTGATTATTGTCTCATCGTTCCACCGCAGGGCGGGTGTACCCTTTAAAGCCTATGGTATAATGTATTTGATTATTGTCTCATAGTTCCACCACAGGGCGGGTATAACCTTTAAAGCCTATGGTATAATGTATTTGATTATTGTCTCATCGTTCCACCACAGGGCGGGTATAACCTTTAAAGCCTATGGTAAAATGTATTAGATTATTGTCTCATCGTTCCACCGCAGGGCGGGTATACCCTTTAAAGCCTATGGTATAATGTATTTGATTATTGTCTCATCGTTCCACCGCAGGGCGGGTATAACCTTTAAAGCCTATGGTATAATGTATTTGATTATTGTCTCATCGTTCCACCGCAGGGCGGGTGTACCCATTAAAGCCTATGGTATAATGTATTTGATTATTGTCTCATCGTTCCACCACAGGGCGGGTATAACCTTTAACGCCTATGGTAAAATGTATTTGATTATTGTCTCATCGTTCCACCGCAGGGCGGGTATAACCTTTAAAGCCTATGGTAAAATGTATTTGATTATTGTCTCATCGTTCCACCACAGGGCGGGTATAACCTTTAAAGCCTATGGTAAAATGTATTAGATTATTGTCTCATCGTTCCACCGCAGGGCGGGTATACCCTTTAAAGCTTATGGTATAATGTATTTGATTATTGTCTCATCGTTCCACCGCAGGGCGGGTATAACCTTTAAAGCCTATGGTATAATGTATTTGATTATTGTCTCATCGTTCCACCGCAGGGCGGGTGTACTCTTTAAAGCCTATGGTATAATGTATTTGATTATTGTCTCATCGTTCCACCACAGGGCGGGTATAACCTTTAAAGCCTATGGTATAATGTATTTGATTATTGTCTCATCGTTCCACCACAGGATGGGTATACCCTTTAAAACCTATGGTATAATGTATTTGATTATTGTCTTATCGTTCCACCACAGGGCGGGTATAACCTTTAAAGCCTATGGTATAATGTATTTGATTATTGTCTTATCGTTCCACCACAGGGCGGGTATAACCTTTAAAGCCTATGGTATAATGTATTTGATTATTGTCTCATCGTTCCACCACAGGGCGGGTATAACCTTTAAAGCCTATGGTATAATGTATTTGATTATTGTCTCATCGTTCCACCACAGGGCGGGTAAAACCTTTAACGCCTATGGTATAATGTATTTGATTATTGTCTCATCGTTCCACCACAGGGCGGGTATAACCTTTAAAGCCTATGGTATAATGTATTTGATTATTGTCTCATCGTTCCACCACAGGGCGGGTATAACCTTTAAAGCCTATGGTATAATGTATTTGATTATTGTCTCATCGTTCCACCACAGGGCGGGTATAACCTTTAAAGCCTATGGTATAATGTATTTGATTATTGTCTCATCGTTCCACCACAGGGCGGGTATAACCTTAAAAGCCTATGGTATAATGTATTTGATTATTGTCTCATCGTTCCACCACAGGGCGGGTATAACCTTTAAAGCCTATGGTATAATGTATTTGATTATTGTCTCATCGTTCCACCACAGGGCGGGTATAACCTTTAAAGCCTATGGTATAATGTATTTGATTATTGTCTCATCGTTCCACAACAGGGCGGGTATAACCTTTAAAGCCTATGGTATAATGTATTTGATTATTGTCTCATCGTTCCACCACAGGGCGGGTATATCCTTTAAAGCCTATGGTATAATGTATTTGATTATTGTCTCATCGTTCCACCACAGGGCGGGTGTAACCTTTAACGCCTATGGTATAATGTATTTGATTATTGTCTCATCGTTCCACCACAGGGCGGGTATAACCTTTAAAGCCTATGGTATAATGTATTTGATTATTGTCTCATCGTTCCACCACAGGGCGGGTATAACCTTTAAAGCCTATGGTATAATGTATTTGATTATTGTCTCATCGTTCCACCACAGGGCGGGTATAACCTTTAACGCCTATGGTATAATGTATTTGATTATTGTCTCATCGTTCCACCACAGGGCGGGTATAACCTTTAAAGCCTATGGTATAATGTATTTGATTATTGTCTCATCGTTCCACCACAGGGCGGGTATAACCTTTAAAGTCTATGGTATAATGTATTTGATTATTGTCTCATCGTTACACCGTAGGGCAGGTATAACCTTTAACGCCTATGGTATAATGTATTTGATTATTGTCTCATCGTTCCACCACAGGGCGGGTATAACCTTTAAAGCCTATGGTATAATGTATTTGATTATTGTCTCATCGTTCCACCACAGGGCGGGTATAACATTTAAAGCCTATGGTATAATGTATTTGATTATTGTCTCATCGTTCCACCACAGGGCGGGTATAACCTTTAAATCCTATGGTATAATGTATTTGATTATTGTCTCATCGTTCCATCACAGGGCGGGTATAACCTTTAACGCCTATGGTAAAATGTATTTGATTATTGTCTCATCGTTCCACCGCAGGGCGGGTATAACCTTTAAAGCCTATGGTAAAATGTATTTGATTATTGTCTCATCGTTCCACCACAGGGCGGGTATAACCTTTAAAGCCTATGGTAAAATGTATTAGATTATTGTCTCATCGTTCCACCGCAGGGCGGGTATACCCTTTAAAGCTTATGGTATAATGTATTTGATTATTGTCTCATCGTTCCACCGCAGGGCGGGTATAACCTTTAAAGCCTATGGTATAATGTATTTGATTATTGTCTCATCGTTCCACCGCAGGGCGGGTGTACTCTTTAAAGTCTATGGTATAATGTATTTGATTATTGTCTCATCGTTCCACCACAGGGCAGGTATAACCTTTAAAGCCTATGGTATAATGTATTTGATTATTGTCTCATCGTTCCACCACAGGGCGGGTATACCCTTTAAAACCTATGGTATAATGTATTTGATTATTGTCTTGTCGTTCCACCACAGGGCGGGTATAACCTTTAAAGCCTATGGTATAATGTATTTGATTATTGTCTTATCGTTCCACCACAGGGCGGGTATAACCTTTAAAGCCTATGGTATAATGTATTTGATTATTGTCTCATCGTTCCACCACAGGGCGGGTATAACCTTTAAAGCCTATGGTATAATGTATTTGATTATTGTCTCATCGTTCCACCACAGGGCGGGTATAACCTTTAACGCCTATGGTATAATGTATTTGATTATTGTCTCATCGTTCCACCACAGGGCGGGTATAACCTTTAAAGCCTATGGTATAATGTATTTGCTTATTGTCTCATCGTTCCACCACAGGGCGGGTATAACCTTTAAAGCCTATGGTATAATGTATTTGATTATTGTCTCATCGTTCCACCACAGGGCGGGTATAACCTTTAAAGCCTATGGTATAATGTATTTGATTATTGTCTCATCGTTCCACCACAGGGCGGGTATAACCTTAAAAGCCTATGGTATAATGTATTTGATTATTGTCTCATCGTTCCACCACAGGGCGGGTATAACCTTTAAAGCCTATGGTATAATGTATTTGATTATTGTCTCATCGTTCCACCACAGGGCGGGTATAACCTTTAAAGCCTATGGTATAATGTATTTGATTATTGTCTCATCGTTCCACCACAGGGCGGGTATAACCTTTAAAGCCTATGGTATAATGTATTTGATTATTGTCTCATCGTTCCACCACAGGGCGGGTATATCCTTTAAAGCCTATGGTATAATGTATTTGATTATTGTCTCATCGTTCCACCACATGGCGGGTGTAACCTTTAACGCCTATGGTATAATGTATTTGATTATTGTCTCATCGTTCCACCACAGGGCGGGTATAACCTTTAAAGCCTATGGTATAATGTATTTGATTATTGTCTCATCGTTCCACCACAGGGCGGGTATAACCTTTAAAGCCTATGGTATAATGTATTTGATTATTGTCTCATCGTTCCACCACAGGGCGGGTATAACCTTTAAAGCCTATGGTATAATGTATTTGATTATTGTCTCATCGTTCCACTACAGGGCGGGTATAACCTTTAACGCCTATGGTATAATGTATTTGATTATTGTCTCATCGTTCCACCACAGGGCGGGTATAACCTTTAAAGCCTATGGTATAATGTATTTGATTATTGTCTCATCGTTCCACCACAGGGCGGGTATAACCTTTAAAGTCTATGGTATAATGTATTTGATTATTGTCTCATCGTTACACCGCAGGGCAGGTATAACCTTTAACGCCTATGGTATAATGTATTTGATTATTGTCTCATCGTTCCACCACAGGGCGGGTATAACCTTTAAAGCCTATGGTATAATGTATTTGATTATTGTCTCATCGTTCCACCACAGGGCGGGTATAACCTTTAAAGCCTATGGTATAATGTATTTGATTATTGTCTCATCGTTCCACCACAGGGCGGGTATAACCTTTAAAGCCTATGGTATAATGTATTTGATTATTGTCTTATCGTTCCACCGCAGGGCGGGTATAACCTTTAAAGCCTATGGTAAAATGTATTTGATTATTTTCTCATCGTTCCACCACAGGGCGGGTATAACCTTTAAAGGCTATGGTATAATGTATTTGATTATTGTCTCATCGTTCCACCAATGGGCGGGTGTACTCTTTAAAGCCTATGGTATAATGTATTTGATTATTGTCTCATCGTTCCACCACAGGGCGGGTATAACCTTTAAAGCCTATGGTATAATGTATTTGATTATTGTCTCATCGTTCCACCACAGGGCGGGTATACCCTTTAAAACCTATGGTATAATGTATTTGATTATTGTCTCATCGTTCCACCACAGGGCGGGTATAACCTTTAAAGCCTATGGTATAATGTATTTGATTATTGTCTCATCGTTCCACCACAGGGCAGGTATAACCTTTAAAGCCTATGGTATAATGTATTTGATTATTGTCTCATCGTTCCACCACAGGGCGGGTATAACCTTTAACGCCTATGGTATAATGTATTTGATTATTGTCTCATCGTTCCACCACAGGGCGGGTATAACCTTTAAAGCCTATGGTATAATGTATTTGATTATTGTCTCATCGTTCCACCACAGGGCGGGTATAACCTTTAAAGCCTATGGTATAATGTATTTGATTATTGTCTCATCGTTCCACCACAGGGCGGGTATAACCTTTAAAGCCTATGGTATAATGTATTTGATTATTGTCTCATCGTTCCACCACAGGGCGGGTATAACCTTAAAAGCCTATGGTATAATGTATTTGATTATTGTCTCATCGTTCCACCACAGGTCGGGTATAACCTTTAAAGCCTATGGTATAATGTATTTGATTATTGTCTCATCGTTCCACCACAGGGCGGGTATAACCTTTAAAGCCTATGGTATAATGTATTTGATTATTGTCTCATCGTTCCACCACAGGGCGGGTATAACCTTTAAAGCCTATGGTATAATGTATTTGATTATTGTCTCATCGTTCCACCACAGGGCGGGTATATCCTTTAAAGCCTATGGTATAATGTATTTGATTATTGTCTCATCGTTCCACCACAGGGCGGGTGTAACCTTTAACGCCTATGGTATAATGTATTTGATTATTGTCTCATCGTTCCACCACAGGGCGGGTATAACCTTTAAAGCCTATGGTATAATGTATTTGATTATTGTCTCATCGTTCCACCACAGGGCGGGTATAACCTTTAAAGCCTATGGTATAATGTATTTGATTATTGTCTCATCGTTCCACCACAGGGCGGGTATAACCTTTAAAGCCTATGGTATAATGTATTTGATTATTGTCTCATCGTTCCACCACAGGGCGGGTATAACCTTTAACGCCTATGGTATAATGTATTTGATTATTGTCTCATCGTTCCACCACAGGGCGGGTATAACCTTTAAAGCCTATGGTATAATGTATTTGATTATTGTCTCATCGTTCCACCACAGGGCGGGTATAACCTTTAAAGCCTATGGTATAATGTATTTGATTATTGTCTCATCGTTACACCGCAGGGCAGGTATAACCTTTAACGCCTATGGTATAATGTATTTGATTATTGTCTCATCGTTCCACCACAGGGCGGGTATAACCTTTAAAGCCTATGGTATAATGTATTTGATTATTGTCTCATCGTTCCACCACAAGGCGGGTATAACCTTTAAAGCCTATGGTATAATGTATTTGATTATTGTCTCATCGTTCCACCACAGGGCGGGTATAACCTTTAAAGCCTATGGTATAATGTATTTGATTATTGTCTTATCGTTCCACCACAGGGCGAGTATAACCTTTAAAGCCTATGGTATAATGTATTTGATTATTGTCTCATCGTTCCACCACAGGGCGGGTATAACCTTTAAAGCCTATGGTATAATGTATTTGATTATTGTCTCATCGTTCCACCACAAGGCGGGTATAACCTTTAAAGCCTATGGTATAATGTATTTGATTATTGTCTCATCGTTCCACCACAGGGCGGGTATAACCTTTAAAGCCTATGGTATAATGTATTTGATTATTGTCTTATCGTTCCACCACAGGGCGAGTATAACCTTTAAAGCCTATGGTATAATGTATTTGATTATTGTCTCATCGTTCCACCGCAGGGCGGGTATAACCTTTAAAGCCTATGGTAAAATGTATTTGATTATTTTCTCATCGTTCCACCACAGGGCGGGTATAACCTTTAAAGGCTATGGTATAATGTATTTGATTATTGTCTCATCGTTCCACCACAGGGCGGGTATAACCTTTAAAGCCTATGGTATAATGTATTTGATTATTGCCTCATCGTTCCACCACAGGGCGGGTATAACCTTTAAAGCCTATGGTAAAATGTATTTGATTATTGTCTCATCGTTCCACCGCAGGGCGGGTATAACCTTTAAAGCCTATGGTAAAATGTATTTGATTATTTTCTCATCGTTCCACCACAGGGCGGGTATAACCTTTAAAGGCTATGGTATAATGTATTTGATTATTGTCTCATCGTTCCACCAATGGGAGGGTATAACCTTTAAAGCCTATGGTATAATGTATTTGCTTATTGTATCATCGTTCCACCACAGGGCGGGTATAACCTTTAAAGCCTATGGTATAATGTATTTGATTATTGTCTCATCGTTCCACCACAGGGCGGGTATAACCTTTAAAGCCTATGGTAAAATTTATTTGATTATTGTCTCATTGTTCCACCGAAGGGAGGGTATACCCTTTAAAGCCTATGGTATAATGTATTTGATTATTGTCTCATCGTTCCACCACAGGGCGGGTATACCCTTTAAAGCCTATGGTATAATGTATTTGATTATTGTCTCATCGTTCCACCACAGGGCGGGTATAACCTTTAAAGCCTATGGTATAATGTATTTGATTATTGTCTCATCGTTCCACCGCAGGGAGGGTATAACCTTTAAAGCCTATGGTATAATGTATTTGATTATTGTCTCATAGTTCCACCACAGGGCGGGTATAACCTTTAAAGCCTATGGTATAATGTATATGATTATTGTCTCATCGTTCCACCACAGGGCGGGTATAACCTTTAAAGCCTATGGTATAATGTATTTGATTATTGTCTCATCGTTCCACCACAGGGCGGGTATAACCTTTAAAGCCTATGGTATAATGTATTTGATTATTGTCTCATCGTTCCACCACAGGGCGGGTATAACCTTTAAAGCCTATGGTATAATGTATTTGATTATTGTCTCATCGTTCCACCACAGGGCGAGTATAACCTTTAAAGCCTATGGTATAATGTATTTGATTATTGTCTCATCGTTCCACCACAGGGCGGGTATAACCTTTAAAGCCTATGGTATAATGCATTTGATTATTGTCTCATCGTTCCACCACAGGGCGGGTATACCCCTTAACGCCTATGGTATAATGTATTTGATTATTGTCTCATCGTTCCACCACAGGGCGGGTATAACCTTTAAAGCCTATGGTATAATGTATTTGATTATTGTCTCATCGTTCAACCACAGGGCGGGTATAACCTTTAAAGCCTATGGTATAATGTATTTGATTATTGTCTCATCGTTCCACCACAGGGCGGGTATAACCTTTAAAGCCTATGGTATAATGTATTTGATTATTGTCTCATCGTTCCACCACAGGGCGGGTATAACCTTTAAAGCCTATGGTATAATGTATTTGATTATTGTCTCATCGTTCCACCACAGGTCGGGTATACCCTTTAAAGCCTATGGTATAATGTATTTGATTATTGTCTCATCGTTCCACCACAGGGCGGGCATAACCTTTAACGCCTATGGTATAATGTATTTGATTATTGTCTTATCGTTCCACCACAGGGCGGGTATAACCTTTAAAGCCTATGGTATAATGTATTTGATTATTGTCTCATCGTTCCACCACAGGGCGAGTATAACCTTTAAAGCCTATGGTATAATGTATTTGATTATTGTCTCATCGTTCCACCACAGGGCGGGTATAACCTTTAAAGCCTATGGTATAATGTATTTGATTATTGCCTCATCGTTCCACCACAGGGCGGGTATAACCTTTAACGCCTATGGTATAATGTATTTGATTATTGTCTCATCGTTCCACCGCAGGGCGGGTATAACCTTTAAAGCCTATGGTAAAATGTATTTGATTATTGTCTCATCGTTCCACCGCAGGGCGGGTATAACCTTTAAAGCCTATGGTAAAATGTATTTGATTATTTTCTCATCGTTCCATCACAGGGCGGGTATAACCTTTAAAGGCTATGGTATAATGTATTTGATTATTGTCTCATCGTTCCACCAATGGGAGGGTATAACCTTTAAAGCCTATGGTATAATGTATTTGCTTATTGTCTCATCGTTCCACCACAGGGCGGGTATAACCTTTAAAGCCTATGGTATAATGTATTTGATTATTGTCTCATCGTTCCACCACAGGGCGGGTATAACCTTTAAAGCCTATGGTAAAATGTATTTGATTATTGTCTCATTGTTCCACCGCAGGGAGGGTATACCCTTTAAAGCCTATGGTATAATGTATTTGATTATTGTCTCATCGTTCCACCACAGGGCGGGTATACCCTTTAAAGCCTATGGTATAATGTATTTGATTATTGTCTCATCGTTCCACCGCAGGGAGGGTATAACCTTTAAAGCCTATGGTATAATGTATTTGATTATTGTCTCATAGTTCCACCACAGGGCGGGTATAACCTTTAAAGCCTATGGTATAATGTATTTGATTATTGTCTCATCGTTCCACCACAGGGCGGGTATAACCTTTAAAGCCTATGGTATAATGTATTTGATTATTGTCTCATCGTTCCACCACAGGGCGGGTATAACCTTTAAAGCCTATGGCATAATGTATTTGATTATTGTCTCATCGTTCCACCACAGGGCGGGTATAACCTTTAAAGCCTATGGTATAATGTATTTGATTATTGTCTCATCGTTCCACCACAGGGCGAGTATAACCTTTAAAGCCTATGGTATAATGTATTTGATTATTGTCTCATCGTTCCACCACAGGGCGGGTATAACCTTTAAAGCCTATGGTATAATGTATTTGATTATTGTCTCATCGTTCCACCACAGGGCGGGTATACCCCTTAACGCCTATGGTATAATGTATTTGATTATTGTCTCATCGTTCCACCACAGGGCGGGTATAACCTTTAAAGCCTATGGTATAATGTATTTGATTATTGTCTCATCGTTCCACCACAGGGCGGGTATAACCTTTAAAGCCTATGGTATAATGTATTTGATTATTGTCTCATCGTTCCACCACAGGGCAGGTATAACCTTTAAAGCCTATGGTATAATGTATTTGATTATTGTCTCATCGTTCCACCACAGGGCGGGTATAACCTTTAAAGCCTATGGTATAATGTATTTGATTATTGTCTCATCGTTCCACCACAGGGCGGGTATACCCTTTAAAGCCTATGGTATAATGTATTTGATTATTGTCTCATCGTTCCACCACAGGGCGGGTATAACCTTTAACGCCTATGGTATAATGTATTTGATTATTGTCTTATCGTTCCACCACAGGGCGGGTATAACCTTTAAAGCCTATGGTATAATGTATTTGATTATTGTCTCATCGTTCCACCACAGGGCGGGCATAACCTTTAAAGCCTATGGTATAATGTATTTGATTATTGTGTCATCGTTCCATGGCAGGGCGGGTATAACCTTTAAAGCCTATGGTATAATGTATTTGATTATTGTCTCATCGTTCCACTGCAGGGCGGGTATAACCTTTAACGCCTATGGTAAAATGTATTTGATTATTGTCTCATCGTTCCACCGCAGGGCGGGTATAACCTTTAAAGCCTATGGTAAAATGTATTTGATTATTGTCTCATCGTTCCACCACAGGGCGGGTATAACCTTTAAAGCCTATGGTAAAATGTATTAGATTATTGTCTCATCGTTCCACCGCAGGGCGGGTATACCCTTTAAAGCCTATGGTATAATGTATTTGATTATTGTCTCATCGTTCCACCTCAGGGCGGGTATAACCTTTAAAGCCTATGGTATAATGTATTTGATTATTGTCTCATCGTTCCACCGCAGGGCGGGTGTACCCTTTAAAGCCTATGGTATAATGTATTTGATTATTGTCTCATCGTTCCACCACAGGGCGGGTATAACCTTTAAAGCCTATGGTATAATGTATTTGATTATTGTCTCATCGTTCCACCACAGGGCGGGTATACCCTTTAAAGCCTATGGTATAATGTATTTGATTATTGTCTCATCGTTCCACCACAGGGCGGGTATAACCTTTAAAGCCTATGGTATAATGTATTTGATTATTGTCTCATCGTTCCACCACAGGGCGGGTATACCCTTTAAAACCTATGGTATAATGTATTTGATTATTGTCTCATCGTTCCACCACAGGGCGGGTGTAACCTTTAACGCCTATGGTATAATGTATTTGATTATTGTCTCAACCTTCCACTACAGGGCGGGTATAACCTTTAACGCCTATGGTATAATGTATTTGATTATTGTCTCATCGTTCCACCACAGGGCGGGTATAACCTTTAAAGGCTATGGTATAATGTATTTGATTATTGTCTCATCGTTCCACCAATGGGCGGGTGTACTCTTTAAAGCCTATGGTATAATGTATTTGATTATTGTCTCATCGTTCCACCACAGGGCGGGTATAACCTTTAAAGCCTATGGTATAATGTATTTGATTATTGTCTCATCGTTCCACCACAGGGCGGGTATACCCTTTAAAACCTATGGTATAATGTATTTGATTATTGTCTCATCGTTCCACCACAGGGCGGGTATAACCTTTAAAGCCTATGGTATAATGTATTTGATTATTGTCTCATCGTTCCACCACAGGGCAGGTATAACCTTTAAAGCCTATGGTATAATGTATTTGATTATTGTCTCATCGTTCCACCACAGGGCGGGTATAACCTTTAACGCCTATGGTATAATGTATTTGATTATTGTCTCATCGTTCCACCACAGGGCGGGTATAACCTTTAAAGCCTATGGTATAATGTATTTGATTATTGTCTCATCGTTCCACCACAGGGCGGGTATAACCTTTAAAGCCTATGGTATAATGTATTTGATTATTGTCTCATCGTTCCACCACAGGGCGGGTATAACCTTTAAAGCCTATGGTATAATGTATTTGATTATTGTCTCATCGTTCCACCACAGGGCGGGTATAACCTTAAAAGCCTATGGTATAATGTATTTGATTATTGTCTCATCGTTCCACCACAGGGCGGGTATAACCTTTAAAGCCTATGGTATAATGTATTTGATTATTGTCTCATCGTTCCACCACAGGGCGGGTATAACCTTTAAAGCCTATGGTATAATGTATTTGATTATTGTCTCATCGTTCCACCACAGGGCGGGTATAACCTTTAAAGCCTATGGTATAATGTATTTGATTATTGTCTCATCGTTCCACCACAGGGCGAGTATAACCTTTAAAGCCTATGGTATAATGTATTTGATTATTGTCTCATCGTTCCACCACAGGGCGGGTATAACCTTTAAAGCCTATGGTAAAATGTATTAGATTATTGTCTCATCGTTCCACCGCAGGGCGGGTATACCCTTTAAAGCCTATGGTATAATGTATTTGATTATTGTCTCATCGTTCCACCTCAGGGCGGGTATAACCTTTAAAGCCTATGGTATAATGTATTTGATTATTGTCTCATCGTTCCACCGCAGGGCGGGTGTACCCTTTAAAGCCTATGGTATAATGTATTTGATTATTGTCTCATCGTTCCACCACAGGGCGGGTATAACCTTTAAAGCCTATGGTATAATGTATTTGATTATTGTCTCATCGTTCCACCACAGGGCGGGTATACCCTTTAAAGCCTATGGTATAATGTATTTGATTATTGTCTCATCGTTCCACCACAGGGCGGGTATAACCTTTAAAGCCTATGGTATAATGTATTTGATTATTGTCTCATCGTTCCACCACAGGGCGGGTATACCCTTTAAAACCTATGGTATAATGTATTTGATTATTGTCTCATCGTTCCACCACAGGGCGGGTGTAACCTTTAACGCCTATGGTATAATGTATTTGATTATTGTCTCAACCTTCCACTACAGGGCGGGTATAACCTTTAACGCCTATGGTATAATGTATTTGATTATTGTCTCATCGTTCCACCACAGGGCGGGTATAACCTTTAAAGCCTATGGTATAATGTATTTGATTATTGTCTCATCGTTCCACCACAGGGCAGGTATAACCTTTAAAGTCTATGGTATAATGTATTTGATTATTGTCTCATCGTTACACCGCAGGGCAGGTATAACCTTTAACGCCTATGGTATAATGTATTTGATTATTGTCTCATCGTTCCACCACAGGGCGGGTATAACCTTTAAAGCCTATGGTATAATGTATTTGATTATTGTCTCATCGTTCCACCACAGGGCGGGTATAACCTTTAAAGCCTATGGTATAATGTATTTGATTATTGTCTCATCGTTCCACCACAGGGCGGGTATAACCTTTAAAGCCTATGGTATAATGTATTTGATTATTGTCTTATCGTTCCACCGCAGGGCGGGTATAACCTTTAAAGCCTATGGTAAAATGTATTTGATTATTTTCTCATCGTTCCACCACAGGGCGGGTATAACCTTTAAAGGCTATGGTATAATGTATTTGATTATTGTCTCATCGTTCCACCAATGGGCGGGTGTACTCTTTAAAGCCTATGGTATAATGTATTTGATTATTGTCTCATCGTTCCACCACAGGGCGGGTATAACCTTTAAAGCCTATGGTATAATGTATTTGATTATTGTCTCATCGTTCCACCACAGGGCGGGTATACCCTTTAAAACCTATGGTATAATGTATTTGATTATTGTCTCATCGTTCCACCACAGGGCGGGTATAACCTTTAAAGCCTATGGTATAATGTATTTGATTATTGTCTCATCGTTCCACCACAGGGCAGGTATAACCTTTAAAGCCTATGGTATAATGTATTTGATTATTGTCTCATCGTTCCACCACAGGGCGGGTATAACCTTTAACGCCTATGGTATAATGTATTTGATTATTGTCTCATCGTTCCACCACAGGGCGGGTATAACCTTTAAAGCCTATGGTATAATGTATTTGATTATTGTCTCATCGTTCCACCACAGGGCGGGTATAACCTTTAAAGCCTATGGTATAATGTATTTGATTATTGTCTCATCGTTCCACCACAGGGCGGGTATAACCTTTAAAGCCTATGGTATAATGTATTTGATTATTGTCTCATCGTTCCACCACAGGGCGGGTATAACCTTAAAAGCCTATGGTATAATGTATTTGATTATTGTCTCATCGTTCCACCACAGGGCGGGTATAACCTTTAAAGCCTATGGTATAATGTATTTGATTATTGTCTCATCGTTCCACCACAGGGCGGGTATAACCTTTAAAGCCTATGGTATAATGTATTTGATTATTGTCTCATCGTTCCACCACAGGGCGGGTATAACCTTTAAAGCCTATGGTATAATGTATTTGATTATTGTCTCATCGTTCCACCACAGGGCGGGTATATCCTTTAAAGCCTATGGTATAATGTATTTGATTATTGTCTCATCGTTCCACCACAGGGCGGGTGTAACCTTTAACGCCTATGGTATAATGTATTTGATTATTGTCTCATCGTTCCACCACAGGGCGGGTATAACCTTTAAAGCCTATGGTATAATGTATTTGATTATTGTCTCATCGTTCCACCACAGGGCGGGTATAACCTTTAAAGCCTATGGTATAATGTATTTGATTATTGTCTCATCGTTCCACCGCAGGGCGGGTATAACCTTTAAAGCCTATGGTATAATGTATTTGATTATTGTCTCATCGTTCCACCACAGGGCGGGTATAACCTTTAACGCCTATGGTATAATGTATTTGATTATTGTCTCATCGTTCCACCACAGGGCGGGTATAACCTTTAAAGCCTATGGTATAATGTATTTGATTATTGTCTCATCGTTCCACCACAGGGCGGGTATAACCTTTAAAGCCTATGGTATAATGTATTTGATTATTGTCTCATCGTTACACCGCAGGGCAGGTATAACCTTTAACGCCTATGGTATAATGTATTTGATTATTGTCTCATCGTTCCACCACAGGGCGGGTATAACCTTTAAAGCCTATGGTATAATGTATTTGATTATTGTCTCATCGTTCCACCACAAGGCGGGTATAACCTTTAAAGCCTATGGTATAATGTATTTGATTATTGTCTCATCGTTCCACCACAGGGCGGGTATAACCTTTAAAGCCTATGGTATAATGTATTTGATTATTGTCTTATCGTTCCACCACAGGGCGAGTATAACCTTTAAAGCCTATGGTATAATGTATTTGATTATTGTCTCATCGTTCCACCACAGGGCGGGTATAACCTTTAAAGCCTATGGTATAATGTATTTGATTATTGCCTCATCGTTCCACCACAGGGCGGGTATAACCTTTAAAGCCTATGGTAAAATGTATTTGATTATTGTCTCATCGTTCCACCGCAGGGCGGGTATAACCTTTAAAGCCTATGGTAAAATGTATTTGATTATTTTCTCATCGTTCCACCACAGGGCGGGTATAACCTTTAAAGGCTATGGTATAATGTATTTGATTATTGTCTCATCGTTCCACCACAGGGCGGGTATAACCTTTAAAGCCTATGGTATAATGTATTTGATTATTGCCTCATCGTTCCACCACAGGGCGGGTATAACCTTTAAAGCCTATGGTAAAATGTATTTGATTATTGTCTCATCGTTCCACCGCAGGGCGGGTATAACCTTTAAAGCCTATGGTAAAATGTATTTGATTATTTTCTCATCGTTCCACCACAGGGCGGGTATAACCTTTAAAGGCTATGGTATAATGTATTTGATTATTGTCTCATCGTTCCACCAATGGGAGGGTATAACCTTTAAAGCCTATGGTATAATGTATTTGCTTATTGTATCATCGTTCCACCACAGGGCGGGTATAACCTTTAAAGCCTATGGTATAATGTATTTGATTATTGTCTCATCGTTCCACCACAGGGCGGGTATAACCTTTAAAGCCTATGGTAAAATTTATTTGATTATTGTCTCATTGTTCCACCGAAGGGAGGGTATACCCTTTAAAGCCTATGGTATAATGTATTTGATTATTGTCTCATCGTTCCACCACAGGGCGGGTATACCCTTTAAAGCCTATGGTATAATGTATTTGATTATTGTCTCATCGTTCCACCACAGGGCGGGTATAACCTTTAAAGCCTATGGTATAATGTATTTGATTATTGTCTCATCGTTCCACCGCAGGGAGGGTATAACCTTTAAAGCCTATGGTATAATGTATTTGATTATTGTCTCATAGTTCCACCACAGGGCGGGTATAACCTTTAAAGCCTATGGTATAATGTATATGATTATTGTCTCATCGTTCCACCACAGGGCGGGTATAACCTTTAAAGCCTATGGTATAATGTATTTGATTATTGTCTCATCGTTCCACCACAGGGCGGGTATAACCTTTAAAGCCTATGGTATAATGTATTTGATTATTGTCTCATCGTTCCACCACAGGGCGGGTATAACCTTTAAAGCCTATGGTATAATGTATTTGATTATTGTCTCATCGTTCCACCACAGGGCGAGTATAACCTTTAAAGCCTATGGTATAATGTATTTGATTATTGTCTCATCGTTCCACCACAGGGCGGGTATAACCTTTAAAGCCTATGGTATAATGCATTTGATTATTGTCTCATCGTTCCACCACAGGGCGGGTATACCCCTTAACGCCTATGGTATAATGTATTTGATTATTGTCTCATCGTTCCACCACAGGGCGGGTATAACCTTTAAAGCCTATGGTATAATGTATTTGATTATTGTCTCATCGTTCAACCACAGGGCGGGTATAACCTTTAAAGCCTATGGTATAATGTATTTGATTATTGTCTCATCGTTCCACCACAGGGCGGGTATAACCTTTAAAGCCTATGGTATAATGTATTTGATTATTGTCTCATCGTTCCACCACAGGGCGGGTATAACCTTTAAAGCCTATGGTATAATGTATTTGATTATTGTCTCATCGTTCCACCACAGGTCGGGTATACCCTTTAAAGCCTATGGTATAATGTATTTGATTATTGTCTCATCGTTCCACCACAGGGCGGGCATAACCTTTAACGCCTATGGTATAATGTATTTGATTATTGTCTTATCGTTCCACCACAGGGCGGGTATAACCTTTAAAGCCTATGGTATAATGTATTTGATTATTGTCTCATCGTTCCACCACAGGGCGAGTATAACCTTTAAAGCCTATGGTATAATGTATTTGATTATTGTCTCATCGTTCCACCACAGGGCGGGTATAACCTTTAAAGCCTATGGTATAATGTATTTGATTATTGCCTCATCGTTCCACCACAGGGCGGGTATAACCTTTAACGCCTATGGTATAATGTATTTGATTATTGTCTCATCGTTCCACCGCAGGGCGGGTATAACCTTTAAAGCCTATGGTAAAATGTATTTGATTATTGTCTCATCGTTCCACCGCAGGGCGGGTATAACCTTTAAAGCCTATGGTAAAATGTATTTGATTATTTTCTCATCGTTCCATCACAGGGCGGGTATAACCTTTAAAGGCTATGGTATAATGTATTTGATTATTGTCTCATCGTTCCACCAATGGGAGGGTATAACCTTTAAAGCCTATGGTATAATGTATTTGCTTATTGTCTCATCGTTCCACCACAGGGCGGGTATAACCTTTAAAGCCTATGGTATAATGTATTTGATTATTGTCTCATCGTTCCACCACAGGGCGGGTATAACCTTTAAAGCCTATGGTAAAATGTATTTGATTATTGTCTCATTGTTCCACCGCAGGGAGGGTATACCCTTTAAAGCCTATGGTATAATGTATTTGATTATTGTCTCATCGTTCCACCACAGGGCGGGTATACCCTTTAAAGCCTATGGTATAATGTATTTGATTATTGTCTCATCGTTCCACCGCAGGGAGGGTATAACCTTTAAAGCCTATGGTATAATGTATTTGATTATTGTCTCATAGTTCCACCACAGGGCGGGTATAACCTTTAAAGCCTATGGTATAATGTATTTGATTATTGTCTCATCGTTCCACCACAGGGCGGGTATAACCTTTAAAGCCTATGGTATAATGTATTTGATTATTGTCTCATCGTTCCACCACAGGGCGGGTATAACCTTTAAAGCCTATGGCATAATGTATTTGATTATTGTCTCATCGTTCCACCACAGGGCGGGTATAACCTTTAAAGCCTATGGTATAATGTATTTGATTATTGTCTCATCGTTCCACCACAGGGCGAGTATAACCTTTAAAGCCTATGGTATAATGTATTTGATTATTGTCTCATCGTTCCACCACAGGGCGGGTATAACCTTTAAAGCCTATGGTATAATGTATTTGATTATTGTCTCATCGTTCCACCACAGGGCGGGTATACCCCTTAACGCCTATGGTATAATGTATTTGATTATTGTCTCATCGTTCCACCACAGGGCGGGTATAACCTTTAAAGCCTATGGTATAATGTATTTGATTATTGTCTGATCGTTCCACCACAGGGCGGGTATAACCTTTAAAGCCTATGGTATAATGTATTTGATTATTGTCTCATCGTTCCACCACAGGGCAGGTATAACCTTTAAAGCCTATGGTATAATGTATTTGATTATTGTCTCATCGTTCCACCACAGGGCGGGTATAACCTTTAAAGCCTATGGTATAATGTATTTGATTATTGTCTCATCGTTCCACCACAGGGCGGGTATACCCTTTAAAGCCTATGGTATAATGTATTTGATTATTGTCTCATCGTTCCACCACAGGGCGGGTATAACCTTTAACGCCTATGGTATAATGTATTTGATTATTGTCTTATCGTTCCACCACAGGGCGGGTATAACCTTTAAAGCCTATGGTAAAATGTATTTGATTATTGTCTCATCGTTCCACCACAGGGCGGGTATAACCTTTAAAGCCTATGGTAAAATGTATTAGATTATTGTCTCATCGTTCCACCGCAGGGCGGGTATACCCTTTAAAGCCTATGGTATAATGTATTTGATTATTGTCTCATCGTTCCACCTCAGGGCGGGTATAACCTTTAAAGCCTATGGTATAATGTATTTGATTATTGTCTCATCGTTCCACCGCAGGGCGGGTGTACCCTTTAAAGCCTATGGTATAATGTATTTGATTATTGTCTCATCGTTCCACCACAGGGCGGGTATAACCTTTAAAGCCTATGGTATAATGTATTTGATTATTGTCTCATCGTTCCACCACAGGGCGGGTATACCCTTTAAAGCCTATGGTATAATGTATTTGATTATTGTCTCATCGTTCCACCACAGGGCGGGTATAACCTTTAAAGCCTATGGTATAATGTATTTGATTATTGTCTCATCGTTCCACCACAGGGCGGGTATACCCTTTAAAACCTATGGTATAATGTATTTGATTATTGTCTCATCGTTCCACCACAGGGCGGGTGTAACCTTTAACGCCTATGGTATAATGTATTTGATTATTGTCTCAACCTTCCACCACAGGGCGGGTATAACCTTTAAAGCCTATGGTATAATGTATTTGATTATTGTCTCATCGTTCCACCACAGGGCGGGTATAACCTTTAAAGCCTATGGTATAATGTATTTGATTATTGTCTCATCGTTCCACCTCAGGGCGGGTATAACCTTTAAAGCCTATGGTATAATGTATTTGATTATTGTCTCATCGTTCCACCACAGGGCGGGTATAACCTTTAACGCCTATGGTATAATGTATTTGATTATTGTCTCATCGTTCCACCACAGGGCGGGTATAACCTTTAAAGCCTATGGTATAATGTATTTGATTATTGTCTCATCGTTCCACCACAGGGCGGGTATAACCTTTAAAGCCTATGGTATAATGTATTTGATTATTGTCTTATCGTTACACCGCCGGGCGGGTATAACCTTTAAAGCCTATGGTATAATGTATTTGATTATTGTCTCATCGTTCCACCACAGGGCGGGTATAACCTTTAAAGCCTATGGTATAATGTATTTGATTATTGTCTTATCGTTCCACCACAGGGCGAGTATAACCTTTAAAGCCTATGGTATAATGTATTTGATTATTGTCTCATCGTTCCACCACAGGACGGGTATAACCTTTAAAGCCTATGGTATAATGTATTTGATTATTGCCTCATCGTTCCACCACAGGGCGGGTATAACCTTTAACGCCTATGGTATAATGTATTTGATTATTGTCTCATCGTTCCACCGCAGGGCGGGTATAACCTTTAAAGCCTATGGTAAAATGTATTTGATTATTGTCTCATCGTTCCACCGCAGGGCGGGTATAACCTTTAAAGCCTATGGTAAAATGTATTTGATTATTTTCTCATCGTTCCACCACAGGGCGGGTATAACCTTTAAAGGCTATGGTATAATGTATTTGATTATTGTCTCATCGTTCCACCAATGGGAGGGCATAACCTTTAAAGCCTATGGTATAATGTATTTGCTTATTGTCTCATCGTTCCACCACAGGGCGGGTATAACCTTTAAAGCCTATGGTATAATGTATTTGATTATTGTCTCATCGTTCCATCACATGGCGGGTATAACCTTTAAAGCCTATGGTATAATGTATTTGATTATTGTCTCATCGTTCCACCGCAGGGCGGGTGTACCCTTTAAAGCCTATGGTATAATGTATTTGATTATTGTCTCATCGTTCCACCACAGGGCGGGTATAACCTTTAAAGCCTATGGTATAATGTATTTGATTATTGTCTCATCGTTCCACCACAGGGCGGGTATACCCTTTAAAGCCTATGATATAATGTATTTGATTATTGTCTCATCGTTCCACCACAGGGCGGGTATAACCTTTAAAGCCTATGGTATAATGTATTTGATTATTGTCTCATCGTTCCATCACAGGGCGGGTATACCCTTTAAAACCTATGGTATAATGTATTTGATTATTGTCTCATCGTTCCACCACAGGGCGGGTGTAACCTTTAACGCCTATGGTATAATGTATTTGATTATTGTCTCATCGTTCCACCACAGGGCGGGTATAACCTTTAAAGCCTATGGTATAATGTATTTGATTATTGTCTCATCGTTCCACCACAGGGCGGGTATAACCTTTAAAGCCTATGGTATAATGTATTTGATTATTGTCTCATCGTTCCACCTCAGGGCGGGTATAACCTTTAAAGCCTATGGTATAATGTATTTGATTATTGTCTCATCGTTCCACCACAGGGCGGGTATAACCTTTAACGCCTATGGTATAATGTATTTGATTATTGTCTCATCGTTCCACCACAGGGCGGGTATAACCTTTAAAGCCTATGGTATAATGTATTTGATTATTGTCTCATCGTTCCACCACAGGGCGGGTATAACCTTTAAAGCCTATGGTATAATGTATTTGATTATTGTCTTATCGTTACACCGCAGGGCGGGTATAACCTTTAAAGCCTATGGTATAATGTATTTGATTATTGTCTCATCGTTCCACCACAGGGCGGGTATAACCTTTAAAGCCTATGGTATAATGTATTTGATTATTGTCTTATCGTTCCACCACAGGGCGAGTATAACCTTTAAAGCCTATGGTATAATGTATTTGATTATTGTCTCATCGTTCCACCACAGGACGGGTATAACCTTTAACGCCTATGGTATAATGTATTTGATTATTGTCTCATCGTTCCACCGCAGGGCGGGTATAACCTTTAAAGCCTATGGTAAAATGTATTTGATTATTGTCTCATCGTTCCACCGCAGGGCGGGTATAACCTTTAAAGCCTATGGTAAAATGTATTTGATTATTTTCTCATCGTTCCACCACAGGGCGGGTATAACCTTTAAAGGCTATGGTATAATGTATTTGATTATTGTCTCATCGTTCCACCAATGGGAGGGCATAACCTTTAAAGCCTATGGTATAATGTATTTGCTTATTGTCTCATCGTTCCACCACAGGGCGGGTATAACCTTTAACGCCTATGGTATAATGTATTTGATTATTGTCTCATCGTTCCATCACAGGGCGGGTATAACCTTTAAAGCCTATGGTAAAATGTATTTGATTATTGTCTCATTGTTCCATAACAGGGAGGGTATACCCTTTAAAGCCTATGGTATAATGTATTTGATTATTGTCTCATCGTTCCACCACAGGGCGGGTATACCCTTTAAAGCCTATGGTATAATGTATTTGATTATTTTCTCATCGTTCCACCACAGGGCGGGTATAACCTTTAAAGCCTATGGTATAATGTATTTGATTATTGTCTCATCGTTCCACCAATGGGAGGGCATAACCTTTAAAGCCTATGGTATAATGTATTTGATTATTGTCTCATCGTTCCACCACAGGGCGGGTATAACCTTTAAAGCCTATGGTATAATGTATTTGATTATTGTCTCATCGTTCCATCACATGGCGGGTATAACCTTTAAAGCCTATGGTATAATGTATTTGATTATTGTCTCATCGTTCCACCGCAGGGCGGGTGTACCCTTTAAAGCCTATGGTATAATGTATTTGATTATTGTCTCATCGTTCCACCACAGGGCGGGTATAACCTTTAAAGCCTATGGTATAATGTATTTGATTATTGTCTCATCGTTCCACCACAGGGCGGGTATACCCTTTAAAGCCTATGATATAATGTATTTGATTATTGTCTCATCGTTCCACCACAGGGCGGGTATAACCTTTAAAGCCTATGGTATAATGTATTTGATTATTGTCTCATCGTTCCATCACAGGGCGGGTATACCCTTTAAAACCTATGGTATAATGTATTTGATTATTGTCTCATCGTTCCACCACAGGGCGGGTGTAACCTTTAACGCCTATGGTATAATGTATTTGATTATTGTCTCATCGTTCCACCACAGGGCGGGTATAACCTTTAAAGCCTATGGTATAATGTATTTGATTATTGTCTCATCGTTCCACCACAGGGCGGGTATAACCTTTAAAGCCTATGGTATAATGTATTTGATTATTGTCTCATCGTTCCACCTCAGGGCGGGTTTAACCTTTAAAGCCTATGGTATAATGTATTTGATTATTGTCTCATCGTTCCACCACAGGGCGGGTATAACCTTTAACGCCTATGGTATAATGTATTTGATTATTGTCTCATCGTTCCACCACAGGGCGGGTATAACCTTTAAAGCCTATGGTATAATGTATTTGATTATTGTCTCATCGTTCCACCACAGGGCGGGTATAACCTTTAAAGCCTATGGTATAATGTATTTGATTATTGTCTTATCGTTACACCGCAGGGCGGGTATAACCTTTAAAGCCTATGGTATAATGTATTTGATTATTGTCTCATCGTTCCACCACAGGGCGGGTATAACCTTTAAAGCCTATGGTATAATGTATTTGATTATTGTCTTATCGTTCCACCACAGGGCGAGTATAACCTTTAAAGCCTATGGTATAATGTATTTGATTATTGTCTCATCGTTCCACCACAGGACGGGTATAACCTTTAACGCCTATGGTATAATGTATTTGATTATTGTCTCATCGTTCCACCGCAGGGCGGGTATAACCTTTAAAGCCTATGGTAAAATGTATTTGATTATTGTCTCATCGTTCCACCGCAGGGCGGGTATAACCTTTAAAGCCTATGGTAAAATGTATTTGATTATTTTCTCATCGTTCCACCACAGGGCGGGTATAACCTTTAAAGGCTATGGTATAATGTATTTGATTATTGTCTCATCGTTCCACCAATGGGAGGGCATAACCTTTAAAGCCTATGGTATAATGTATTTGCTTATTGTCTCATCGTTCCACCACAGGGCGGGTATAACCTTTAACGCCTATGGTATAATGTATTTGATTATTGTCTCATCGTTCCATCACAGGGCGGGTATAACCTTTAAAGCCTATGGTAAAATGTATTTGATTATTGTCTCATTGTTCCATAACAGGGAGGGTATACCCTTTAAAGCCTATGGTATAATGTATTTGATTATTGTCTCATCGTTCCACCACAGGGCGGGTATACCCTTTAAAGCCTATGGTATAATGTATTTGATTATTGTCTCATCGTTCCACCACAGGGCGGGTATAACCTTTAACGCTTATGGTATAATGTATTTGATTATTGTCTCATCGTTCCACCACAGGGCGGGTATAACCTTTAAAGCCTATGGTATAATGTATTTGATTATTGTCTCATCGTTCCACCACAGGGCGGGTATAACCTTTAAAGCCTATGGTATAATGTATTTGATTATTGTCTTATCGTTACACCGCAGGGCGGGTATAACCTTTAAAGCCTATGGTATAATGTATTTGATTATTGTCTCATCGTTCCACCACAGGGCGGGTATAACCTTTAAAGCCTATGGTATAATGTATTTGATTATTGTCTTATCGTTCCACCACAGGGCGAGTATAACCTTTAAAGCCTATGGTATAATGTATTTGATTATTGTCTCATCGTTCCACCACAGGACGGGTATAACCTTTAACGCCTATGGTATAATGTATTTGATTATTGTCTCATCGTTCCACCGCAGGGCGGGTATAACCTTTAAAGCCTATGGTAAAATGTATTTGATTATTGTCTCATCGTTCCACCGCAGGGCGGGTATAACCTTTAAAGCCTATGGTAAAATGTATTTGATTATTTTCTCATCGTTCCACCACAGGGCGGGTATAACCTTTAAAGGCTATGGTATAATGTATTTGATTATTGTCTCATCGTTCCACCAATGGGAGGGCATAACCTTTAAAGCCTATGGTATAATGTATTTGCTTATTGTCTCATCGTTCCACCACAGGGCGGGTATAACCTTTAACGCCTATGGTATAATGTATTTGATTATTGTCTCATCGTTCCATCACAGGGCGGGTATAACCTTTAAAGCCTATGGTAAAATGTATTTGATTATTGTCTCATTGTTCCATAACAGGGAGGGTATACCCTTTAAAGCCTATGGTATAATGTATTTGATTATTGTCTCATCGTTCCACCACAGGGCGGGTATACCCTTTAAAGCCTATGGTATAATGTATTTGATTATTGTCTCATCGTTCCACCACAGGGCGGGTATAACCTTTAAAGCCTATGGTATAATGTATTTGATTATTGTCTCATCGTTCCACCGCAGGGAGGGTATAACCTTTAAAGCCTATGGTATAATGTATTTGATTATTGTCTCATAGTTCCACCACAGGGCGGGTATAACCTTTAAAGCCTATGGTATAATGTATTTGATTATTGTCTCATCGTTCCACCACAGGGCGGGTATAACCTTTAAAGCCTATGGTATAATGTATTTGATTATTGTCTCATCGTTCCACCACAGGGCGGGTATAACCTTTAAAGCCTATGGTATAATGTATTTGATTATTGTCTCATCGTTCCACCACAGGGCGGGTATAACCTTTAAAGCCTATGGTATAATGTATTTGATTATTGTCTCATCGTTCCACCACAGGGCGAGTATAACCTTTAAAGCCTATGGTATAATGTATTTGATTATTGTCTCATCGTTCCACCACAGGGCGGGTATAACCTTTAAAGCCTATGGTATAATGTATTTGATTATTGTCTCATCGTTCCACCACAGGGCGGGTATACCCCTTAACGCCTATGGTATAATGTATTTGATTATTGTCTCATCGTTCCACCACAGGGCGGGTATAACCTTTAAAGCCTATGGTATAATGTATTTGATTATTGTCTCATCGTTCCACCACAGGGCGGGTATAACCTTTAAAGCCTATGGTATAATGTATTTGATTATTGTCTCATCGTTCCACCACAGGGCGGGTATAACCTTTAAAGCCTATGGTATAATGTATTTGATTATTGTCTCATCGTTCCACCACAGGGCGGGTATACCCTTTAAAGCCTATGGTATAATGTATTTGATTATTGTCTCATCGTTCCACCACAGGGCGGGTATAACCTTTAAAGCCTATGGTATAATGTATTTGATTATTGTCTCATCGTTCAACCACAGGGCGGGTATAACCTTTAAAGCCTATGGTATAATGTATTTGATTATTGTCTCATCATTCCACCACAGGGCGGGTATAACCTTTAAAGCCTATGGTATAATGTATTTGATTATTGTCTCATCGTTCCACCACAGGGCGGGTATAACCTTTAAAGCCTATGGTATAATGTATTTGATTATTGTCTCATCGTTCCACCACAGGGCGGGTATAACCTTTAACGCCTATGGTATAATGTATTTGATTATTGTCTCATCGTTCCACCACAGGGCGGGTATAACCTTTAAAGCCTATGGTATAATGTATTTGATTATTGTCTCATCGTTCCACCACAGGGCGGGTATAACCTTTAAAGCCTATGGTATAATGTATTTGATTATTGTCTCATCGTTCCACCACAGGGCGGGTATACCCTTTAAAGCCTATGGTATAATGTATTTGATTATTGTGTCATCGTTCCACGGCAGGGCGGGTATAACCTTTAAAGCCTATGGTATAATGTATTTGATTATTGTCTCATCGTTCCACTGCAGGGCGGGTGTACCCTTTAAAGCCTATGGTATAATGTATTTGATTATTGTGTCATCGTTCCACCACAGGGCGGGTATAACCTTTAACGCCTATGGTAAAATGTATTTGATTATTGTCTCATCGTTCCACCGCAGGGCGGGTATAACCTTTAAAGCCTATGGTAAAATGTATTTGATTATTGTCTCATCGTTCCACCACAGGGCGGGTATAACCTTTAAAGCCTATGGTAAAATGTATTAGATTATTGTCTCATCGTTCCACCGCAGGGCGGGTATACCCTTTAAAGCCTATGGTATAATGTATTTGATTATTGTCTCATAGTTCCACCGCAGGGCGGGTATAACCTTTAAAGCCTATGGTATAATGTATTTGATTATTGTCTCATCGTTCCACCGCAGGGCGGGTGTACCCTTTAAAGCCTATGGTATAATGTATTTGATTATTGTCTCATCGTTCCACCACAGGGCGGGTATAACCTTTAAAGCCTATGGTATAATGTATTTGATTATTGTCTCATCGTTCCACCACAGGGCGGGTATACCCTTTAAAGCCTATGGTTTAATGTATTTGATTATTGTCTCATCGTTCCACCACAGGGCGGGTATAACCTTTAAAGCCTATGGTATAATGTATTTGATTATTGTATCATCGTTCCACCACAGGGCGGGTATACCCTTTAAAACCTATGGTATAATGTATTTGATTATTGTCTCATCGTTCCACCACAGGGCGGGTATAACCTTTAACGCCTATAGTATAATGTATTTGATTATTGTCTCATCGTTCCACCACAGGGCGGGTATAACCTTTAAAGCCTATGGTATAATGTATTTGATTATTGTCTCATCGTTCCACCACAGGGCGGGTATAACCTTTAAAGCCTATGGTATAATGTATTTGATTATTGTCTCATCGTTCCACCAGAGGGCGGGTATAACCTTTAAAGCCTATGGTATAATGTATTTGATTATTGTCTCATCGTTCCACCACAGGGCGGGTATAACCTTTAACGCCTATGGTATAATGTATTTGATTATTGTCTCATCGTTCCACCACAGGGCGGGTATAACCTTTAAAGCCTATGGTATAATGTATTTGATTATTGTCTCATCGTTCCACCACAGGGCGGGTATAACCTTTAAAGCCTATGGTATAATGTATTTGATTATTGTCTCATCGTTCCACCACAGGGCGGGTATAACCTTTAAAGCCTATGGTATAATGTATTTGATTATTGTCTCATCGTTCCACCACAGGGCGGGTATAACCTTAAAAGCCTATGGTATAATGTATTTGATTATTGTCTCATCGTTCCACCACAGGGCGGGTATAACCTTTAAAGCCTATGGTATAATGTATTTGATTATTGTCTCATCGTTCCACCACAGGGCGGGTATAACCTTTAAAGCCTATGGTATAATGTATTTGATTATTGTCTCATCGTTCCACCACAGGGCGGGTATAACCTTTAAAGCCTATGGTATAATGTATTTGATTATTGTCTCATCGTTCCACCACAGGGCGGGTATATCCTTTAAAGCCTATGGTATAATGTATTTGATTATTGTCTCATCGTTCCACCACAGGGCGGGTGTAACCTTTAACGCCTATGGTATAATGTATTTGATTATTGTCTCATCGTTCCACCACAGGGCGGGTATAACCTTTAAAGCCTATGGTATAATGTATTTGATTATTGTCTCATCGTTCCACCACAGGGCGGGTATAACCTTTAAAGCCTATGGTATAATGTATTTGATTATTGTCTCATCGTTCCACCACAGGGCGGGTATAACCTTTAAAGCCTATGGTATAATGTATTTGATTATTGTCTCATCGTTCCACCACAGGGCGGGTATAACCTTTAAAGCCTATGGTATAATGTATTTGATTATTGTCTCATCGTTCCACCACAGGGCGGGTATAACCTTTAAAGCCTATGGTATAATGTATTTGATTATTGTCTCATCGTTCCACCACAGGGCGGGTATAACCTTTAAAGCCTATGGTATAATGTATTTGATTATTGTCTCATCGTTCCACCGCAGGGCGGGTATAACCTTTAAAGCCTATGGTATAATGTATTTGATTATTGTCTCATCGTTCCACCACAGGGCGGGTATAACCTTTAAAGCCTATGGTATAATGTATTTGATTATTGTCTCATCGTTCCACCACAGGGAGGGTATACCCTTTAAAGCCTATGGTATAATGTATTTGATTATTGTCTCATCGTTCCACCACAGGGCGGGTATACCCTTTAAAGCCTATGGTATAATGTATTTGATTATTGTCTCATCGTTCCACCACAGGGCGGGTATAACCTTTAAAGCCTATGGTATAATGTATTTGATTATTGTCTCATCGTTCCACCACAGGGCGGGTATAACCTTTAAAGCCTATGGTATAATGTATTTGATTATTGCCTCATCGTTCCACCACAGGGCGGGTATAACCTTTAACACCTATGGTATAATGTATTTGATTATTGTCTCATCGTTCCACCACAGGGCGGGTATAACCTTTAAAGCCTATGGTATAATGTATTTGATTATTGTCTCATCGTTCCACCACAGGGCGGGTATAACCTTTAAAGCCTATGGTATAATGTATTTGATTATTGTCTCATCGTTCCACCACAGGGCGGGTATATCCTTTAAAGCCTATGGTATAATGTATTTGATTATTGTCTCATCGTTCCACCACAGGGCGGGTGTAACCTTTAACGCCTATGGTATAATGTATTTGATTATTGTCTCATCGTTCCACCACAGGGCGGGTATAACCTTTAAAGCCTATGGTATAATGTATTTGATTATTGTCTCATCGTTCCACCACAGGGCGGGTATAACCTTTAAAGCCTATGGTATAATGTATTTGATTATTGTCTCATCGTTCCACCACAGGGCGGGTATAACCTTTAAAGCCTATGGTATAATGTATTTGATTATTGTCTCATCGTTCCACCACAGGGCGGGTATAACCTTTAAAGCCTATGGTATAATGTATTTGATTATTGTCTCATCGTTCCACCACAGGGCGGGTATAACCTTTAAAGCCTATGGTATAATGTATTTGATTATTGTCTCATCGTTCCACCACAGGGCGGGTATAACCTTTAAAGCCTATGGTATAATGTATTTGATTATTGTCTCATCGTTCCACCGCAGGGCGGGTATAACCTTTAAAGCCTATGGTATAATGTATTTGATTATTGTCTCATCGTTCCACCACAGGGCGGGTATAACCTTTAAAGCCTATGGTATAATGTATTTGATTATTGTCTCATCGTTCCACCACAGGGAGGGTATACCCTTTAAAGCCTATGGTATAATGTATTTGATTATTGTCTCATCGTTCCACCACAGGGCGGGTATACCCTTTAAAGCCTATGGTATAATGTATTTGATTATTGTCTCATCGTTCCACCACAGGGCGGGTATAACCTTTAAAGCCTATGGTATAATGTATTTGATTATTGTCTCATCGTTCCACCACAGGGCGGGTATAACCTTTAAAGCCTATGGTATAATGTATTTGATTATTGTCTCATCGTTCCACCACAGGGCGGGTATAACCTTTAAAGCCTATGGTATAATGTATTTGATTATTGTCTCATCGTTCCACCACAGGGCGGGTATAACCTTTAACGCCTATGGTATAATGTATTTGATTATTGTCTCATCGTTCCACCACAGGGCGGGTATAACCTTTAAAGCCTATGGTATAATGTATTTGATTATTGTCTCATCGTTCCACCACAGGGCGGGTATAACCTTTAAAGCCTATGGTATAATGTATTTGATTATTGCCTCATCGTTCCACCACAGGGCGGGTATAACCTTTAACGCCTATGGTATAATGTATTTGATTATTGTCTCATCGTTCCACCGCAGGGCGGGTATAACCTTTAAAGCCTATGGTAAAATGTATTTGATTATTGTCTCATCGTTCCACCGCAGGGCGGGTATAACCTTTAAAGCCTATGGTAAAATGTATTTGATTATTTTCTCATCGTTCCACCACAGGGCGGGTATAACCTTTAAAGGCTATGGTATAATGTATTTGATTATTGTCTCATCGTTCCACCACAGGGCGGGTGTAACCTTTAACGCCTATGGTATAATGTATTTGATTATTGTCTCATCGTTCCACCACAGGGCGGGTATAACCTTTAAAGCCTATGGTATAATGTATTTGATTATTGTCTCATCGTTCCACCTCAGGGCGGGTATAACCTTTAAAGCCTATGGTATAATGTATTTGATTATTGTCTCATCGTTCCACCACAGGGCGGGTATAACCTTTAACGCCTATGGTATAATGTATTTGATTATTGTCTCATCGTTCCACCACAGGGCGGGTATAACCTTTAAAGCCTATGGTATAATGTATTTGATTATTGTCTCATCGTTCCACCACAGGGCGGGTATAACCTTTAAAGCCTATGGTATAATGTATTTGATTATTGTCTCATCGTTCCACCACAGGGCGGGTATAACCTTTAACGCCTATGGTATAATGTATTTGATTATTGTCTCATCGTTCCACCACAGGGCGGGTATAACCTTTAAAGCCTATGGTATAATGTATTTGATTATTGTCTCATCGTTCCACCACAGGGCGGGTATAACCTTTAATGCCTATGGTATAATGTATTTGATTATTGTCTCATCGTTCCACCGCAGGGCGGGTATAACCTTTAAAGCCTATGGTAAAATGTATTTGATTATTGTCTCATCGTTCCACCGCAGGGCGGGTATAACCTTTAAAGCCTATGGTAAAATGTATTTGATTATTTTCTCATCGTTCCACCACAGGGCGGGTATAACCTTTAAAGGCTATGGTATAATGTATTTGATTATTGTCTCATCGTTCCACCACAGGGCGGGTGTAACCTTTAACGCCTATGGTATAATGTATTTGATTATTGTCTCATCGTTCCACCACAGGGCGGGTATAACCTTTAAAGCCTATGGTATAATGTATTTGATTATTGTCTCATCGTTCCACCACAGGGCGGGTATAACCTTTAAAGCCTATGGTATAATGTATTTGATTATTGTCTCATCGTTCCACCTCAGGGCGGGTATAACCTTTAAAGCCTATGGTATAATGTATTTGATTATTGTCTCATCGTTCCACCACAGGGCGGGTATAACCTTTAACGCCTATGGTATAATGTATTTGATTATTGTCTCATCGTTCCACCACAGGGCGGGTATAACCTTTAAAGCCTATGGTATAATGTATTTGATTATTGTCTCATCGTTCCACCACAGGGCGGGTATAACCTTTAAAGCCTATGGTATAATGTATTTGATTATTGTCTCATCGTTCCACCACAGGGCGGGTATAACCTTTAAAGCCTATGGTATAATGTATTTGATTATTGTCTCATCGTTCCACCACAGGGCGGGTATATCCTTTAAAGCCTATGGTATAATGTATTTGATTATTGTCTCATCGTTCCACCACAGGGCGGGTGTAACCTTTAACCCCTATGGTATAATGTATTTGATTATTGTCTCATCGTTCCACCACAGGGCGGGTATAACCTTTAAAGCCTATGGTATAATGTATTTGATTATTGTCTCATCGTTCCACCACAGGGCGGGTATAACCTTTAAAGCCTATGGTATAATGTATTTGATTATTGTCTCATCGTTCCACCACAGGGCGGGTATAACCTTTAAAGCCTATGGTATAATGTATTTGATTATTGTCTCATCGTTCCACCACAGGGCGGGTATAACCTTTAAAGCCTATGGTATAATGTATTTGATTATTGTCTCATCGTTCCACCACAGGGCGGGTATAACCTTTAAAGCCTATGGTATAATGTATTTGATTATTGTCTCATCGTTCCACCACAGGGCGGGTATAACCTTTAAAGCCTATGGTATAATGTATTTGATTATTGTCTCATCGTTCCACCGCAGGGCGGGTATAACCTTTAAAGCCTATGGTATAATGTATTTGATTATTGTCTCATCGTTCCACCACAGGGCGGGTATAACCTTTAAAGCCTATGGTATAATGTATTTGATTATTGTCTCATCGTTCCACCACAGGGAGGGTATACCCTTTAAAGCCTATGGTATAATGTATTTGATTATTGTCTCATCGTTCCACCACAGGGCGGGTATAACCTTTAAAGCCTATGGTATAATGTATTTGATTATTGTCTCATCGTTCCACCACAGGGCGGGTATAACCTTTAAAGCCTATGGTATAATGTATTTGATTATTGTCTCATCGTTCCACCACAGGGCGGGTATAACCTTTAAAGCCCATGGTATAATGTATTTGATTATTGTCTCATCGTTCCACCACAGGGCGGGTATAACCTTTAACGCCTATGGTATAATGTATTTGATTATTGTCTCATCGTTCCACCACAGGGCGGGTATAACCTTTAAAGCCTATGGTATAATGTATTTGATTATTGTCTCATCGTTCCACCACAGGGCGGGTATAACCTTTAAAGCCTATGGTATAATGTATTTGATTATTGCCTCATCGTTCCACCACAGGGCGGGTATAACCTTTAACGCCTATGGTATAATGTATTTGATTATTGTCTCATCGTTCCACCGCAGGGCGGGTATAACCTTTAAAGCCTATGGTAAAATGTATATGATTATTGTCTCATCGTTCCACCGCAGGGCGGGTATAACCTTTAAAGCCTATGGTAAAATGTATTTGATTATTTTCTCATCGTTCCACCACAGGGCGGGTATAACCTTTAAAGGCTATGGTATAATGTATTTGATTATTGTCTCATCGTTCCACCACAGGGCGGGTGTAACCTTTAACGCCTATGGTATAATGTATTTGATTATTGTCTCATCGTTCCACCACAGGGCGGGTATAACCTTTAAAGCCTATGGTATAATGTATTTGATTATTGTCTCATCGTTCCACCACAGGGCGGGTATAACCTTTAAAGCCTATGGTATAATGTATTTGATTATTGTCTCATCGTTCCACCTCAGGGCGGGTATAACCTTTAAAGCCTATGGTATAATGTATTTGATTATTGTCTCATCGTTCCACCACAGGGCGGGTATAACCTTTAACGCCTATGGTATAATGTATTTGATTATTGTCTCATCGTTCCACCACAGGGCGGGTATAACCTTTAAAGCCTATGGTATAATGTATTTGATTATTGTCTCATCGTTCCACCACAGGGCGGGTATAACCTTTAAAGCCTATGGTATAATGTATTTGATTATTGTCTTATCGTTACACCGCAGGGCGGGTATAACCTTTAAAGCCTATGGTATAATGTATTTGATTATTGTCTCATCGTTCCACCACAGGGCGAGTATAACCTTTAAAGTCTATGGTATAATGTATTTGATTATTGTCTCATCGTTCCACCACAGGACGGGTATAACCTTTAAAGCCTATGGTATAATGTATTTGATTATTGCCTCATCGTTCCACCACAGGGCGAGTATAACCTTTAACGCCTATGGTATAATGTATTTGATTATTGTCTCATCGTTCCACCACAGGGCGGGTATAACCTTTAAAGCCTATGGTATAATGTATTTGATTATTGTCTCATCGTTCCACCACAGGGCGGGTATAACCTTTAAAGCCTATGGTATAATGTATTTGATTATTGTCTCATCGTTCCACCGCAGGGCGGGTATAACCTTTAAAGCCTATGGTAAAATGTATTTGATTATTGTCTCATCGTTCCACCGCAGGGCGGGTATAACCGTTAAAGCCTATGGTAAAATGTATTTGATTATTTTCTCATCGTTCCAACACAGGGCGGGTATAACCTTTAAAGGCTATGGTATAATGTATTTGATTATTGTCTCATCGTTCCACCAATGGGAGGGTATAACCTTTAAAGCCTATGGTATAATGTATTTGCTTATTGTCTCATCGTTACACCACAGGGCGGGTATAACCTTTAAAGCCTATGGTATAATGTATTTGATTATTGTCTCATCGTTCCACCACAGGGCGGGTATAACCTTTAAAGCCTATGGTAAAATGTATTTGATTATTGTCTCATTGTTCCATAACAGGGAGGGTATACCCTTTAAAGCCTATGGTATAATGTATTTGATTATTGTCTCATCGTTCCACCACAGGGCGGGTATACCCTTTAAAGCCTATGGTATAATGTATTTGATTATTGTCTCATCGTTCCACCACAGGGCGGGTATAACCTTTAAAGCCTATGGTATAATGTATTTGATTATTGTCTCATCGTTCCACCGCAGGGAGGGTATAACCTTTAAAGCCTATGGTATAATGTATTTGATTATTGTCTCATAGTTCCACCACAGGGCGGGTATAACCTTTAAAGCCTATGGTATAATGTATTTGATTATTGTCTCATCGTTCCACCACAGGGCGGGTATAACCTTTAAAGCCTATGGTATAATGTATTTGATTATTGTCTCATCGTTCCACCACAGGGCGGGTATAACCTTTAAAGCCTATGGTATAATGTATTTGATTATTGTCTCATCGTTCCACCACAGGGCGGGTATAACCTTTAAAGCCTATGGTATAATGTATTTGATTATTGTCTCATCGTTCCACCACAGGGCGAGTATAACCTTTAAAGCCTATGGTATAATGTATTTGATTATTGTCTCATCGTTGCACCACAGGGCGGGTATAACCTTTAAAGCCTATGGTATAATGTATTTGATTATTGTCTCATCGTTCCACCACAGGGGGGGTATACCCCTTAACGCCTATGGTATAATGTATTTGATTATTGTCTCATCGTTCCACCACAGGGCGGGTATAACCTTTAAAGCCTATGGTATAATGTATTTGATTATTGTCTCATCGTTCAACCACAGGGCGGGTATAACCTTTAAAGCCTATGTTATAATGTATTTGATTATTGTCTCATCGTTCCACCACAGGGCGGGTATAACCTTTAAAGCCTATGGTATAATGTATTTGATTATTGTCTCATCGTTCCACCACAGGGCGGGTATAACCTTTAAAGCCTATGGTATAATGTATTTGATTATTGTCTCATCGTTCCACCACAGGGCGGGTATAACCTTTAAAGCCTATGGTATAATGTATTTGATTATTGTCTCATCGTTCCACCACAGGGCGGGTATAACCTTTAAAGCCTATGGTATAATGTATTTGATTATTGTCTCATCGTTCCACCACAGGGCGGGTATAACCTTTAAAGCCTATGGTAAAATGTATTTGATTAGTTTCTCATCGTTCCACCACAGGGCGGGTATAACCTTTAAAGGCTATGGTATAATGTATTTGATTATTGTCTCATCGTTCCACCAATGGGAGGGTATAACCTTTAAAGCCTATGGTATAATGTATTTGCTTATTGTCTCATCGTTCCACCACAGGGCGGGTATAACCTTTAAAGCCTATGGTATAATGTATTTGATTATTGTCTCATCGTTCCACCACAGGGAGGGTATACCCTTTAAAGCCTATGGTATAATGTATTTGATTATTGTCTCATCGTTCCACCACAGGGCGGGTATACCCTTTAAAGCCTATGGTATAATGTATTTGATTATTGTCTCATCGTTCCACCACAGGGCGGGTATAACCTTTAACGCCTATGGTATAATGTATTTGATTATTGTCTCATCGTTCCACCACAGGGCGGGTATAACCTTTAAAGCCTATGGTATAATGTATTTGATTATTGTCTCATCGTTCCACCATAGGGCGGGTATAACCTTTAAAGCCTATGGTATAATGTATTTGATTATTGTCTCATCGTTCCACCACAGGGCGGGTATAACCTTTAACGCCTATGGTATAATGTATTTGATTATTGTCTCATCGTTCCACCACAGGGCGGGTATAACCTTTAAAGCCTATGGTATAATGTATTTGATTATTGTCTCATCGTTCCACCACAGGGCGGGTATACCCTTTAAAGCCTATGGTATAATGTATTTGATTATTGTCTCATCGTTCCACCACAGGGCGGGTATAACCTTTAAAGCCTATGGTATAATGTATTTGATTATTGTCTCATCGTTCCACCGCAGGGAGGGTATAACCTTTAAAGCCTATGGTATAATGTATTTGATTATTGTCTCATAGTTCCACCACAGGGCGGGTATAACCTTTAAAGCCTATGGTATAATGTATTTGATTATTGTCTCATCGTTCCACCACAGGGCGGGTATAACCTTTAAAGCCTATGGTATAATGTATTTGATTATTGTCTCATCGTTCCACCACAGGGCGGGTATAACCTTTAAAGCCTATGGTATAATGTATTTGATTATTGTCTCATCGTTCCACCACAGGGCGGGTATAACCTTTAAAGCCTATGGTATAATGTATTTGATTATTGTCTCATCGTTCCACCACAGGGCGAGTATAACCTTTAAAGCCTATGGTATAATGTATTTGATTATTGTCTCATCGTTGCACCACAGGGCGGGTATAACCTTTAAAGCCTATGGTATAATGTATTTGATTATTGTCTCATCGTTCCACCACAGGGGGGGTATACCCCTTAACGCCTATGGTATAATGTATTTGATTATTGTCTCATCGTTCCACCACAGGGCGGGTATAACCTTTAAAGCCTATGGTATAATGTATTTGATTATTGTCTCATCGTTCAACCACAGGGCGGGTATAACCTTTAAAGCCTATGTTATAATGTATTTGATTATTGTCTCATCGTTCCACCACAGGGCGGGTATAACCTTTAAAGCCTATGGTATAATGTATTTGATTATTGTCTCATCGTTCCACCACAGGGCGGGTATAACCTTTAAAGCCTATGGTATAATGTATTTGATTATTGTCTCATCGTTCCACCATAGGGCGGGTATAACCTTTAAAGCCTATGGTATAATGTATTTGATTATTGTCTCATCGTTCCACCACAGGGCGGGTATAACCTTTAAAGCCTATGGTATAATGTATTTGATTATTGTCTCATCGTTCCACCACAGGGCGGGTATAACCTTTAAAGCCTATGGTAAAATGTATTTGATTAGTTTCTCATCGTTCCACCACAGGGCGGGTATAACCTTTAAAGGCTATGGTATAATGTATTTGATTATTGTCTCATCGTTCCACCAATGGGAGGGTATAACCTTTAAAGCCTATGGTATAATGTATTTGCTTATTGTCTCATCGTTCCACCACAGGGCGGGTATAACCTTTAAAGCCTATGGTATAATGTATTTGATTATTGTCTCATCGTTCCACCACAGGGAGGGTATACCCTTTAAAGCCTATGGTATAATGTATTTGATTATTGTCTCATCGTTCCACCACAGGGCGGGTATACCCTTTAAAGCCTATGGTATAATGTATTTGATTATTGTCTCATCGTTCCACAACAGGGCGGGTATAACCTTTAACGCCTATGGTATAATGTATTTGATTATTGTCTCATCGTTCCACCACAGGGCGGGTATAACCTTTAAAGCCTATGGTATAATGTATTTGATTATTGTCTCATCGTTCCACCATAGGGCGGGTATAACCTTTAAAGCCTATGGTATAATGTATTTGATTATTGTCTCATCGTTCCACCACAGGGCGGGTATAACCTTTAACGCCTATGGTATAATGTATTTGATTATTGTCTCATCGTTCCACCACAGGGCGGGTATAACCTTTAAAGCCTATGGTATAATGTATTTGATTATTGTCTCATCGTTCCACCACAGGGCGGGTATAACCTTTAAAGCCTATGGTATAATGTATTTGATTATTGCCTCATCGTTCCACCACAGGGCGGGTATAACCTTTAACGCCTATGGTATAATGTATTTGATTATTGTCTCATCGTTCCACCAATGGGAGGGTATAACCTTTAAAGCCTATGGTATAATGTATTTGCTTATTGTCTCATCGTTCCACCACAGGGCGGGTATAACCTTTAAAGCCTATGGTATAATGTATTTGATTATTGTCTCATCGTTCCACCACAGGGCGGGTGTAACCTTTAACGCCTATGGTATAATGTATTTGATTATTGTCTCATCGTTCCACCACAGGGCGGGTATAACCTTTAAAGCCTATGGTATAATGTATTTGATTATTGTCTCATCGTTCCACCACAGGGCGGGTATAACCTTTAAAGCCTATGGTATAATGTATTTGATTATTGTCTCATCGTTCCACCTCAGGGCGGGTATAACCTTTAAAGCCTATGGTATAATGTATTTGATTATTGTCTCATCGTTCCACCACAGGGCGGGTATACCCCTTAACGCCTATGGTATAATGTATTTGATTATTGTCTCATCGTTCCACCACAGGGCGGGTATAACCTTTAAAGCCTATGGTATAATGTATTTGATTATTGTCTCATCGTTCAACCACAGGGCGGGTATAACCTTTAAAGCCTATGTTATAATGTATTTGATTATTGTCTCATCGTTCCACCACAGGGCGGGTATAACCTTTAAAGCCTATGGTATAATGTATTTGATTATTGTCTCATCGTTCCACCACAGGGCGGGTATAACCTTTAAAGCCTATGGTAAAATGTATTTGATTATTTTCTCATCGTTCCACCACAGGGCGGGTATAACCTTTAAAGGCTATGGTATAATGTATTTGATTATTGTCTCATCGTTCCACCACAGGGCGGGTATACCCCTTAACGCCTATGGTATAATGTATTTGATTATTGTCTCATCGTTCCACCACAGGGCGGGTATAACCTTTAAAGCCTATGGTATAATGTATTTGATTATTGTCTCATCGTTCAACCACAGGGCGGGTATAACCTTTAAAGCCTATGTTATAATGTATTTGATTATTGTCTCATCGTTCCACCACAGGGCGGGTATAACCTTTAAAGCCTATGGTATAATGTATTTGATTATTGTCTCATCGTTCCACCACAGGGCGGGTATAACCTTTAAAGCCTATGGTAAAATGTATTTGATTATTTTCTCATCGTTCCACCACAGGGCGGGTATAACCTTTAAAGGCTATGGTATAATGTATTTGATTATTGTCTCATCGTTCCACCAATGGGAGGGTATAACCTTTAAAGCCTATGGTATAATGTATTTGCTTATTGTCTCATCGTTCCACCACAGGGCGGGTATAACCTTTAAAGCCTATGGTATAATGTATTTGATTATTGTCTCATCGTTCCACCACAGGGAGGGTATACCCTTTAAAGCCTATGGTATAATGTATTTGATTATTGTCTCATCGTTCCACCACAGGGCGGGTATACCCTTTAAAGCCTATGGTATAATGTATTTGATTATTGTCTCATCGTTCCACCACAGGGCGGGTATAACCTTTAACGCCTATGGTATAATGTATTTGATTATTGTCTCATCGTTCCACCACAGGGCGGGTATAACCTTTAAAGCCTATGGTATAATGTATTTGATTATTGTCTCATCGTTCCACCACAGGGCGGGTATAACCTTTAAAGCCTATGGTATAATGTATTTGATTATTGCCTCATCGTTCCACCACAGGGCGGGTATAACCTTTAACGCCTATGGTATAATGTATTTGATTATTGTCTCATCGTTCCACCGCAGGGCGGGTATAACCTTTAAAGCCTATGGTAAAATGTATTTGATTATTTTCTCATCGTTCCACCACAGGGCGGGTATAACCTTTAAAGGCTATGGTATAATGTATTTGATTATTGTCTCATCGTTCCACCACAGGGCGGGTATAACCTTTAAAGCCTATGGTATAATGTATTTGATTATTGTCTCATCGTTCCACCACAGGGCGGGTATAACCTTTAAAGCCTATGGTATAATGTATTTGATTATTGTCTCATCGTTCCACCATAGGGCGGGTATAACCTTTAAAGCCTATGGTATAATGTATTTGATTATTGTCTCATCGTTCCACCACAGGGCGGGTATAACCTTTAAAGCCTATGGTATAATGTATTTGATTATTGTCTCATCGTTCCACCACAGGGCGGGTATAACCTTTAAAGCCTATGGTAAAATGTATTTGATTAGTTTCTCATCGTTCCACCACAGGGCGGGTATAACCTTTAAAGGCTATGGTATAATGTATTTGATTATTGTCTCATCGTTCCACCAATGGGAGGGTATAACCTTTAAAGCCTATGGTATAATGTATTTGCTTATTGTCTCATCGTTCCACCACAGGGCGGGTATAACCTTTAAAGCCTATGGTATAATGTATTTGATTATTGTCTCATCGTTCCACCACAGGGAGGGTATACCCTTTAAAGCCTATGGTATAATGTATTTGATTATTGTCTCATCGTTCCACCACAGGGCGGGTATACCCTTTAAAGCCTATGGTATAATGTATTTGATTATTGTCTCATCGTTCCACAACAGGGCGGGTATAACCTTTAACGCCTATGGTATAATGTATTTGATTATTGTCTCATCGTTCCACCACAGGGCGGGTATAACCTTTAAAGCCTATGGTATAATGTATTTGATTATTGTCTCATCGTTCCACCATAGGGCGGGTATAACCTTTAAAGCCTATGGTATAATGTATTTGATTATTGTCTCATCGTTCCACCACAGGGCGGGTATAACCTTTAACGCCTATGGTATAATGTATTTGATTATTGTCTCATCGTTCCACCACAGGGCGGGTATAACCTTTAAAGCCTATGGTATAATGTATTTGATTATTGTCTCATCGTTCCACCACAGGGCGGGTATAACCTTTAAAGCCTATGGTATAATGTATTTGATTATTGCCTCATCGTTCCACCACAGGGCGGGTATAACCTTTAACGCCTATGGTATAATGTATTTGATTATTGTCTCATCGTTCCACCAATGGGAGGGTATAACCTTTAAAGCCTATGGTATAATGTATTTGCTTATTGTCTCATCGTTCCACCACAGGGCGGGTATAACCTTTAAAGCCTATGGTATAATGTATTTGATTATTGTCTCATCGTTCCACCACAGGGCGGGTGTAACCTTTAACGCCTATGGTATAATGTATTTGATTATTGTCTCATCGTTCCACCACAGGGCGGGTATAACCTTTAAAGCCTATGGTATAATGTATTTGATTATTGTCTCATCGTTCCACCACAGGGCGGGTATAACCTTTAAAGCCTATGGTATAATGTATTTGATTATTGTCTCATCGTTCCACCTCAGGGCGGGTATAACCTTTAAAGCCTATGGTATAATGTATTTGATTATTGTCTCATCGTTCCACCACAGGGCGGGTATACCCCTTAACGCCTATGGTATAATGTATTTGATTATTGTCTCATCGTTCCACCACAGGGCGGGTATAACCTTTAAAGCCTATGGTATAATGTATTTGATTATTGTCTCATCGTTCAACCACAGGGCGGGTATAACCTTTAAAGCCTATGTTATAATGTATTTGATTATTGTCTCATCGTTCCACCACAGGGCGGGTATAACCTTTAAAGCCTATGGTATAATGTATTTGATTATTGTCTCATCGTTCCACCACAGGGCGGGTATAACCTTTAAAGCCTATGGTAAAATGTATTTGATTATTTTCTCATCGTTCCACCACAGGGCGGGTATAACCTTTAAAGGCTATGGTATAATGTATTTGATTATTGTCTCATCGTTCCACCACAGGGCGGGTATACCCCTTAACGCCTATGGTATAATGTATTTGATTATTGTCTCATCGTTCCACCACAGGGCGGGTATAACCTTTAAAGCCTATGGTATAATGTATTTGATTATTGTCTCATCGTTCAACCACAGGGCGGGTATAACCTTTAAAGCCTATGTTATAATGTATTTGATTATTGTCTCATCGTTCCACCACAGGGCGGGTATAACCTTTAAAGCCTATGGTATAATGTATTTGATTATTGTCTCATCGTTCCACCACAGGGCGGGTATAACCTTTAAAGCCTATGGTAAAATGTATTTGATTATTTTCTCATCGTTCCACCACAGGGCGGGTATAACCTTTAAAGGCTATGGTATAATGTATTTGATTATTGTCTCATCGTTCCACCAATGGGAGGGTATAACCTTTAAAGCCTATGGTATAATGTATTTGCTTATTGTCTCATCGTTCCACCACAGGGCGGGTATAACCTTTAAAGCCTATGGTATAATGTATTTGATTATTGTCTCATCGTTCCACCACAGGGAGGGTATACCCTTTAAAGCCTATGGTATAATGTATTTGATTATTGTCTCATCGTTCCACCACAGGGCGGGTATACCCTTTAAAGCCTATGGTATAATGTATTTGATTATTGTCTCATCGTTCCACCACAGGGCGGGTATAACCTTTAACGCCTATGGTATAATGTATTTGATTATTGTCTCATCGTTCCACCACAGGGCGGGTATAACCTTTAAAGCCTATGGTATAATGTATTTGATTATTGTCTCATCGTTCCACCACAGGGCGGGTATAACCTTTAAAGCCTATGGTATAATGTATTTGATTATTGCCTCATCGTTCCACCACAGGGCGGGTATAACCTTTAACGCCTATGGTATAATGTATTTGATTATTGTCTCATCGTTCCACCGCAGGGCGGGTATAACCTTTAAAGCCTATGGTAAAATGTATTTGATTATTTTCTCATCGTTCCACCACAGGGCGGGTATAACCTTTAAAGGCTATGGTATAATGTATTTGATTATTGTCTCATCGTTCCACCAATGGGAGGGTATAACCTTTAAAGCCTATGGTATAATGTATTTGCTTATTGTCTCATCGTTCCACCACAGGGCGGGTATAACCTTTAAAGCCTATGGTATAATGTATTTGATTATTGTCTCATCGTTCCACCACAGGGCGGGTGTAACCTTTAACGCCTATGGTATAATGTATTTGATTATTGTCTCATCGTTCCACCACAGGGCGGGTATAACCTTTAAAGCCTATGGTATAATGTATTTGATTATTGTCTCATCGTTCCACCACAGGGCGGGTATAACCTTTAAAGCCTATGGTATAATGTATTTGATTATTGTCTCATCGTTCCACCTCAGGGCGGGTATAACCTTTAAAGCCTATGGTATAATGTATTTGATTATTGTCTCATCGTTCCACCACAGGGCGGGTATAACCTTTAACGCCTATGGTATAATGTATTTGATTATTGTCTCATCGTTCCACCACAGGGCGGGTATAACCTTTAAAGCCTATGGTATAATGTATTTGATTATTGTCTCATCGTTCCACCACAGGGCGGGTATAACCTTTAAAGCCTATGGTATAATGTATTTGATTATTGTCTTATCGTTACACCGCAGGGCGGGTATAACCTTTAAAGCCTATGGTATAATGTATTTGATTATTGTCTCATCGTTCCACCACAGGGCGGGTATAACCTTTAAAGCCTATGGTATAATGTATTTGATTATTGTCTTATCGTTCCACCACAGGGCGAGTATAACCTTTAAAGCCTATGGTATAATGTATTTGATTATTGTCTCATCGTTCCACCACAGGACGGGTATAACCTTTAAAGCCTATGGTATAATGTATTTGATTATTGCCTCATCGTTCCACCACAGGGCGGGTATAACCTTTAACGCCTATGGTATAATGTATTTGATTATTGTCTCATCGTTCCACCGCAGGGCGGGTATAACCTTTAAAGCCTATGGTAAAATGTATTTGATTATTGTCTCATCGTTCCACCGCAGGGCGGGTATAACCTTTAAAGCCTATGGTAAAATGTATTTGATTATTTTCTCATCGTTCCACCACAGGGCGGGTATAACCTTTAAAGGCTATGGTATAATGTATTTGATTATTGTCTCATCGTTCCACCAATGGGAGGGTATAACCTTTAAAGCCTATGGTATAATGTATTTGCTTATTGTCTCATCGTTCCACCACAGGGCGGGTATAACCTTTAAAGCCTATGGTATAATGTATTTGATTATTGTCTCATCGTTCCACCACAGGGCGGGTATAACCTTTAAAGCCTATGGTAAAATGTATTTGATTATTGTCTCATTGTTCCATAACAGGGAGGGTATACCCTTTAAAGCCTATGGTATAATGTATTTGATTATTGTCTCATCGTTCCACCACAGGGCGGGTATACCCTTTAAGGCCTATGGTATAATGTATTTGATTATTGTCTCATCGTTCCACCACAGGGCGGGTATAACCTTTAAAGCCTATGGTATAATGTATTTGATTATTGTCTCATCGTTCCACCGCAGGGAGGGTATAACCTTTAAAGCCTATGGTATAATGTATTTGATTATTGTCTCATAGTTCCACCACAGGGCGGGTATAACCTTTAAAGCCTATGGTATAATGTATTTGATTATTGTCTCATCGTTCCACCACAGGGCGGGTATAACCTTTAAAGCCTATGGTATAATGTATTTGATTATTGTCTCATCGTTCCACCACAGGGCGGGTATAACCTTTAAAGCCTATGGTATAATGTATTTGATTATTGTCTCATCGTTCCACCACAGGGCGGGTATAACCTTTAAAGCCTATGGTATAATGTATTTGATTATTGTCTCATCGTTCCACCACAGGGCGAGTATAACCTTTAAAGCCTATGGTATAATGTATTTGATTATTGTCTCATCGTTGCACCACAGGGCGGGTATAACCTTTAAAGCCTATGGTATAATGTATTTGATTATTGTCTCATCGTTCCACCACAGGGCGGGTATACCCCTTAACGCCTATGGTATAATGTATTTGATTATTGTCTCATCGTTCCACCACAGGGCGGGTATAACCTTTAAAGCCTATGGTATAATGTATTTGATTATTGTCTCATCGTTCAACCACAGGGCGGGTATAACCTTTAAAGCCTATGTTATAATGTATTTGATTATTGTCTCATCGTTCCACCACAGGGCGGGTATAACCTTTAAAGCCTATGGTATAATGTATTTGATTATTGTCTCATCGTTCCACCACAGGGCGGGTATAACCTTTAAAGCCTATGGTATAATGTATTTGATTATTGTCTCATCGTTCCACCACAGGGCGGGTATAACCTTTAAAGCCTATGGTAAAATGTATTTGATTATTTTCTCATCGTTCCACCACAGGGCGGGTATAACCTTTAAAGGCTATGGTATAATGTATTTGATTATTGTCTCATCGTTCCACCAATGGGAGGGTATAACCTTTAAAGCCAATGGTATAATGCATTTGCTTATTGTCTCATCGTTCCACCACAGGGCGGGTATAACCTTTAAAGCCTATGGTATAATGTATTTGATTATTGTCTCATCGTTCCACCACAGGGCGGGTATAACCTTTAAAGCCTATGGTATACTGTATTTGATTATTGTCTCATCGTTCCACCACAGGGCGGGTATAACCTTTAAAGCCTATGGTATAATGTATTTGATTATTGTCTCATCGTTCCACCACAGGGCGGGTATAACCTTTAAAGCCTATGGTATAATGTATTTGATTATTGTCTCATCGTTCCACCTCAGGGCGGGTATAACCTTTAAAGCCTATGGTATAATGTATTTGATTATTGTCTCATCGTTCCACCACAGGGCGGGTATAACCTTTAACGCCTATGGTATAATGTATTTGATTATTGTCTCATCGTTCCACCACAGGGCGGGTATAACCTTTAAAGCCTATGGTATAATGTATTTGATTATTGTCTCATCGTTCCACCACAGGGCGGGTATAACCTTTAAAGCCTATGGTATAATGTATTTGATTATTGTCTTATCGTTACACCGCAGGGCGGGTATAACCTTTAAAGCCTATGGTATAATGTATTTGATTATTGTCTCATCGTTCCACCACAGGGCGGGTATAACCTTTAAAGCCTATGGTATAATGTATTTGATTATTGTCTTATCGTTCCACCACAGGGCGAGTATAACCTTTAAAGCCTATGGTATAATGTATTTGATTATTGTCTCATCGTTCCACCACAGGACGGGTATAACCTTTAAAGCCTATGGTATAATGTATTTGATTATTGCCTCATCGTTCCACCACAGGGCGGGTATAACCTTTAACGCCTATGGTATAATGTATTTGATTATTGTCTCATCGTTCCACCGCAGGGCGGGTATAACCTTTAAAGCCTATGGTAAAATGTATTTGATTATTTTCTCATCGTTCCACCACAGGGCGGGTATAACCTTTAAAGGCTATGGTATAATGTATTTGATTATTGTCTCATCGTTCCACCAATGGGAGGGTATAACCTTTAAAGCCTATGGTATAATGTATTTGCTTATTGTCTCATCGTTCCACCACAGGGCGGGTATAACCTTTAAAGCCTATGGTATAATGTATTTGATTATTGTCTCATCGTTCCACCACAGGGCGGGTATAACCTTTAAAGCCTATGGTAAAATGTATTTGATTATTGTCTCATTGTTCCATAACAGGGAGGGTATACCCTTTAAAGCCTATGGTATAATGTATTTGATTATTGTCTCATCGTTCCACCACAGGGCGGGTATACCCTTTAAAGCCTATGGTATAATGTATTTGATTATGTCTCATCGTTCCACCACAGGGCGGGTATAACCTTTAAAGCCTATGGTATAATGTATTTGATTATTGTCTCATCGTTCCACCGCAGGGAGGGTATAACCTTTAAAGCCTATGGTATAATGTATTTGATTATTGTCTCATAGTTCCACCACAGGGCGGGTATAACCTTTAAAGCCTATGGTATAATGTATTTGATTATTGTCTCATCGTTCCACCACAGGGCGGGTATAACCTTTAAAGCCTATGGTATAATGTATTTGATTATTGTCTCATCGTTCCACCACGGGGCGGGTATAACCTTTAAAGCCTATGGTATAATGTATTTGATTATTGTCTCATCGTTCCACCACAGGGCGGGTATAACCTTTAAAGCCTATGGTATAATGTATTTGATTATTGTCTCATCGTTCCACCACAGGGCGAGTATAACCTTTAAAGCCTATGGTATAATGTATTTGATTATTGTCTCATCGTTGCACCACAGGGCGGGTATAACCTTTAAAGCCTATGGTATAATGTATTTGATTATTGTCTCATCGTTCCACCACAGGGCGGGTATACCCCTTAACGCCTATGGTATAATGTATTTGATTATTGTCTCATCGTTCCACCACAGGGCGGGTATAACCTTTAAAGCCTATGGTATAATGTATTTGATTATTGTCTCATCGTTCAACCACAGGGCGGGTATAACCTTTAAAGCCTATGTTATAATGTATTTGATTATTGTCTCATCGTTCCACCACAGGGCGGGTATAACCTTTAAAGCCTATGGTATAATGTATTTGATTATTGTCTCATCGTTCCACCACAGGGCGGGTATAACCTTTAAAGCCTATGGTATAATGTATTTGATTATTGTCTCATCGTTCCACCACAGGGCGGGTATAACCTTTAAAGCCTATGGTAAAATGTATTTGATTATTTTCTCATCGTTCCACCACAGGGCGGGTATAACCTTTAAAGGCTATGGTATAATGTATTTGATTATTGTCTCATCGTTCCACCAATGGGAGGGTATAACCTTTAAAGCCTATGGTATAATGTATTTGCTTATTGTCTCATCGTTCCACCACAGGGCGGGTATAACCTTTAAAGCCTATGGTATAATGTATTTGATTATTGTCTCATCGTTCCACCACAGGGCGGGTGTAACCGTTAACACCTATGGTATAATGTATTTGATTATTGTCTCATCGTTCCACCACAGGGCGGGTATAACCTTTAAAGCCTATGGTATAATGTATTTGATTATTGTCTCATCGTTCCACCACAGGGCGGGTATAACCTTTAAAGCCTATGGTATAATGTATTTGATTATTGTCTCATCGTTCCACCTCAGGGCGGGTATAACCTTTAAAGCCTATGGTATAATGTATTTGATTATTGTCTCATCGTTCCACCACAGGGCGGGTATAACCTTTAACGCCTATGGTATAATGTATTTGATTATTGTCTCATCGTTCCACCACAGGGCGGGTATATCCTTTAAAGCCTATGGTATAATGTATTTGATTATTGTCTCATCGTTCCACCACAGGGCGGGTATAACCTTTAAAGCCTATGGTATAATGTATTTGATTATTGTCTTATCGTTACACCGCAGGGCGGGTATAACCTTTAAAGCCTATGGTATAATGTATTTGATTATTGTCTCATCGTTCCACCACAGGGCGGGTATAACCTTTAAAGCCTATGGTATAATGTATTTGATTATTGTCTTATCGTTCCACCACAGGGCGAGTATAACCTTTAAAGCCTATGGTATAATGTATTTGATTATTGTCTCATCGTTCCACCACAGGACGGGTATAACCTTTAAAGCCTATGGTATAATGTATTTGATTATTGCCTCATCGTTCCACCACAGGGCGGGTATAACCTTTAACGCCTATGGTATAATGTATTTGATTATTGTCTCATCGTTCCACCGCAGGGCGGGTATAACCTTTAAAGCCTATGGTAAAATGTATTTGATTATTGTCTCATCGTTCCACCGCAGGGCGGGTATAACCTTTAAAGCCTATGGTAAAATGTATTTGATTATTTTCTCATCGTTCCACCACAGGGCGGGTATAACCTTTAAAGGCTATGGTATAATGTATTTGATTATTGTCTCATCGTTCCACCAATGGGAGGGTATAACCTTTAAAGCCTATGGTATAATGTATTTGCTTATTGTCTCATCGTTCCACCACAGGGCGGGTATAACCTTTAAAGCCTATGGTATAATGTATTTGATTATTGTCTCATCGTTCCACCACAGGGCGGGTATAACCTTTAAAGCCTATGGTAAAATGTATTTGATTATTGTCTCATTGTTCCATAACAGGGAGGGTATACCCTTTAAAGCCTATGGTATAATGTATTTGATTATTGTCTCATCGTTCCACAACAGGACGGGTATAACCTTTAAAGCCTATGGTATAATGTATTTGATTATTGTCTCATCGTTCCACCGCAGGGAGGGTATAACCTTTAAAGCCTATGGTATAATGTATTTGATTATTGTCTCATCGTTCCACCACAGGGCGGGTATAACCTTTAAAGCCTATGGTATAATGTATTTGATTATTGTCTCATCGTTCCACCACAGGGCGGGTATAACCTTTAAAGCCTGTGGTATAATGTATTTGATTATTGTCTCATCGTTCCACCACAGGGCGGGTATAACCTTTAAAGCCTATGGTAAAATGTTTTTGATTATTTTCTCATCGTTCCACCACAGGGCGGGTATAACCTTTAAAGGCTATGGTATAATGTATTTGATTATTGTCTCATCGTTCCACCAATGGGAGGGTATAACCTTTAAAGCCTATGGTATAATGTATTTGCTTATTGTCTCATCGTTCCACCACAGGGCGGGTATAACCTTTAAAGCCTATGGTATAATGTATTTGATTATTGTCTCATCGTTCCACCACAGGGCGGGTGTAACCTTTAACACCTATGGTATAATGTATTTGATTATTGTCTCATCGTTCCACCACAGGGCGGGTATAACCTTTAAAGCCTATGGTATAATGTATTTGATTATTGTCTCATCGTTCCACCACAGGGCGGGTATAACCTTTAAAGCCTATGGTATAATGTATTTGATTATTGTCTCATCGTTCCACCTCAGGGCGGGTATAACCTTTAAAGCCTATGGTATAATGTATTTGATTATTGTCTCATCGTTCCACCACAGGGCGGGTATAACCTTTAACGCCTATGGTATAATGTATTTGATTATTGTCTCATCGTTCCACCACAGGGCGGGTATAACCTTTAAAGCCTATGGTATAATGTATTTGATTATTGTCTCATCGTTCCACCACAGGGCGGGTATAACCTTTAAAGCCTATGGTATAATGTATTTGATTATTGTCTTATCGTTACACCGCAGGGCGGGTATAACCTTTAAAGCCTATGGTATAATGTATTTGATTATTGTCTCATCGTTCCACCACAGGGCGGGTATAACCTTTAAAGCCTATGGTATAATGTATTTGATTATTGTCTTATCGTTCCACCACAGGGCGAGTATAACCTTTAAAGCCTATGGTATAATGTATTTGATTATTGTCTCATCGTTCCACCACAGGACGGGTATAACCTTTAAAGCCTATGGTATAATGTATTTGATTATTGCCTCATCGTTCCACCACAGGGCGGGTATAACCTTTAACGCCTATGGTATAATGTATTTGATTATTGTCTCATCGTTCCACCGCAGGGCGGGTATAACCTTTAAAGCCTATGGTAAAATGTATTTGATTATTGTCTCATCGTTCCACCGCAGGGCGGGTATAACCTTTAAAGCCTATGGTAAAATGTATTTGATTATTTTCTCATCGTTCCACCACAGGGCGGGTATAACCTTTAAAGGCTATGGTATAATGTATTTGATTATTGTCTCATCGTTCCACCAATGGGAGGGTATAACCTTTAAAGCCTATGGTATAATGTATTTGCTTATTGTCTCATCGTTCCACCACAGGGCGGGTATAACCTTTAAAGCCTATGGTATAATGTATTTGATTATTGTCTCATCGTTCCACCACAGGGCGGGTATAACCTTTAAAGCCTATGGTAAAATGTATTTGATTATTGTCTCATTGTTCCATAACAGGGAGGGTATACCCTTTAAAGCCTATGGTATAATGTATTTGATTATTGTCTCATCGTTCCACAACAGGACGGGTATAACCTTTAAAGCCTATGGTATAATGTATTTGATTATTGTCTCATCGTTCCACCGCAGGGAGGGTATAACCTTTAAAGCCTATGGTATAATGTATTTGATTATTGTCTCATAGTTCCACCACAGAGCGGGTATAACCTTTAAAGCCTATGGTATAATGTATTTGATTATTGTCTCATCGTTCCACCACAGGGCGGGTATAACCTTTAAAGCCTATGGTATAATGTATTTGATTATTGTCTCATCGTTCCACCACAGGGCGGGTATAACCTTTAAAGCCTATGGTATAATGTATTTGATTATTGTCTCATCGTTCCACCACAGGGCGGGTATAACCTTTAAAGCCTATGGTATAATGTATTTGATTATTGTCTCATCGTTCCACCACAGGGCGAGTATAACCTTTAAAGCCTATGGTATAATGTATTTGATTATTGTCTCATCGTTCCACCACAGGGCGGGTATACCCTTTAAAGCCTATGGTATAATGTATTTGATTATTGTCTCATCGTTCCACCACAGGGCGGGTATACCCCTTAACGCCTATGGTATAATGTATTTGATTATTGTCTCATCGTTCCACCACAGGGCGGGTATAACCTTTAAAGCCTATGGTATAATGTATTTGATTATTGTCTCATCGTTCAACCACAGGGCGGGTATAACCTTTAAAGCCTATGTTATAATGTATTTGATTATTGTCTCATCGTTCCACCACAGGGCGGGTATAACCTTTAAAGCCTATGGTATAATGTATTTGATTATTGTCTCATCGTTCCACCACAGGGCGGGTATAACCTTTAAAGCCTATGGTATAATGTATTTGATTATTGTCTCATCGTTCCACCACAGGGCGGGTATACCCTTTAACGCCTATGGTATAATGTATTTGATTATTGTCTTATCGTTCCACCACAGGGCGGGTATAACCTTTAAAGCCTATGGTATAATGTATTTGATTATTGTCTCATCGTTCCACCACAGGGCGGGTATAACCTTTAAAGCCTATGGTATAATGTATTTGATTATTGTCTCATCGTTCCACCACAGGGCGGGTATACCCTTTAAAGCCTATGGTATAATGTATTTGATTATTGTGTCATCGTTCCACTGCAGGGCGGGTATAACCTTTAAAACCTATGGTATAATGTATTTGATTATTGTCTCATCGTTCCACTGCAGGGCGGGTGTACCCTTTAAAGCCTATGGTATAATGTATTTGATTATTGTCTCATCGTTCCACCACAGGGCGGGTATAACCTTTAACGCCTATGGTAAAATGTATTTGATTATTGTCTCATCGTTCCACCGCAGGGCGGGTATAACCTTTAAAGCCTATGGTAAAATGTATTTGATTATTGTCTCATCGTTCCACCACAGGGCGGGTATAACCTTTAAAGCCTATGGTAAAATGTATTAGATTATTGTCTCATCGTTCCACCGCAGGGCGGGTATACCCTTTAAAGCCTATGGTATAATGTATTTGATTATTGTCTCATAGTTCCACCGCAGGGCGGGTATAACCTTTAAAGCCTATGGTATAATGTATTTGATTATTGTCTCATCGTTCCACCGCAGGGCGGGTGTACCCTTTAAAGCCTATGGTATAATGTATTTGATTATTGTCTCATCGTTCCACCACAGGGCGGGTATAACCTTTAAAGCCTATGGTATAATGTATTTGATTATTGTCTCATCGTTCCACCACAGGGCGGGTATACCCTTTAAAGCCTATGGTTTAATGTATTTGATTATTGTCTCATCGTTCCACCACAGGGCGGGTATAACCTTTAAAGCCAATGGTATAATGTATTTGATTATTGTCTCATCGTTCCACCACAGGGCGGGTATACCCTTTAAAACCTATGGTATAATGTATTTGATTATTGTCTCATCGTTCCACCACAGGGCGGGTATAACCTTTAACGCCTATGGTATAATGTATTTGATTATTGTCTCATCGTTCCACCACAGGGCGGGTATAACCTTTAAAGCCTATGGTATAATGTATTTGATTATTGTCTCATCGTTCCACCACAGGGCGGGTATAACCTTTAAAGCCTATGGTATAATGTATTTGATTATTGTCTCATCGTTCCACCAGAGGGCGGGTATAACCTTTAAAGCCTATGGTATAATGTATTTGATTATTGTCTCATCGTTCCACCACAGGGCGGGTATAACCTTTAACGCCTATGGTATAATGTATTTGATTATTGTCTCATCGTTCCACCACAGGGCGGGTATAACCTTTAAAGCCTATGGTATAATGTATTTGATTATTGTCTCATCGTTCCACCACAGGGCGGGTATAACCTTTAAAGCCTATGGTATAATGTATTTGATTATTGTCTCATCGTTCCACCACAGGGCGGTTATAACCTTTAAAGCCTATGGTATAATGTATTTGATTATTGTCTCATCGTTCCACCACAGGGCGGGTATAACCTTAAAAGCCTATGGTATAATGTATTTGATTATTGTCTCATCGTTCCACCACAGGGCGGGTATAACCTTTAAAGCCTATGGTATAATGTATTTGATTATTGTCTCATCGTTCCATCACAGGGCGGGTATAACCTTTAAAGCCTATGGTATAATGTATTTGATTATTGTCTCATCGTTCCACCACAGGGCGGGTATAACCTTTAAAGCCTATGGTATAATGTATTTGATTATTGTCTCATCGTTCCACCACAGGGCGGGTATATCCTTTAAAGCCTATGGTATAATGTATTTGATTATTGTCTCATCGTTCCACCACAGGGCGGGTGTAACCTTTAACGCCTATGGTATAATGTATTTGATTATTGTCTCATCGTTCCACCACAGGGCGGGTATAACCTTTAAAGCCTATGGTATAATGTATTTGATTATTGTCTCATCGTTCCACCACAGGGCGGGTATAACCTTTAAAGCCTATGGTATAATGTATTTGATTATTGTCTCATCGTTCCACCACAGGGCGGGTATAACCTTTAAAGCCTATGGTATAATGTATTTGATTATTGTCTCATCGTTCCACCACAGGGCGGGTATAACCTTTAACGCCTATGGTATAATGTATTTGATTATTGTCTCATCGTTCCACCACAGGGCGGGTATAACCTTTAAAGCCTATGGTATAATGTATTTGATTATTGTCTCATCGTTCCACCACAGGGCGGGTATAACCTTTAAAGCCTATGGTATAATGTATTTGATTATTGTCTCATCGTTCCACCGCAGGGCGGGTATAACCTTTAAAGCCTATGGTATAATGTATTTGATTATTGTCTCATCGTTCCACCACAGGGCGGGTATAACCTTTAAAGCCTATGGTATAATGTATTTGATTGTTGTCTCATCGTTCCACCACAGGGAGGGTATACCCTTTAAAGCCTATGGTATAATGTATTTGATTATTGTCTCATCGTTCCACCACAGGGCGGGTATACCCTTTAAGGCCTATGGTATAATGTATTTGATTATTGTCTCATCGTTCCACCACAGGGCGGGTATAACCTTTAAAGCCTATGGTATAATGTATTTGATTATTGTCTCATCGTTCCACCACAGGGCGGGTATAACCTTTAAAGCCTATGGTATAATGTATTTGATTATTGTCTCATCGTTCCACCACAGGGCGGGTATAACCTTTAAAGCCTATGGTATAATGTATTTGTTTATTGTCTCATCGTTCCACCACAGGGCGGGTATAACCTTTAACGCCTATGGTATAATGTATTTGATTATTGTCTCATCGTTCCACCACAGGGCGGGTATAACCTTTAAAGCCTATGGTATAATGTATTTGATTATTGTCTCATCGTTCCACCACAGGGCGGGTATAACCTTTAAAGCCTATGGTATAATGTATTTGATTATTGCCTCATCGTTCCACCACAGGGCGGGTATAACCTTTAACGCAATGGTATAATGTATTTGATTATTGTCTCATCGTTCCACCGCAGGTCGGGTATAACCTTTAAAGCCTATGGTAAAATGTATTTGATTATTGTCTCATCGTTCCACCGCAGGGCGGGTATAACCTTTAAAGCCTATGGTAAAATGTATTTGATTATTTTCTCATCGTTCCACCACAGGGCGGGTATAACCTTTAAAGGCTATGGTATAATGTATTTGATTATTGTCTCATCGTTCCACCAATGGGAGGGTATAACCTTTAAAGCCTATGGTATAATGTATTTGCTTATTGTCTCATCGTTCCACCACAGGGCGGGTATAACCTTTAAAGCCTATGGTAAAATGTATTTGATTATTGTCTTATTGTTCCACCGCAGGGAGGGTATACCCTTTAAAGCCTATGGTATAATGTAATTGATTATTGTCTCATCGTTCCACCATAGGGCGGGTATAACCTTTAAAGCCTATGGTATAATGTATTTGATTATTGTATCATCGTTCCACCGCAGGGAGGGTATAACCTTTAAAGCCTATGGTATAATGTATTTGATTATTGTCTCATAGTTCCACCACAGGGCGGGTATAACCTTTAAAGCCTATGGTATAATGTATTTGATTATTGTCTCATCGTTCCACCACAGGGCGGGTATAACCTTTAAAGCCTATGGTATAATGTATTTGATTATTGTCTCATCGTTCCACCACAGGGCGGGTATAACCTTTAAAGCCTATGGTATAATGTATTTGATTATTGTCTCATCGTTCCACCACAGGGCGGGTATAACCTTTAAAGCCTATGGTATAATGTATTTGATTATTGTCTCATCGTTCCACCACAGGGCGAGTATAACCTTTAAAGCCTATGGTATAATGTATTTGATTATTGTCTCATCGTTCCACCACAGGGCGGGTATAACCTTTAAAGCCTATGGTATAATGTATTTGATTATTGTCTCATCGTTCCACCACAGGGTGGGTATACCCCTTAACGCCTATGGTATAATGTATTTGATTATTGTCTCATCGTTCCACCACAGGGCGGGTATAACCTTTAAAGCCTATGGTATAATGTATTTGATTATTGTCTCATCGTTCCACCACAGGGCGGGTATAACCTTTAACGCCTATGGTAAAATGTATTTGATTATTTTCTCATCGTTCCACCGCAGGGCGGGTATAACCTTTAAAGCCTATGGTAAAATGTATTTGATTATTGTCTCATCGTTCAACCACAGGGCGGGTATAACCTTTAAAGCCTATGGTAAAATGTATTTGATTATTGTCTCATCGTTCCACCACAGGGCGGGTATAACCTTTAACGCCTATGGTAAAATGTATTTGATTATTGTCTCATCGTTCCACTTCAGGGCGGGTATAACCTTTAAAGCCTATGGTAAAATGTATTTGATTATTGTCTCATCGTTCCACCACAGGGCGGGTATAACCTTTAAAGCCTATGGTAAAATGTATTAGATTATTGTCTCATCGTTCCACCGCAGGGCGGGTATACCCTTTAAAGCCTATGGTATAATGTATTTGATTATTGTCTCATCGTTCCACCGCAGGGCGGGTATAACCTTTAAAGCCTATGGTATAATGTATTTGATTATTGTCTCATCGTTCCACCGCAGGGCGGGTGTACCCTTTAATGCCTATGGTATAATGTATTTGATTATTGTCTCATCGTTCCACCACAGGGCGGGTATAACCTTTAAAGCCTATGGTATAATGTATTTGATTATTGTCTCATCGTTCCACCACAGGGCGGGTATAACCTTTAAAGCCTATGGTATAATGTATTTGATTATTGTCTCATCGTTCCACCACAGGGCGGGTATAACCTTTAAAGCCTATGGTATAATGTATTTGATTATTGTCTCATCGTTCCACCACAGGGCGGGTATACCCTTTAAAGCCTATGGTATAATGTATTTGATTATTGTCTCATCGTTCCACCACAGGGCGGGTATAACCTTTAACGCCTATGATATAATGTATTTGATTATTGTCTTATCGTTCCACCACAGGGCGGGTATAACCTTTAAAGCCTATGGTATAATGTATTTGATTATTGTCTCATCGTTCCACCACAGGGCGGGTATAACCTTTAAAGCCTATGGTATAATGTATTTGATTATTGTCTCATCGTTCCACCACAGGGCGGGTATACCCTTTAAAGCCTATGGTATAATGTATTTGATTATTGTGTCATCGTTCCACGGCAGGGCGGGTATAACCTTTAAAGCCTATGGTATAATGTATTTGATTATTGTCTCATCGTTCCACTGCAGGGCGGGTGCACCCTTTAAAGCCTATGGTATAATGTATTTGATTATTGTCTCATCGTTCCACCACAGGGCGGGTATAACCTTTAACGCCTATGGTAAAATGTATTTGATTATTGTCTCATCGTTCCACCGCAGGGCGGGTATAACCTTTAAAGCCTATGGTAAAATGTATTTGATTATTGTCTCATCGTTCCACCACAGGGCGAGCCTATGGTAAAATGTATTAGATTATTGTCTCATCTTTCCACCGCAGGGCGGGTATAACCTTTAAAGCCTATGGTATAATGTATTTGATTATTGTCTCATCGTTCCACCGCAGGGCGGGTGTACCCTTTAAAGCCTATGGTATAATGTATTTGATAATTGTCTCATCGTTCCACCACAGGGTGGGTATAACCTTTAAAGCCTATGGTATAATGTATTTGATTATTGTCTCATCGTTCCACCACAGGGCGGGTATACCCTTTAAAGCCTATGGTATAATGTATTTGATTATTGTCTCATCGTTCCACCACAGGGCGGGTATAACCTTTAAAGCCTATGGTATAATGTATTTGATTATTGTCTCATCGGTCCACCACAGGGCGGGTATACCCTTTAAAACCTATGGTATAATGTATTTGATTATTGTCTCATCGTTCCACCACAGGGCGGGTATAACCTTTAACGCCTATGGTATAATGTATTTGATTATTGTCTCATCGTTCCACCACAGGGCGGGTATAACCTTTAAAGCCTATGGTATAATGTATTTGATTATTGTCTCATCGTTCCACCACAGGGCGGGTATAACCTTTAAAGCCTATGGTATAATGTATTTGATTATTGTCTCATCGTTCCACCACAGGGCGGGTAAAACCTTTAAAGCCTATGGTATAATGTATTTGATTATTGTCTCATCGTTCCACCACAGGGCGGGTATACCCTTTAAAACCTATGGTATAATGTATTTGATTATTGTCTCATCGTTCCACCACAGGGCGGGTATACCCTTTAAAGCCTATGGTATAATGTATTTGATTATTGTCTCATCGTTCCACCACAGGGCGGGTAAAACCTTTAAAGCCTATGGTATAATGTATTTGATTATTGTCTCATCGTTCCACCACAGGGCGGGTATAACCTTTAAAGCCTATGGTATAATGTATTTGATTATTGTCTCATCGTTCCACCACAGGGCGGGTATAACCTTTAAAGCCTATGGTATAATGTATTTGATTATTGTCTCATCGTTCCACCACAGGGCGGGTATAACCTTTAAAGCCTATGGTATAATGTATTTGATTATTGTCTCATCGTTCCACCACAGGGCGAGTATAACCTTTAAAGCCTATGGTATAATGTATTTGATTATTGTCTCATCGTTCCACCACAGGGCGGGTATAACCTTTAAAGCCTATGGTATAATGTATTTGATTATTGTCTCATCGTTCCACCACAGGGTGGGTATACCCCTTAACGCCTATGGTATAATGTATTTGATTATTGTCTCATCGTTCCACCACAGGGCGGGTATAACCTTTAAAGCCTATGGTATAATGTATTTGATTATTGTCTCATCGTTCCACCACAGGGCGGGTATAACCTTTAACGCCTATGGTAAAATGTATTTGATTATTTTCTCATCGTTCCACCGCAGGGCGGGTATAACCTTTAAAGCCTATGGTAAAATGTATTTGATTATTGTCTCATCGTTCAACCACAGGGCGGGTATAACCTTTAAAGCCTATGGTAAAATGTATTTGATTATTGTCTCATCGTTCCACCACAGGGCGGGTATAACCTTTAACGCCTATGGTAAAATGTATTTGATTATTGTCTCATCGTTCCACTTCAGGGCGGGTATAACCTTTAAAGCCTATGGTAAAATGTATTTGATTATTGTCTCATCGTTCCACCACAGGGCGGGTATAACCTTTAAAGCCTATGGTAAAATGTATTAGATTATTGTCTCATCGTTCCACCGCAGGGCGGGTATACCCTTTAAAGCCTATGGTATAATGTATTTGATTATTGTCTCATCGTTCCACAGCAGGGCGGGTATAACCTTTAAAGCCTATGGTATAATGTATTTGATTATTGTCTCATCGTTCCACCGCAGGTCGGGTGTACCCTTTAAAGCCTATGGTATAATGTATTTGATTATTGTCTCATCGTTTCACCACAGGGCGGGTATAACCTTTAAAGCCTATGGTATAATGTATTTGATTATTGTCTCATCGTTCCACCACAGGGCGGGTATAACCTTTAAAGCCTATGGTATAATGTATTTGATTATTGTCCCATCGTTCCACCACAGGGCGGGTATAACCTTTAAAGCCTATGGTATAATGTATTTGATTATTGTCTCATCGTTCCACCACAGGGCGGGTATACCCTTTAAAGCCTATGGTATAATGTATTTGATTATTGTCTCATCGTTCCACCACAGGGCGGGTATAACCTTTAACGCCTATGATATAATGTATTTGATTATTGTCTTATCGTTCCACCACAGGGCGGGTATAACCTTTAAAGCCTATGGTATAATGTATTTGATTATTGTCTCATCGTTCCACCACAGGGCGGGTATAACCTTTAAAGCCTATGGTATAATGTATTTGATTATTGTCTCATCGTTCCACCACAGGGCGGGTATACCCTTTAAAGCCTATGGTATAATGTATTTGATTATTGTGTCATCGTTCCACGGCAGGGCGGGTATAACCTTTAAAGCCTATGGTATAATGTATTTGATTATTGTCTCATCGTTCCACTGCAGGGCGGGTGTACCCTTTAAAGCCTATGGTATAATGTATTTGATTATTGTCTCATCGTTCCACCACAGGGCGGGTATAACCTTTAACGCCTATGGTAAAATATATTTGATTATTGTCTCATCGTTCCACCGCAGGGCGGGTATAACCTTTAAAGCCTATGGTAAAATGTATTTGATTATTGTCTCATCGTTCCACGACAGGGCGAGCCTATGGTAAAATGTATTAGATTATTGTCTCATCGTTCCACCGCAGGGCGGGTATAACCTTTAAAGCCTATGGTATAATGTATTTGATTATTGTCTCATCGTTCCACCGCAGGGCGGGTGTACCCTTTAAAGCCTATGGTATAATGTATTTGATTATTGTCTCATCGTTCCACCACAGGGCGGGTATAACCTTTAAAGCCTATGGTATAATGTATTTGATTATTGTCTCATCGTTCCACCACAGGGCAGGTATACCCTTTAAAGCCTATGGTATAATGTATTTGATTATTGTCTCATCGTTCCACCACAGGGCGGGTATAACCTTTAAAGCCTATGGTATAATGTATTTGATTATTGTCTCATCGTTCCACCACAGGGCTGGTATACCCTTTAAAACCTATGGTATAATGTATTTGATTATTGTCTCATCGTTCCACCACAGGGCGGGAATAACCTTTAACGCCTATGGTATAATGTATTTGATTATTGTCTTATCGTTCCACCACAGGGCGGGTATAACCTTTAAAGCCTATGGTATAATGTATTTGATTATTGTCTCATCGTTCCACCACAGGGCGGGTATAACCTTTAAAGCCTATGGTATAATGTATTTGATCATTGTCTCATCGTTCCACCACAGGGCGGGTAAAACCTTTAAAGCCTATGGTATAATGTATTTGATTATTGTCTCATCGTTCCACCACAGGGCGGGTATAACCTTTAACGCCTATGGTATAATGTATTTGATTATTGTCTCATCGTTCCACCACAGGGCGGGTATAACCTTTAAAGCCTATGGTATAATGTATTTGATTATTGTCTCATCGTTCCACCACAGGGCGGGTATAACCTTTAAAGCCTATGGTATAATGTATTTGATTATTGTCTCATCGTTCCACCACAGGGCGGGTATAACCTTTAAAGCCTATGGTATAATGTATTTGATTATTGTCTCATCGTTCCACCACAGGGCGGGTATAACCTTAAAAGCCTATGGTAAAATGTATTTGATTATTGTCTCATCGTTCCACCACAGGGCGGGTATAACCTTTAAAGCCTATGGTATAATGTATTTGATTATTGTCTCATCGTTCCACCACAGGGCGGGTATAACCTTTAAAGCCTATGGTATAATGTATTTGATTATTGTCTCATCGTTCCACCACAGGGCGGGTATAACCTTTAAAGCCTATGGTATAATGTATTTGATTATTGTCTCATCGTTCCACCACAGGGCGGGTATATCCTTTAAAGCCTATGGTATAATGGATTTGATTATTGTCTCATCGTTCCACCACAGGGCGGGTGTAACCTTTAAAGCCTATGGTATAATGTATTTGATTATTGTCTCATTGTTCCACCACAGGGCGGGTATAACCTTTAAAGCCTATGGTATAATGTATTTGATTATTGTCTCATCGTTCCACCACAGGGCGGGTATAACCTTTAAAGCCTATGGTATAATGTATTTGATTATTGTCTCATCGTTCCACCACAGGGCGGGTATAACCTTTAAAGCCTATGGTATAATGTATTTGATTATTGTCTCATCGTTCCACCACAGGGCGGGTATAACCTTTAACGCCTATGGTATAATGTATTTGATTATTGTCTCATCGTTCCACCACAGGGCGGGTATAACCTTTAAAGCCTATGGTATAATGTATTTGATTATTGTCTCATCGTTCCACCACAGGGCGGGTATAACCTTTAAAGCCTATGGTATAATGTATTTGATTATTGTTTCATCGTTACACCGCAGGGCGGGTATAACCTTTAAAGCCTATGGTATAATGTATTTGATTATTGTCTCATCGTTCCACCACAGGGCGGGTATAACCTTTAAAGCCTATGGTATAATGTATTTGATTATTGTCTTATCGTTCCACCACAGGGCGAGTATAACCTTTAAAGCCTATGGTATAATGTATTTGATTATTGTCTCATCGTTCCACCGCAGGGCGGGTGTACCCTTTAAAGCCTATGGCATAATGTATTTGATTATTGTCTCATCGTTCCACCACAGGGCGGGTATAACCTTTAAAGCCTATGGTATAATGTATTTGATTATTGTCTCATCGTTCCACCACAGGGCGGGTATAACCTTTAAAGCCTATGGTATAATGTATTTGATTATTGTCTCATCGTTCCACCACAGGGCGGGTATAACCTTTAAAGCCTATGGTATAATGTATTTGATTATTGTCTCATCGTTCCACCACAGGGCGGGTATACCCTTTAAAGCCTATGGTATAATGTATTTGATTATTGTCTCATCGTTCCACCACAGGGCGGGTATAACCTTTAACGCCTATGGTATAATGTATTTGATTATTGTCTTATCGTTCCACCACAGGGCGGGTATAACCTTTAAAGCCTATGGTATAATGTATTTGATTATTGTCTCATCGTTCCACCACAGGGCGGGTATACCCTTTAAAGCCTATGGTATAATGTATTTGATTATTGTGTCATCGTTCCACGGCAGGGCGGGTATAACCTTTAAAGCCTATGGTATAATGTATTTGATTATTGTCTCATCGTTCCACCACAGGGCGGGTATAACCTTTAACGCCTATGGTAAAATGTATTTGATTATTGTCTCATCGTTCCACCGCAGGGCGGGTATAACCTTTAAAGCCTATGGTAAAATGTATTTGATTATTGTCTCATCGTTCCACCACAGGGCGAGTATAACCTTTAAAGCCTATGGTAAAATGTATTAGATTATTGTCTCATCGTTCCACCGCAGGGCGGGTATACCCTTTAAAGCCTATGGTATAATGTATTTGATTATTGTCTCATCGTTCCACCGCAGGGCGGGTATAACCTTTAAAGCCTATGGTATAATGTATTTGATTATTGTCTCATCGTTCCACCGCAGGGCGGGTGTACCCTTTAAAGCCTATGGTATAATGTATTTGATTATTGTCTCATCGTTCCACCACAGGGCGGGTATAACCTTTAAAGCCTATGGTATAATGTATTTGATTATTGTCTCATCGTTCCACCACAGGGCGGGTATACCCTTTAAAGCCTATGGTATAATGTATTTGATTATTGTCTCATCGTTCCACCACAGGGCGAGTATAACCTTTAAAGCCTATGGTATAATGTATTTGATTATTGTCTCATCGTTCCACCACAGGGTGGGTATACCCTTTAAAACCTATGGTATAATGTATTTGATTATTGTCTCATCGTTCCACCACAGGGCGGGTATAACCTTTAACGCCTATGGTATAATGTATTTGATTATTGTCTTATCGTTCCACCACAGGGCGGGTATAACCTTTAAAGCCTATGGTATAATGTATTTGATTATTGTCTCATCGTTCCACCACAGGGCGGGTATAACCTTTAAAGCCTATGGTATAATGTATTTGATTATTGTCTCATCGTTCCACCACAGGGCGGGTATAACCTTTAAAGCCTATGGTATAATGTATTTGATTATTGTGTCATCGTTCCACCACAGGGCGGGTATATCCTTTAAAGCCTATGGTATAATGTATTTGATTATTGTCTCATCGTTCCACCACAGGGCGGGTGTAACCTTTAACGCCTATGGTATAATGTATTTGATTATTGTCTCATCGTTCCACCACAGAGCGGGTATAACCTTTAAAGCCTATGGTATAATGTATTTGATTATTGTCTCATCGTTCCACCACAGGGCGGGTATAACCTTTAAAGCCTATGGTATAATGTATTTGATTATTGTCTCATCGTTCAACAACAGGGCGGGTATAACCTTTAAAGCCTATGGTATAATGTATTTGATTATTGTCTCATCGTTCCACCACAGGGCGGGTATAACCTTTAACGCCTATGGTATAATGTATTTGATTATTGTCTCATCGTTCCACCACAGGGCGGGTATAACCTTTAAAGCCTATGGTATAATGTATTTGATTATTGTCTCATCGTTCCACCACAGGGCGGGTATAACCTTTAAAGCCTATGGTATAATGTATTTGATTATTGTTTCATCGTTACACCGCAGGGCGGGTATAACCTTTAAAGCCTATGGTATAATGTATTTGATTATTGTCTCATCGTTCCACCACAGGGCGGGTATAACCTTTAAAGCCTATGGTATAATGTATTTGATTATTGTCTTATCGTTCCACCACAGGGCGAGTATAACCTTTAAAGCCTATGGTATAATGTATTTGATTATTGTCTCATCGTTCCACCGCAGGGCGGGTGTACCCTTTAAAGCCTATGGTATAATGTATTTGATTATTGTCTCATCGTTCCACCACAGGGCGGGTATAACCTTTAAAGCCTATGGTATAATGTATTTGATTATTGTCTCATCGTTCCACCACAGGGCGGGTATAACCTTTAAAGCCTATGGTATAATGTATTTGATTATTGTCTCATCGTTCCACCACAGGGCGGGTATAACCTTTAAAGCCTATGGTATAATGTATTTGATTATTGTCTCATCGTTCCACCACAGGGCGGGTATACCCTTTAAAGCCTATGGTATAATGTATTTGATTATTGTCTCTTCGTTCCACCACAGGGCGGGTATAACCTTTAACGCCTATGGTATAATGTATTTGATTATTGTCTTATCGTTCCACCACAGGGCGGGTATAACCTTTAAAGCCTATGGTATAATGTATTTGATTATTGTCTCATCGTTCCACCACAGGGCGGGTATACCCTTTAAAGCCTATGGTATAATGTATTTGATTATTGTGTCATCGTTCCACGGCAGGGCGGGTATAACCTTTAAAGCCTATGGTATAATGTATTTGATTATTGTCTCATCGTTCCACCACAGGGCGGGTATAACCTTTAACGCCTATGGTAAAATGTATTTGATTATTGTCTCATCGTTCCACCGCAGGGCGGGTATAACCTTTAAAGCCTATGGTAAAATGTATTTGATTATTGTCTCATCGTTCCACCACAGGGCGGGTATAACCTTTAAAGCCTATGGTAAAATGTATTAGATTATTGTCTCATCGTTCCACCGCAGGGCGGGTATACCCTTTAAAGCCTATGGTATAATGTATTTGATTATTGTCTCATCGTTCCACCGCAGGGCGGGTATAACCTTTAAAGCCTATGGTATAATGTATTTGATTATTGTCTCATCGTTCCACCGCAGGGCGGGTGTACCCTTTAAAGCCTATGGTATAATGTATTTGATTATTGTCTCATCGTTCCACCACAGGGCGGGTATAACCGTTAAAGCCTATGGTATAATGTATTTGATTATTGTCTCATCGTTCCACCACAGGGCGGGTATACCCTTTAAAGCCTATGGTATAATGTATTTGATTATTGTCTCATCGTTCCACCACAGGGCGGGTATAACCTTTAAAGCCTATGGTATAATGTATTTGATTATTGTCTCATCGTTCCACCACAGAGTGGGTATACCCTTTAAAACCTATGGTATAATGTATTTGATTATTGTCTCATCGTTCCACCACAGGGCGGGTATAACCTTTAACGCCTATGGTATAATGTATTTGATTATTGTCTTATCGTTCCACCACAGGGCGGGTATAACCTTTAAAGCCTATGGTATAATGTATTTGATTATTGTCTCATCGTTCCACCACAGGGCGGGTATAACCTTTAAAGCCTATGGTATAATGTATTTGATTATTGTCTCATCGTTCCACCACAGGGCGGGTATAACCTTTAAAGCCTATGGTATAATGTATTTGATTATTGTCTCATCGTTCCACCACAAGGCGGGTATAACCTTTAACGCCTATGGTATAATGTATTTGATTATTGTCTCATCGTTCCACCACAGGGCGGGTATAACCTTTAAAGCCTATGGTATAATGTATTTGATTATTGTCTCATCGTTCCACCACAGGGCGGGTATAACCTTTAAAGCCTATGGTATAATGTATTTGATTATTGTCTCATCGTTCCACCACAGGGCGGGTATAACGTTTAAAGCCTATGGTATAATGTATTTGATTATTGTCTCATCGTTCCACCACAGGGCGGGTATAACCTTAAAAGCCTATGGTATAATGTATTTGATTATTGTCTCATCGTTTCACCACAGGGCGGGTATAACCTTTAAAGCCTATGGTATAATGTATTTGATTATTGTCTCATCGTTCCACCACAGGGCGGGTATAACCTTTAAAGCCTATGGTATAATGTATTTGATTATTGTCTCATCGTTCCACCACAGGGCGGGTGTAACCTTTAACGCCTATGGTATAATGTATTTGATTATTGTCTCATCGTTCCACCACAGGGCGGGTATAACCTTTAAAGCCTATGGTATAATGTATTTGATTATTGTCTCATCGTTCCACCACAGGGCGGGTATAACCTTTAAAGCCTATGGTATAATGTATTTGATTATTGTCTCATCGTTCCACCACAGGGCGGGTATAACCTTTAAAGCCTATGGTATAATGTATTTGATTATTGTCTCATCGTTCCACCACAGGGCGGGTATAACCTTTAAAGCCTATGGTATAATGTATTTGATTATTGTCTCATCGTTACACCGCAGGGCGGGTATAACCTTTAAAGCCTATGGTATAATGTATTTGATTATTGTCTCATCGTTCCACCACAGGGCGGGTATAACCTTTAAAGCCTATGGTATAATGTATTTGATTATTGTCTTATCGTTCCACCACAGGGCGAGCATAACCTTTAAAGCCTATGGTATAATGTATTTGATTATTGTCTCATCGTTCCACCACAGGGCGGGTATAACCTTTAAAGCCTATGGTATAATGTATTTGATTATTGCCTCATCGTTCCACCACAGGGCGGGTATAACCTTTAACGCCTATGGTATAATGTATTTGATTATTGTCTCATCGTTCCACCGCAGGGCGGGTATAACCTTTAAAGCCTATGGTAAAATGTATTTGATTATTGTCTCATCGTTCCACCGCAGGGCGGGTATAACCTTTAAAGCCTATGGTAAAATGTATTTGATTATTTTCTCATCGTTCCACCACAGGGCGGGTATAACCTTTAAAGGCTATGGTAAAATGTATTTGATTATTGTCTCATCGTTCCACCAATGGGAGGGTATAAGCTTTAAAGGCTATGGTATAATGTATTTGCTTATTGTCTCATCGTTCCACCACAGGGCGGGTATAACCTTTAAAGCCTATGGTATAATGCATTTCATTATTGTCTCATCGTTCCACCACAGGGCGGGTATAACCTTTAAAGCCTATGGTAAAATGTATTTGATTATTGTCTCATTGTTCCACCGCAGGGAGGGTATACCCTTTAAAGCCTATGGTATAATGTATTTGATTATTGTCTCATCGTTCCACCACAGGGCGGGTATACCCTTTAAAGCCTATGGTATAATGTATTTGATTATTGTCTCATCGTTCCACCACCGGGCGGGTATAACCTTTAAAGCCTATGGTATAATGTATTTGATTATTGTCTCATCGTTCCACCGCAGGGAGGGTATAACCTTTAAAGCCTATGGTATAATGTATTTGATTATTGTCTCATAGTTCCACCACAGGGCGGGTATAACCTTTAAAGCCTATGGTATAATGTATTTGATTATTGTCTCATCGTTCCACCACAGGGCGGGTATAACCTTTAAAGCCTATGGTATAATGTATTTGATTATTGTCTCATCGTTCCACCACAGGGCGGGTATAACCTTTAAAGCCTATGGTATAATGTATTTGATTATTGTCTCATCGTTCCACCACAGGGCGGGTATAACCTTTAAAGCCTATGGTATAATGTATTTGATTATTGTCTCATCGTTCCACCACAGGGCGAGTATAACCTTTAAAGCCTATGGTATAATGTATTTGATTATTGTCTCATCGTTCCACCACAGGGCGGGTATAACCTTTAAAGCCTATGGTATAATGTATTTGATTATTGTCTCATCGTTCCACCACAGGGCGGGTATACCCCTTAACGCCTATGGTATAATGTATTTGATTATTGTCTCATCGTTCCACCACAGGGCGGGTATAACCTTTAAAGCCTATGGTATAATGTATTTGATTATTGTCTCATCGTTCCACCACAGGGCGGGTATAACCTTTAAAGCCTATGGTATAATGTATTTGATTATTGTCTCATCGTTCCACCACAGGGCGGGTATAACCTTTAACCCCTATGGTAAAATGTATTTGATTATTTTCTCATCGTTCCACCGCAGGGCGGGTATAACCTTTAAAGCCTATGGTAAAATGTATTTGATTATTGTCTCATCGTTCAACCACAGGGCGGGTATAACCTTTAAAGCCTATGGTATAATGTATTTGATTATTGTCTCATCGTTCCACCACAGGGCGGGTATAACCTTTAAAGCCTATGGTATAATGTATTTGATTATTGTCTCATCGTTCCACCACAGGGCGGGTATAACCTTTAAAGCCTATGGTATAATGTATTTGATTATTGTCTCATCGTTCCACCATAGGGCGGGTATAACCTTTAAAGCCTATGGTATAATGTATTTGATTATTGTCTCATCGTTCCACCACAGGGCGGGTATACCCTTTAAAGCCTATGGTATAATGTATTTGATTATTGTGTCATCGTTCCACGGCAGGGCGGGTATAACCTTTAAAGCCTATGGTATAATGTATTTGATTATTGTCTCATCGTTCCACTGCAGGGCGGGTGTACCCTTTAAAGCCTATGGTATAATGTATTTGATTATTGTCTCATCGTTCCACCACAGGGCGGGTATAACCTTTAACGCCTATGGTAAAATGTATTTGATTATTGTCTCATCGTTCCACCGCAGGGCGGGTATAACCTTTAAAGCCTATGGTAAAATGTATTTGATTATTGTCTCATCGTTCCACCACAGGGCGGGTATAACCTTTAAAGCCTATGGTAAAATGTATTAGATTATTGTCTCATCGTTCCACCGCAGGGCGGGTATAACTTTTAAAGCCTATGGTATAATGTATTTGATTATTGTCTCATCGTTCCACCGCAGGGCGGGTGTACCCTTTAAAGCCTATGGTATAATGTATTTGATTATTGTCTCATCGTTCCACCACAGGGCGGGTATAACCTTTAAAGCCTATGGTATAATGTATTTGATTATTGTCTCATCGTTCCACCACAGGGCGGGTATACCCTTTAAAGCCTATGGTATAATGTATTTGATTATTGTCTCATCGTTCCACCACAGGGCGGGTATAACCTTTAAAGCCTATGGTATAATGTATTTGATTATTGTCTCATCGTTCCACCACAGGGCGGGTATACCCTTTAAAACCTATGGTATAATGTATTTGATTATTGTCTCATCGTTCCACCACAGGGCGGGTATAACCTTTAACGCCTATGGTATAATGTATTTGATTATTGTCTTATCGTTCCACCACAGGGCGGGTATAACCTTTAAAGCCTATGGTATAATGTATTTGATTATTGTCTCATCGTTCCACCACAGGGCGGGTATAACCTTTAAAGCCTATGGTATAATGTATTTGATTATTGTCTCATCGTTCCACCACAGGGCGGGTATAACCTTTAAAGCCTATGGTATAATGTATTTGATTATTGTCTCATCGTTCCACCACAGGGCGGGTATAACCTTTAACGCCTATGGTATAATGTATTTGATTATTGTCTCATCGTTCCACCACAGGGCGGGTATAACCTTTAAAGCCTATGGTATAATGTATTTGATTATTGTCTCATCGTTCCACCACAGGGCGGGTATAACCTTTAAAGCCTATGGTATAATGTATTTGATTATTGTCTCATCGTTCCACCACAGGGCGGGTATAACCTTTAAAGCCTATGGTATAATGTATTTGATTATTGTCTCATCGTTCCACCACAGGGCGGGTATAACCTTAAAAGCCTATGGTATAATGTATTTGATTATTGTCTCATCGTTCCACCACAGGGCGGGTATAACCTTTAAAGCCTATGGTATAATGTATTTGATTATTGTCTCATCGTTCCACCACAGGGCGGGTATAACCTTTAAAGCCTATGGTATAATGTATTTGATTATTGTCTCATCGTTCCACCACAGGGCGGGTATAACCTTTAAAGCCTATGGTATAATGTATTTGATTATTGTCTCATCGTTCCACCACAGGGCGGGTATATCCTTTAAAGCCTATGGTATAATGTATTTGATTATTGTCTCATCGTTCCACCACAGGGCGGGTGTAACCTTTAACGCCTATGGTATAATGTATTTGATTATTGTCTCATCGTTCCACCACAGGGCGGGTATAACCTTTAAAGCCTATGGTATAATGTATTTGATTATTGTCTCATCGTTCCACCACAGGGCGGGTATAACCTTTAAAGCCTATGGTATAATGTATTTGATTATTGTCTTATCGTTCAACCACAGGGCGAGTATAACCTTTAAAGCCTATGGTATAATGTATTTGATTATTGTCTCATCGTTCCACCGCAGGGCGGGTGTACCCTTTAAAGCCTATGGTATAATGTATTTGATTATTGTCTCATCGTTCCACCACAGGGCGGGTATAACCTTTAAAGCCTATGGTATAATGTATTTGATTATTGTCTCATCGTTCCACCACAGGGCGGGTATAACCTTTAAAGCCTATGGTATAATGTATTTGATTATTGTCTCATCGTTCCACCACAGGGCGGGTATACCCTTTAAAGCCTATGGTATAATGTATTTGATTATTGTCTCATCGTTCCACCACAGGGCGGGTATACCCTTTAAAGCCTATGGTATAATGTATTTGATTATTGTCTCATCGTTCCACCACAGGGCGGGTATACCCCTTAACGCCTATGGTATAATGTATTTGATTATTGTCTTATCGTTCCACCACAGGGCGGGTATAACCTTTAAAGCCTATGGTATAATGTATTTGATTATTGTCTCATCGTTCCACCACAGGACGGGTATACCCTTTAAAGCCTATGGTATAATGTATTTGATTATTGTGTCATCGTTCCACGGGAGGGCGGGTATAACCTTTAAAGCCTATGGTATAATGTATTTGATTATTGTCTCATCGTTCCACTGCAGGGCGGGTGTACCCTTTAAAGCCTATGGTATAATGTATTTGATTATTGTCTCATCGTTCCACCACAGGGCGGGTATAACCTTTAACGCCTATGGTAAAATGTATTTGATTATTGTCTCATCGTTCCACCGCAGGGCGGGTATAACCTTTAAAGCCTATGGTAAAATGTATTTGATTATTGTCTCATCGTTCCACCACAGGGCGGGTATAACCTTTAAAGCCTATGGCAAAATGTATTAGATTATTGTCTCATCGTTCCACCGCAGGGCGGGTATACCCTTTAAAGCCTATGGTATAATGTATTTGATTATTGTCTCATCGTTCCACCGCAGGGCGGGTATAACCTTTAAAGCCTATGGTATAATGTATTTGATTATTGTCTCATCGTTCCACCGCAGGGCGGGTGTACCCTTTAAAGCCTATGGTATAATGTATTTGATTATTGTCTCATCGTTCCACCACAGGGCGGGTATAACCTTTAAAGCCTATGGTATAATGTATTTGATTATTGTCTCATCGTTCCACCACAGGGCGGGTATAACCTTTAAAGCCTATTGTATAATGTATTTGATTATTGTCTCATCGTTCCACCGCAGGGCGGGTGTACCCTTTAAAGCCTATGGTATAATGCATTTGATTATTGTCTCATCGTTCCACCACAGGGCGGGTATAACCTTTACAGCCTATGGTATAATGTATTTGATTATTGTCTCATCGTTCCACCACAGGGCGGGTATACCCTTTAAAACCTATGGTATAATGTATTTGATTATTGTCTCATCGTTCCACCACAGGGCGGGTATAACCTTTAACGCCTATGGTATAATGTATTTGATTATTGTCTCATCGTTCCACCACAGGGCGGGTATAACCTTTAAAGCCTATGGTATAATGTATTTGGTTATTGTCTCATCGTTCCACCACAGGGCGGGTATAACCTTTAAAGCCTATGGTATAATGTATTTGATTATTGTCTCATCGTTCCACCACAGGGCGGGTATAACCTTTAAAGCCTATGGTATAATGTATTTGATTATTGTCTCATCGTTCCACCACAGGGCGGGTATAACCTTTAACGCCTATGGTATAATGTATTTGATTATTGTCTCATCGTTCCACCACAGGGCGGGTATAACCTTTAAAGCCTATGGTATAATGTATTTGATTATTGTCTCATCGTTCCACCACAGGGCGGGTATAACCTTTAAAGCCTATGGTATAATGTATTTGATTATTGTATCATCGTTCCACCACAGGGCGGGTATAACCTTTAAAGCCTATGGTATAATGTATTTGATTATTGTCTCATCGTTCCACCACAGGGCGGGTATAACCTTAAAAGCCTATGGTATAATGTATTTGATTATTGTCTCATCGTTCCACCACAGGGCGGGTATAACCTTTAAAGCCTATGGTATAATGTATTTGATTATTGTCTCATCGTTCCACCACAGGGCGGGTATAACCTTTAAAGCCTATGGTATAATGTATTTGATTATTGTCTCATCGTTCCACCACAGGGCGGGTATAACCTTTAAAGCCTATGGTATAATGTATTTGATTATTGTCTCATCGTTCCACCACAGGGCGGGTATATCCTTTAAAGCCTATGGTATAATGTATTTGATTATTGTCTCATCGTTCCACCACAGGGCGGGTGTAACCTTTAACGCCTATGGTATAATGTATTTGATTATTGTCTCATCGTTCCACCACAGGGCGGTATAACCTTTAAAGCCTATGGTATAATGTATTTGATTATTGTCTCATCGTTCCACCACAGGGCGGGTATAACCTTTAAAGCCAATGGTATAATGTATTTGATTATTGTCTCATCGTTCCACCACAGGGCGGGTATAACCTTTAAAGCCTATGGTATAATGTATTTGATTATTGTCTCATCGTTCCACCACAGGGCGGGTATAACCTTTAACGCCTATGGTATAATGTATTTGATTATTGTCTCATCGTTCCACCACAGGGCGGGTATAACCTTTAAAGCCTATGGTATAATGTATTTGATTATTGTCTCATCGTTCCACCACAGGGCGGGTATAACCTTTAAAGCCTATGGTATAATGTATTTGATTATTGTCTCATCTTTACACAGCAGGGCGGGTATAACCTTTAAAGCCTATGGTATAATGTATTTGATTATTGTCTCATCGTTCCACCACAGGGCGGGTATAACCTTTAAAGCCTATGGTATAATGTATTTGATTATTGTCTTATCGTTCCACCACAGGGCGAGTATAACCTTTAAAGCCTATGGTATAATGTATTTGATTATTGTCTCATCGTTCCACCACAGGGCGGGTATAACCTTTAAAGCCTATGGTATAATGTATTTGATTATTGCCTCATCGTTCCACCACAGGGCGGGTATACCCTTTAAAGCCTATGGTATAATGTATTTGATTATTGTGTCATCGTTCCACGGCAGGGCGGGTATACCCTTTAAAGCCTATGGTATAATGTATTTGATTATTGTCTTATCGTTCCACCACAGGGCGGGTATAACCTTTAAAGCCTATGGTATAATGTATTTGATTATTGTCTCATCGTTCCACCACAGGGCGGGTATAACCTTTAAAGCCTATGGTATAATGTATTTGATTATTGTCTCATCGTTCCACCACAGGGCGGGTATACCCTTTAAAGCCTATGGTATAATGTATTTGATTATTGTGTCATCGTTCCACGGCAGGGCGGGTATAACCTTTAAAGCCTATGGTATAATGTATTTGATTATTGTCTCATCGTTCCACTGCAGGGCGGGTGTACCCTTTAAAGCCTATGGTATAATGTATTTGATTATTGTCTCATCGTTCCACCACAGGGCGGGTATAACCTTTAAAGCCTATGGTATAATGTATTTGATTATTGTCTTATCGTTCCATCACAGGGCGGGTATAACCTTTAAAGCCTATGGTATAATGTATTTGATTATTGTCTCATCGTTCCACCACAGGGCGGGTATAACCTTTAAAGCCTATGGTATAATGTATTTGATTATTGTCTCATCGTTCCACCACAGGGCGGGTATAACCTTTAAAGCCTATGGTATAATGTATTTGATTATTGTCTCATCGTTCCACCACAGGGCGGGTATAACCTTAAAAGCCTATGGTATAATGTATTTGATTATTGTCTCATCGTTCCACCACAGGGCGGGTATAACCTTTAAAGCCTATGGTATAATGTATTTGCTTATTGTCTCATCGTTCCACCACAGGGCGGGTATAACCTTTAAAGCCTATGGTATAATGTATTTGATTATTGTCTCATCGTTCCACCACAGGGCGGGTATAACCTTTAAAGCCTATGGTATAATGTATTTGATTATTGTCTCATCGTTCCACCACAGGGCGGGTATATCCTTTAAAGCCTATGGTATAATGTATTTGATTATTGTCTCATCGTTCCACCACAGGGCGGGTGTAACCTTTAACGCCTATGGTATAATGTATTTGATTATTGTCTCATCGTTCCACCACAGGGCGGGTATAACCTTTAAAGCCTATGGTATAATGTATTTGATTATTGTCTCATCGTTCCACCACAGGGCGGGTATAACCTTTAAAGCCTATGGTATAATGTATTTGATTATTGTCTCATCGTTCCACCACAGGGCGGGTATAACCTTTAAAGCCTATGGTATAATGTATTTGATTATTGTCTCATCGTTCCACCACAGGGCGGGTATAACCTTTAACGCCTATGGTATAATGTATTTGATTATTGTCTCATCGTTCCACCACAGGGCGGGTATAACCTTTAAAGCCTATGGTATAATGTATTTGATTATTGTCTCATCGTTCCACCACAGGGCGGGTATAACCTTTAAAGCCTATGGTATAATGTATTTGATTATTGTCTCATCGTTCCACCGCAGGGCGGGTATAACCTTTAAAGCCTATGGTATAATGTATTTGATTATTGTCTCATCGTTCCACCACAGGGCGGGTATAACCTTTAAAGCCTATGGTATAATGTATTTGATTATTGTCTTATCGTTCCACCACAGGGCGAGTATAACCTTTAAAGCCTATGGTATAATGTATTTGATTATTGTCTCATCGTTCCATCACAGGGCGGGTATAACCTTTAAAGCCTATGGTATAATGTATTTGATTATTGCCTCATCGTTCCACCACAGGGCGGGTATAACCTTTAACGCCTATGGTATAATGTATTTGATTATTGTCTCATCGTTCCACCGCAGGGCGGGTATAACCTTTAAAGCCTATGGTAAAATGTATTTGATTATTGTCTCATCGTTCCACCGCAGGGCGTGTATAACCTTTAAAGCCTATGGTAAAATGTATTTGATTATTTTCTCATCGTTCCACCACAGGGCGGGTATAACCTTTAAAGCCTATGGTAAAATGTATTTGATTATTGTCTCATCGTTCCACCGCAGGGCGGGTATAACCTTTAAAGCCTATGGTAAAATGTATTTGATTATTTTCTCATCGTTCCACCACAGGGCGGGTATAACCTTTAAAGGTTATGGTATAATGTATTTGATTATTGTCTCATCGTTCCACCAATGGGAGGGTATAACCTTTAAAGCCTATGGTATAATGTATTTGCTTATTGTCTCATCGTTCCACCACAGGGCGGGTATAACCTTTAAAGCCTATGGTATAATGTATTTGATTATTGTCTCATCGTTCCACCACAGGGCGGGTATAACCTTTAAAGCCTATGGTAAAATGTATTTGATTATTGTCTCATTGTTCCACCGCAGGGAGGGTATACCCTTTAAAGCCTATGGTATAATGTATTTGATTATTGTCTCATCGTTCCACCACAGGGCGGGTATACCCTTTAAAGCCTATGGCATAATGTATTTGATTATTGTCTCATCGTTCCACCACAGGGCGGGTATAACCTTTAAAGCCTATGGTATAATGTATTTGATTATTGTCTCATCGTTCCACCGCAGGGAGGGTATAACCTTTAAAGCCTATGGTATAATGTATTTGATTATTGTCTCATAGTTCCACCACAGGGCGGGTATAACCTTTAAAGCCTATGGTATAATGTATTTGATTATTGTCTCATCGTTCCACCACAGGGCGGGTATAACCTTTAAAGCCTATGGTATAATGTATTTGATTATTGTCTCATCGTTCCACCACAGGGCGGGTATAACCTTTAAAGCCTATGGTATAATGTATTTGATTATTGTCTCATCGTTCCACCACAGGGCGGGTATAACCTTTAAAGCCTATGGTATAATGTATTTGATTATTGTCTCATCGTTCCACCACAGGGCGAGTATAACCTTTAAAGCCTATGGTATAATGTATTTGATTATTGTCTCATCGTTCCACCACAGGGCGGGTATAACCTTTAAAGCCTATGGTATAATGTATTTGATTATTGTCTCATCGTTCCACCACAGGGCGGGTATAACCTTTAAAGCCTATGGTATAATGTATTTGATTATTGTCTCATCGTTCCACCACAGGGCGGGTATAACCTTTAAAGCCTATGGTATAATGTATTTGATTATTGTCTCATCGTTCCACCACAGGGCGGGTATAACCTTTAACGCCTATGGTATAATGTATTTGATTATTGTCTCATCGTTCCACCACAGGGCGGGTATAACCTTTAAAGCCTATGGTATAATGTATTTGATTATTGTCTCATCGTTCCACCACAGGGCGGGTATAACCTTTAAAGCCTATGGTATAATGTATTTGATTATTGTCTCATCGTTCCACCGCAGGGCGGGTATAACCTTTAAAGCCTATGGTATAATGTATTTGATTATTGTCTCATCGTTCCACCACAGGGCGGGTATAACCTTTAAAGCCTATGGTATAATGTATTTGATTATTGTCTTATCGTTCCACCACAGGGCGAGTATAACCTTTAAAGCCTATGGTATAATGTATTTGATTATTGTCTCATCGTTCCACCACAGGGCGGGTATAACCTTTAAAGCCTATGGTATAATGTATTTGATTATTGCCTCATCGTTCCACCACAGGGCGGGTATAACCTTTAACGCCTATGGTATAATGTATTTGATTATTGTCTCATCGTTCCACCGCAGGGCGGGTATAACCTTTAAAGCCTATGGTAAAATGTATTTGATTATTGTCTCATCGTTCCACCGCAGGGCGGGTATAACCTTTAAAGCCTATGGTAAAATGTATTTGATTATTTTCTCATCGTTCCACCACAGGGCGGGTATAACCTTTAAAGTCTATGGTATAATGTATTTGATTATTGTCTCATCGTTCCACCAATGGGAGGGTATAACCTTTAAAGCCTATGGTATAATGTATTTGCTTATTGTCTCATCGTTCCACCACAGGGCGGGTATAACCTTTAAAGCCTATGGTATAATGTATTTGATTATTGTCTCATTGTTCCACCGCAGGGAGGGTATACCCTATAAAGCCTATGGTATAATGTATTTGATTATTGTCTCATCGTTCCACCACAGGGCGGGTATACCCTTTAAAGCCTATGGTATAATGTATTTGATTATTGTCTCATCGTTCCACCACAGGGCGGGTATAACCTTTAAAGCCTATGGTATAATGTATTTGATTATTGTCTCATCGTTCCACCGCAGGGAGGGTATAACCTTTAAAGCCTATGGTATAATGTATTTGATTATTGTCTCATAGTTCCACCACAGGGCGGGTATAACCTTTAAAGCCTATGATATAATGTATTTGATTATTGTCTCATCGTTCCACCACAGGGCGGGTATAACCTTTAAAGCCTATGGTATAATGTATTTGATTATTGTCTCATCGTTCCACCACAGGGCGGGTATAACCTTTAAAGCCTATGGTATAATGTATTTGATTATTGTCTCATCGTTCCACCACAGGGGGGGTATAACCTTTAAAGCCTATGGTATAATGTATTTGATTATTGTCTCATCGTTCCACCACAGGGCGAGTATAACCTTTAAAGCCTATGGTATAATGTATTTGATTATTGTCTCATCGTTCCACCACAGGGCGGGTATAACCTTTAAAGCCTATGGTATAATGTATTTGATTAGTGTCTCATCGTTCCACCACAGGGCGGGTATACCCCTTAACGCCTATGGTATAATGTATTTGATTATTGTCTCATCGTTCCACCACAGGGCGGGTATAACCTTTAAAGCCTATGGTATAATGTATTTGATTATTGTCTCATCGTTCCACCACAGGGCGGATATAACCTTTAACCCCTATGGTAAAATGTATTTGATTATTTTCTCATCGTTCCACCGCAGGGCGGGTATAACCTTTAAAGCCTATGGTAAAATGTATTTGATTATTGTCTCATCGTTCAACCACAGGGCGGGTATAACCTTTAAAGCCTATGGTAAAATGTATTTGATTATTGTCTCATCGTTCCACCACAGGGCGGGTATAACCTTTAACGCCTATGGTAAAATGTATTTGATTATTGTCTCATCGTTCCACCACAGGGCGGGTATAACCTTTAAAGCCTATGGTAAAATGTATTAGATTATTGTCTCATCGTTCCACCGCAGGGCGGGTATACCCTTTAAAGCCTATGGTATAATGTATTTGATTATTGTCTCATCGTTCCACCACAGGGCGGGTATAACCTTTAAAGCCTATGGTATAATGTATTTGATTATTATCTCATCGTTCCACCACAGGGCGGGTATAACCTTTAACGCCTATGGTATAATGTATTTGATTATTGTCTCATCGTTCCACCACAGGGCGGGTATAACCTTTAAAGCCTATGGTATAATGTATTTGATTATTGTCTCATCGTTCCACCACAGGGCGGGTATAACCTTTAAAGCCTATGGTATAATGTATTTGATTATTGTCTCATCGTTACACAGCAGGGCGGGTATAACCTTTAAAGCCTATGGTATAATGTATTTGATTATTGTCTCATCGTTCCACCACAGGGCGGGTATACCCTTTAAAGCCTATGGTATAATGTATTTGATTATTGTCTTATCGTTCCACCACAGGGCGGGTATAACCTTTAAAGCCTATGGTATAATGTATTTGATTATTGTCTCATCGTTCCACCACAGGGCGGGTATAACCTTTAAAGCCTATGGTATAATGTATTTGATTATTGTCTCATCGTTCCACCACAGGGCGGGTATACCCTTTAAAGCCTATGGTATAATGTATTTGATTATTGTGTCATCGTTCCACGGCAGGGCGGGTATAACCTTTAAAGCCTATGGTATAATGTATTTGATTATTCTCTCATCGTTCCACTGCAGGGCGGGTGTACCCTTTAAAGCCTATGGTATAATGTATTTGATTATTGTCTCATCGTTCCACCACAGGGCGGGTATAACCTTTAAAGCCTATGGTATAATGTATTTGATTATTGTCTTATCGTTCCATCACAGGGCGGGTATAACCTTTAAAGCCTATGGTATAATGTATTTGATTATTGTCTCATCGTTCCACCACAGGGCGGGTATAACCTTTAAAGCCTATGGTATAATGTATTTGATTATTGTCTCATCGTTCCACCACAGGGCGGGTATAACCTTTAAAGCCTATGGTATAATGTATTTGATTATTGTCTCATCGTTCCACCACAGGGCGGGTATAACCTTAAAAGCCTATGGTATAATGTATTTGATTATTGTCTCATCGTTCCACCGCAGGGCGGGTATAACCTTTAAAGCCTATGGTATAATGTATTTGATTATTGTCTCATCGTTCCACCACAGGGCGGGTATAACCTTTAAAGCCTATGGTATAATGTATTTGATTATTGTCTTATCGTTCCACCACAGGGCGAGTATAACCTTTAAAGCCTATGGTATAATGTATTTGATTATTGTCTCATCGTTCCACCACAGGGCGGGTATAACCTTTAAAGCCTATGGTATAATGTATTTGATTATTGCCTCATCGTTCCACCACAGGGCGGGTATAACCTTTAACGCCTATGGTATAATGTATTTGATTATTGTCTCATCGTTCCACCGCAGGGCGGGTATAACCTTTAAAGCCTATGGTAAAATGTATTTGATTATTGTCTCATCGTTCCACCGCAGGGCGGGTATAACCTTTAAAGCCTATGGTAAAATGTATTTGATTATTTTCTCATCGTTCCACCACAGGGCGGGTATAACCTTTAAAGTCTATGGTATAATGTATTTGATTATTGTCTCATCGTTCCACCACAGGGCGGGTATAACCTTTAAAGCCTATGGTATAATGTATTTGATTATTGTCTCATCGTTCCACCACAGGGCGGGTATAACCTTAAAAGCCTATGGTATAATGTATTTGATTATTGTCTCATCGTTCCACCACAGGGCGGGTATAACCTTTAAAGCCTATGGTATAATGTATTTGCTTATTGTCTCATCGTTCCACCACAGGGCGGGTATAACCTTTAAAGCCTATGGTATAATGTATTTGATTATTGTCTCATCGTTCCACCACAGGGCGGGTATAACCTTTAAAGCCTATGGTATAATGTATTTGATTATTGTCTCATCGTTCCACCACAGGGCGGGTATATCCTTTAAAGCCTATGGTATAATGTATTTGATTATTGTCTCATCGTTCCACCACAGGGCGGGTGTAACCTTTAACGCCTATGGTATAATGTATTTGATTATTGTCTCATCGTTCCACCACAGGGCGGGTATAACCTTTAAAGCCTATGGTATAATGTATTTGATTATTGTCTCATCGTTCCACCACAGGGCGGGTATAACCTTTAAAGCCTATGGTATAATGTATTTGATTATTGTCTCATCGTTCCACCACAGGGCGGGTATAACCTTTAAAGCCTATGGTAAAATGTATTTGATTATTGTCTCATCGTTCCACCACAGGGCGGGTATAACCTTTAACGCCTATGGTATAATGTATTTGATTATTGTCTCATCGTTCCACCACAGGGCGGGTATAACCTTTAAAGCCTATGGTATAATGTATTTGATTATTGTCTCATCGTTCCACCACAGGGCGGGTATAACCTTTAAAGCCTATGGTATAATGTATTTGATTATTGTCTCATCGTTCCACCACAGGGGGGGTATAACCTTTAAAGCCTATGGTATAATGTATTTGATTATTGTCTCATCGTTCCACCACAGGGCGAGTATAACCTTTAAAGCCTATGGTATAATGTATTTGATTATTGTCTCATCGTTCCACCACAGGGCGGGTATAACCTTTAAAGCCTATGGTATAATGTATTTGATTAGTGTCTCATCGTTCCACCACAGGGCGGGTATACCCCTTAACGCCTATGGTATAATGTATTTGATTATTGTCTCATCGTTCCACCACAGGGCGGGTATAACCTTTAAAGCCTATGGTATAATGTATTTGATTATTGTCTCATCGTTCCACCACAGGGCGGATATAACCTTTAACCCCTATGGTAAAATGTATTTGATTATTTTCTCATCGTTCCACCGCAGGGCGGGTATAACCTTTAAAGCCTATGGTAAAATGTATTTGATTATTGTCTCATCGTTCAACCACAGGGCGGGTATAACCTTTAAAGCCTATGGTAAAATGTATTTGATTATTGTCTCATCGTTCCACCACAGGGCGGGTATAACCTTTAACGCCTATGGTAAAATGTATTTGATTATTGTCTCATCGTTCCACCACAGGGCGGGTATAACCTTTAAAGCCTATGGTAAAATGTATTAGATTATTGTCTCATCGTTCCACCGCAGGGCGGGTATACCCTTTAAAGCCTATGGTATAATGTATTTGATTATTGTCTCATCGTTCCACCACAGGGCGGGTATAACCTTTAAAGCCTATGGTATAATGTATTTGATTATTATCTCATCGTTCCACCACAGGGCGGGTATAACCTTTAACGCCTATGGTATAATGTATTTGATTATTGTCTCATCGTTCCACCACAGGGCGGGTATAACCTTTAAAGCCTATGGTATAATGTATTTGATTATTGTCTCATCGTTCCACCACAGGGCGGGTATAACCTTTAAAGCCTATGGTATAATGTATTTGATTATTGTCTCATCGTTACACAGCAGGGCGGGTATAACCTTTAAAGCCTATGGTATAATGTATTTGATTATTGTCTCATCGTTCCACCACAGGGCGGGTATACCCTTTAAAGCCTATGGTATAATGTATTTGATTATTGTCTTATCGTTCCACCACAGGGCGGGTATAACCTTTAAAGCCTATGGTATAATGTATTTGATTATTGTCTCATCGTTCCACCACAGGGCGGGTATAACCTTTAAAGCCTATGGTATAATGTATTTGATTATTGTCTCATCGTTCCACCACAGGGCGGGTATACCCTTTAAAGCCTATGGTATAATGTATTTGATTATTGTGTCATCGTTCCACGGCAGGGCGGGTATAACCTTTAAAGCCTATGGTATAATGTATTTGATTATTCTCTCATCGTTCCACTGCAGGGCGGGTGTACCCTTTAAAGCCTATGGTATAATGTATTTGATTATTGTCTCATCGTTCCACCACAGGGCGGGTATAACCTTTAAAGCCTATGGTATAATGTATTTGATTATTGTCTTATCGTTCCATCACAGGGCGGGTATAACCTTTAAAGCCTATGGTATAATGTATTTGATTATTGTCTCATCGTTCCACCACAGGGCGGGTATAACCTTTAAAGCCTATGGTATAATGTATTTGATTATTGTCTCATCGTTCCACCACAGGGCGGGTATAACCTTTAAAGCCTATGGTATAATGTATTTGATTATTGTCTCATCGTTCCACCACAGGGCGGGTATAACCTTAAAAGCCTATGGTATAATGTATTTGATTATTGTCTCATCGTTCCACCGCAGGGCGGGTATAACCTTTAAAGCCTATGGTATAATGTATTTGATTATTGTCTCATCGTTCCACCACAGGGCGGGTATAACCTTTAAAGCCTATGGTATAATGTATTTGATTATTGTCTTATCGTTCCACCACAGGGCGAGTATAACCTTTAAAGCCTATGGTATAATGTATTTGATTATTGTCTCATCGTTCCACCACAGGGCGGGTATAACCTTTAAAGCCTATGGTATAATGTATTTGATTATTGCCTCATCGTTCCACCACAGGGCGGGTATAACCTTTAACGCCTATGGTATAATGTATTTGATTATTGTCTCATCGTTCCACCGCAGGGCGGGTATAACCTTTAAAGCCTATGGTAAAATGTATTTGATTATTGTCTCATCGTTCCACCGCAGGGCGGGTATAACCTTTAAAGCCTATGGTAAAATGTATTTGATTATTTTCTCATCGTTCCACCACAGGGCGGGTATAACCTTTAAAGTCTATGGTATAATGTATTTGATTATTGTCTCATCGTTCCACCACAGGGCGGGTATAACCTTTAAAGCCTATGGTATAATGTATTTGATTATTGTCTCATCGTTCCACCACAGGGCGGGTATAACCTTAAAAGCCTATGGTATAATGTATTTGATTATTGTCTCATCGTTCCACCACAGGGCGGGTATAACCTTTAAAGCCTATGGTATAATGTATTTGCTTATTGTCTCATCGTTCCACCACAGGGCGGGTATAACCTTTAAAGCCTATGGTATAATGTATTTGATTATTGTCTCATCGTTCCACCACAGGGCGGGTATAACCTTTAAAGCCTATGGTATAATGTATTTGATTATTGTCTCATCGTTCCACCACAGGGCGGGTATATCCTTTAAAGCCTATGGTATAATGTATTTGATTATTGTCTCATCGTTCCACCACAGGGCGGGTGTAACCTTTAACGCCTATGGTATAATGTATTTGATTATTGTCTCATCGTTCCACCACAGGGCGGGTATAACCTTTAAAGCCTATGGTATAATGTATTTGATTATTGTCTCATCGTTCCACCACAGGGCGGGTATAACCTTTAAAGCCTATGGTATAATGTATTTGATTATTGTCTCATCGTTCCACCACAGGGCGGGTATAACCTTTAAAGCCTATGGTAAAATGTATTTGATTATTGTCTCATCGTTCCACCACAGGGCGGGTATAACCTTTAACGCCTATGGTATAATGTATTTGATTATTGTCTCATCGTTCCACCACAGGGCGGGTATAACCTTTAAAGCCTATGGTATAATGTATTTGATTATTGTCTCATCGTTCCACCACAGGGCGGGTATACCCTTTAAAGCCTATGGTATAATGTATTTGATTATTGTCTCATCGTTCCACCGCAGGGCGGGTATAACCTTTAAAGCCTATGGTATAATGTATTTGATTATTGTCTCATCGTTCCACCACAGGGCGGGTATAACCTTTAAAGCCTATGGTATAATGTATTTGATTATTGTCTTATCGTTCCACCACAGGGCGGGTATAACCTTTAACGCCTATGGTATAATGTATTTGATTATTGTCTCATCGTTCCACCGCAGGGCGGGTATAACCTTTAAAGCCTATGGTAAAATGTATTTGATTATTTTCTCATCGTTCCACCGCAGGGCGTGTATAACCTTTAAAGCCTATGGTAAAATGTATTTGATTATTTTCTCATCGTTCCACCACAGGGCGGGTATAACCTTTAAAGCCTATGGTAAAATGTATTTGATTATTGTCTCATCGTTCCACCGCAGGGCGGGTATAACCTTTAAAGCCTATGGTAAAATGTATTTGATTATTTTCTCATCGTTCCACCACAGGGCGGGTATAACCTTTAAAGGTTATGGTATAATGTATTTGATTATTGTCTCATCGTTCCACCAATGGGAGGGTATAACCTTTAAAGCCTATGGTATAATGTATTTGCTTATTGTCTCATCGTTCCACCACAGGGCGGGTATAACCTTTAAAGCCTATGGTATAATGTATTTGATTATTGTCTCATCGTTCCACCACAGGGCGGGTATAACCTTTAAAGCCTATGGTAAAATGTATTTGATTATTGTCTCATTGTTCCACCGCAGGGAGGGTATACCCTTTAAAGCCTATGGTATAATGTATTTGATTATTGTCTCATCGTTCCACCACAGGGCGGGTATACCCTTTAAAGCCTATGGTATAATGTATTTGATTATTGTCTCATCGTTCCACCACAGGGCGGGTATAACCTTTAAAGCCTATGGTATAATGTATTTGATTATTGTCTCATCGTTCCACCGCAGGGAGGGTATAACCTTTAAAGCCTATGGTATAATGTATTTGATTATTGTCTCATAGTTCCACCACAGGGCGGGTATAACCTTTAAAGCCTATGGTATAATGTATTTGATTATTGTCTCATCGTTCCACCACAGGGCGGGTATAACCTTTAAAGCCTATGGTATAATGTATTTGATTATTGTCTCATCGTTCCACCACAGGGCGGGTATAACCTTTAAAGCCTATGGTATAATGTATTTGATTATTGTCTCATCGTTCCACCACAGGGCGGGTATAACCTTTAAAGCCTATGGTATAATGTATTTGATTATTGTCTCATCGTTCCACCACAGGGCGAGTATAACCTTTAAAGCCTATGGTATAATGTATTTGATTATTGTCTCATCGTTCAACCACAGGGCGGGTATAACCTTTAAAGCCTATGGTATAATGTATTTGATTATTGTCTCATCGTTCCACCACAGGGCGGGTATAACCTTTAAAGCCTATGGTATAATGTATTTGATTATTGTCTCATCGTTCCACCACAGGGCGGGTATAACCTTTAAAGCCTATGGTATAATGTATTTGATTATTGTCTCATCGTTCCACCACAGGGCGGGTATAACCTTTAACGCCTATGGTATAATGTATTTGATTATTGTCTCATCGTTCCACCACAGGGCGGGTATAACCTTTAAAGCCTATGGTATAATGTATTTGATTATTGTCTCATCGTTCCACCACAGGGCGGGTATAACCTTTAAAGCCTATGGTATAATGTATTTGATTATTGTCTCATCGTTCCACCGCAGGGCGGGTATAACCTTTAAAGCCTATGGTATAATGTATTTGATTATTGTCTCATCGTTCCACCACAGGGCGGGTATAACCTTTAAAGCCTATGGTATAATGTATTTGATTATTGTCTTATCGTTCCACCACAGGGCGAGTATAACCTTTAAAGCCTATGGTATAATGTATTTGATTATTGTCTCATCGTTCCACCACAGGGCGGGTATAACCTTTAAAGCCTATGGTATAATGTATTTGATTATTGCCGCATCGTTCCACCACAGGGCGGGTATAACCTTTAACGCCTATGGTATAATGTATTTGATTATTGTCTCATCGTTCCACCGCAGGGCGGGTATAACCTTTAAAGCCTATGGTAAAATGTATTTGATTATTGTCTCATCGTTCCACCGCAGGGCGGGAATAACCTTTAAAGCCTATGGTAAAATGTATTTGATTATTTTCTCATCGTTCCACCACAGGGCGGGTATAACCTTTAAAGGCTATGGTATAATGTATTTGATTATTGTCTCATCGTTCCACCAATGGGAGGGTATAACCTTTAAAGCCTATGGTATAATGTATTTGCTTATTGTCTCATCGTTACACCACAGGGCGGGTATAACCTTTAAAGCCTATGGTATAATGTATTTGATTATTGTCTCATCGTTCCACCACAGGGCGGGTATAACATTTAAAGCCTATGGTAAAATGTATTTGATTATTGTCTCATCGTTCCACCACAGGGCGGGTATAACCTTTAAAGCCTATGGTATAATGTATTTGATTATTGTCTCATCGTTCCACCACAGGGCGGGTATATCCTTTAAAGCCTATGGTATAATGTATTTGATTATTGTCTCATCGTTCCACCACAGGGCGGGTGTAACCTTTAACGCCTATGGTATAATGTATTTGATTATTGTCTCATCGTTCCACCACAGGGCGGGTATAACCTTTAAAGCCTATGGTATAATGTATTTGATTATTGTCTCATCGTTCCACCACAGGGCGGGTATAACCTTTAAAGCCTATGGTATAATGTATTTGATTATTGTCTCATCGTTCCACCACAGGGCGGGTATAACCTTTAAAGCCTATGGTAAAATGTATTTGATTATTGTCTCATCGTTCCACCACAGGGCGGGTATAACCTTTAACGCCTATGGTATAATGTATTTGATTATTGTCTCATCGTTCCACCACAGGGCGGGTATAACCTTTAAAGCCTATGGTATAATGTATTTGATTATTGTCTCATCGTTCCACCACAGGGCGGGTATACCCTTTAAAGCCTATGGTATAATGTATTTGATTATTGTCTCATCGTTCCACCGCAGGGCGGGTATAACCTTTAAAGCCTATGGTATAATGTATTTGATTATTGTCTCATCGTTCCACCACAGGGCGGGTATAACCTTTAAAGCCTATGGTATAATGTATTTGATTATTGTCTTATCGTTCCACCACAGGGCGGGTATAACCTTTAACGCCTATGGTATAATGTATTTGATTATTGTCTCATCGTTCCACCGCAGGGCGGGTATAACCTTTAAAGCCTATGGTAAAATGTATTTGATTATTTTCTCATCGTTCCACCGCAGGGCGTGTATAACCTTTAAAGCCTATGGTAAAATGTATTTGATTATTTTCTCATCGTTCCACCACAGGGCGGGTATAACCTTTAAAGCCTATGGTAAAATGTATTTGATTATTGTCTCATCGTTCCACCGCAGGGCGGGTATAACCTTTAAAGCCTATGGTAAAATGTATTTGATTATTTTCTCATCGTTCCACCACAGGGCGGGTATAACCTTTAAAGGTTATGGTATAATGTATTTGATTATTGTCTCATCGTTCCACCAATGGGAGGGTATAACCTTTAAAGCCTATGGTATAATGTATTTGCTTATTGTCTCATCGTTCCACCACAGGGCGGGTATAACCTTTAAAGCCTATGGTATAATGTATTTGATTATTGTCTCATCGTTCCACCACAGGGCGGGTATAACCTTTAAAGCCTATGGTAAAATGTATTTGATTATTGTCTCATTGTTCCACCGCAGGGAGGGTATACCCTTTAAAGCCTATGGTATAATGTATTTGATTATTGTCTCATCGTTCCACCACAGGGCGGGTATACCCTTTAAAGCCTATGGTATAATGTATTTGATTATTGTCTCATCGTTCCACCACAGGGCGGGTATAACCTTTAAAGCCTATGGTATAATGTATTTGATTATTGTCTCATCGTTCCACCGCAGGGAGGGTATAACCTTTAAAGCCTATGGTATAATGTATTTGATTATTGTCTCATAGTTCCACCACAGGGCGGGTATAACCTTTAAAGCCTATGGTATAATGTATTTGATTATTGTCTCATCGTTCCACCACAGGGCGGGTATAACCTTTAAAGCCTATGGTATAATGTATTTGATTATTGTCTCATCGTTCCACCACAGGGCGGGTATAACCTTTAAAGCCTATGGTATAATGTATTTGATTATTGTCTCATCGTTCCACCACAGGGCGGGTATAACCTTTAAAGCCTATGGTATAATGTATTTGATTATTGTCTCATCGTTCCACCACAGGGCGAGTATAACCTTTAAAGCCTATGGTATAATGTATTTGATTATTGTCTCATCGTTCAACCACAGGGCGGGTATAACCTTTAAAGCCTATGGTATAATGTATTTGATTATTGTCTCATCGTTCCACCACAGGGCGGGTATAACCTTTAAAGCCTATGGTATAATGTATTTGATTATTGTCTCATCGTTCCACCACAGGGCGGGTATAACCTTTAAAGCCTATGGTATAATGTATTTGATTATTGTCTCATCGTTCCACCACAGGGCGGGTATAACCTTTAACGCCTATGGTATAATGTATTTGATTATTGTCTCATCGTTCCACCACAGGGCGGGTATAACCTTTAAAGCCTATGGTATAATGTATTTGATTATTGTCTCATCGTTCCACCACAGGGCGGGTATAACCTTTAAAGCCTATGGTATAATGTATTTGATTATTGTCTCATCGTTCCACCGCAGGGCGGGTATAACCTTTAAAGCCTATGGTATAATGTATTTGATTATTGTCTCATCGTTCCACCACAGGGCGGGTATAACCTTTAAAGCCTATGGTATAATGTATTTGATTATTGTCTTATCGTTCCACCACAGGGCGAGTATAACCTTTAAAGCCTATGGTATAATGTATTTGATTATTGTCTCATCGTTCCACCACAGGGCGGGTATAACCTTTAAAGCCTATGGTATAATGTATTTGATTATTGCCGCATCGTTCCACCACAGGGCGGGTATAACCTTTAACGCCTATGGTATAATGTATTTGATTATTGTCTCATCGTTCCACCGCAGGGCGGGTATAACCTTTAAAGCCTATGGTAAAATGTATTTGATTATTGTCTCATCGTTCCACCGCAGGGCGGGAATAACCTTTAAAGCCTATGGTAAAATGTATTTGATTATTTTCTCATCGTTCCACCACAGGGCGGGTATAACCTTTAAAGGCTATGGTATAATGTATTTGATTATTGTCTCATCGTTCCACCAATGGGAGGGTATAACCTTTAAAGCCTATGGTATAATGTATTTGCTTATTGTCTCATCGTTACACCACAGGGCGGGTATAACCTTTAAAGCCTATGGTATAATGTATTTGATTATTGTCTCATCGTTCCACCACAGGGCGGGTATAACATTTAAAGCCTATGGTAAAATGTATTTGATTATTGTCTCATTGTTCCACCGCAGGGAGGGTATACCCTTTAAAGCCTATGGTATAATGTATTTGATTATTTTCTCATCGTTCCACCACAGGGCGGGTATACCCTTTAAAGCCTATGGTATAATGTATTTGATTATTGTCTCATCGTTCCACCACAGGGCGGGTATAACCTTTAAAGCCTATGGTATAATGTATTTGATTATTGTCTCATCGTTCCACCGCAGGGAGGGTATAACCTTTAAAGCCTATGGTATAATGTATTTGATTATTGTCTCATAGTTCCACCACAGGGCGGGTATAACCTTTAAAGCCTATGATATAATGTATTTGATTATTGTCTCATCGTTCCACCACAGGGCGGGTATAACCTTTAAAGCCTATGGTATAATGTATTTGATTATTGTCTCATCGTTCCACCACAGGGCGGGTATAACCTTTAAAGCCTATGGTATAATGTATTTGATTATTGTCTCATCGTTCCACCACAGGGCGGGTATAACCTTTAAAGCCTATGGTATAATGTATTTGATTATTGTCTCATCGTTCCACCACAGGGCGAGTATAACCTTTAAAGCCTATGGTATAATGTATTTGATTATTGTCTCATCGCTCCACCACAGGGCGGGTATAACCTTTAAAGCCTATGGTATAATGTATTTGATTATTGTCTCATCGTTCCACCACAGGGCGGGTATAACCTTTAAAGCCTATGGTAAAATGTATTTGATTATTGTCTCATCGTTCCACCACAGGGCGGGTATAACCTTTAACGCCTATGGTATAATGTATTTGATTATTGTCTCATCGTTCCACCACAGGGCGGGTATAACCTTTAAAGCCTATGGTATAATGTATTTGATTATTGTCTCATCGTTCCACCACAGGGCGGGTATACCCTTTAAAGCCTATGGTATAATGTATTTGATTATTGTCTCATCGTTCCACCGCAGGGCGGGTATAACCTTTAAAGCCTATGGTATAATGTATTTGATTATTGTCTCATCGTTCCACCACAGGGCGGGTATAACCTTTAAAGCCTATGGTATAATGTATTTGATTATTGTCTTATCGTTCCACCACAGGGCGGGTATAACCTTTAACGCCTATGGTATAATGTATTTGATTATTGTCTCATCGTTCCACCGCAGGGCGGGTATAACCTTTAAAGCCTATGGTAAAATGTATTTGATTATTTTCTCATCGTTCCACCGCAGGGCGTGTATAACCTTTAAAGCCTATGGTAAAATGTATTTGATTATTTTCTCATCGTTCCACCACAGGGCGGGTATAACCTTTAAAGCCTATGGTAAAATGTATTTGATTATTGTCTCATCGTTCCACCGCAGGGCGGGTATAACCTTTAAAGCCTATGGTAAAATGTATTTGATTATTTTCTCATCGTTCCACCACAGGGCGGGTATAACCTTTAAAGGTTATGGTATAATGTATTTGATTATTGTCTCATCGTTCCACCAATGGGAGGGTATAACCTTTAAAGCCTATGGTATAATGTATTTGCTTATTGTCTCATCGTTCCACCACAGGGCGGGTATAACCTTTAAAGCCTATGGTATAATGTATTTGATTATTGTCTCATCGTTCCACCACAGGGCGGGTATAACCTTTAAAGCCTATGGTAAAATGTATTTGATTATTGTCTCATTGTTCCACCGCAGGGAGGGTATACCCTTTAAAGCCTATGGTATAATGTATTTGATTATTGTCTCATCGTTCCACCACAGGGCGGGTATACCCTTTAAAGCCTATGGTATAATGTATTTGATTATTGTCTCATCGTTCCACCACAGGGCGGGTATAACCTTTAAAGCCTATGGTATAATGTATTTGATTATTGTCTCATCGTTCCACCGCAGGGAGGGTATAACCTTTAAAGCCTATGGTATAATGTATTTGATTATTGTCTCATAGTTCCACCACAGGGCGGGTATAACCTTTAAAGCCTATGGTATAATGTATTTGATTATTGTCTCATCGTTCCACCACAGGGCGGGTATAACCTTTAAAGCCTATGGTATAATGTATTTGATTATTGTCTCATCGTTCCACCACAGGGCGGGTATAACCTTTAAAGCCTATGGTATAATGTATTTGATTATTGTCTCATCGTTCCACCACAGGGCGGGTATAACCTTTAAAGCCTATGGTATAATGTATTTGATTATTGTCTCATCGTTCCACCACAGGGCGAGTATAACCTTTAAAGCCTATGGTATAATGTATTTGATTATTGTCTCATCGTTCAACCACAGGGCGGGTATAACCTTTAAAGCCTATGGTATAATGTATTTGATTATTGTCTCATCGTTCCACCACAGGGCGGGTATAACCTTTAAAGCCTATGGTATAATGTATTTGATTATTGTCTCATCGTTCCACCACAGGGCGGGTATAACCTTTAAAGCCTATGGTATAATGTATTTGATTATTGTCTCATCGTTCCACCACAGGGCGGGTATAACCTTTAACGCCTATGGTATAATGTATTTGATTATTGTCTCATCGTTCCACCACAGGGCGGGTATAACCTTTAAAGCCTATGGTATAATGTATTTGATTATTGTCTCATCGTTCCACCACAGGGCGGGTATAACCTTTAAAGCCTATGGTATAATGTATTTGATTATTGTCTCATCGTTCCACCGCAGGGCGGGTATAACCTTTAAAGCCTATGGTATAATGTATTTGATTATTGTCTCATCGTTCCACCACAGGGCGGGTATAACCTTTAAAGCCTATGGTATAATGTATTTGATTATTGTCTTATCGTTCCACCACAGGGCGAGTATAACCTTTAAAGCCTATGGTATAATGTATTTGATTATTGTCTCATCGTTCCACCACAGGGCGGGTATAACCTTTAAAGCCTATGGTATAATGTATTTGATTATTGCCGCATCGTTCCACCACAGGGCGGGTATAACCTTTAACGCCTATGGTATAATGTATTTGATTATTGTCTCATCGTTCCACCGCAGGGCGGGTATAACCTTTAAAGCCTATGGTAAAATGTATTTGATTATTGTCTCATCGTTCCACCGCAGGGCGGGAATAACCTTTAAAGCCTATGGTAAAATGTATTTGATTATTTTCTCATCGTTCCACCACAGGGCGGGTATAACCTTTAAAGGCTATGGTATAATGTATTTGATTATTGTCTCATCGTTCCACCAATGGGAGGGTATAACCTTTAAAGCCTATGGTATAATGTATTTGCTTATTGTCTCATCGTTACACCACAGGGCGGGTATAACCTTTAAAGCCTATGGTATAATGTATTTGATTATTGTCTCATCGTTCCACCACAGGGCGGGTATAACATTTAAAGCCTATGGTAAAATGTATTTGATTATTGTCTCATTGTTCCACCGCAGGGAGGGTATACCCTTTAAAGCCTATGGTATAATGTATTTGATTATTTTCTCATCGTTCCACCACAGGGCGGGTATACCCTTTAAAGCCTATGGTATAATGTATTTGATTATTGTCTCATCGTTCCACCACAGGGCGGGTATAACCTTTAAAGCCTATGGTATAATGTATTTGATTATTGTCTCATCGTTCCACCGCAGGGAGGGTATAACCTTTAAAGCCTATGGTATAATGTATTTGATTATTGTCTCATAGTTCCACCACAGGGCGGGTATAACCTTTAAAGCCTATGATATAATGTATTTGATTATTGTCTCATCGTTCCACCACAGGGCGGGTATAACCTTTAAAGCCTATGGTATAATGTATTTGATTATTGTCTCATCGTTCCACCACAGGGCGGGTATAACCTTTAAAGCCTATGGTATAATGTATTTGATTATTGTCTCATCGTTCCACCACAGGGCGGGTATAACCTTTAAAGCCTATGGTATAATGTATTTGATTATTGTCTCATCGTTCCACCACAGGGCGAGTATAACCTTTAAAGCCTATGGTATAATGTATTTGATTATTGTCTCATCGCTCCACCACAGGGCGGGTATAACCTTTAAAGCCTATGGTATAATGTATTTGATTAGTGTCTCATCGTTCCACCACAGGGCGGGTATACCCCTTAACGCCTATGGTATAATGTATTTGATTATTGTCTCATCGTTCCACCACAGGGCGGGTATAACCTTTAAAGCCTATGGTATAATGTATTTGATTATTGTCTCATCGTTCCACCACAGGGCGGGTATAACCTTTAACCCCTATGGTAAAATGTATTTGATTATTTTCTCATCGTTCCACCGCAGGGCGGGTATAACCTTTAAAGCCTATGGTAAAATGTATTTGATTATTGTCTCATCGTTCAACCACAGGGCGGGTATAACCTTTAAAGCCTATGGTAAAATGTATTTGATTATTGTCTCATCGTTCCACCACAGGGCGGGTATAACCTTTAACGCCTATGGTAAAATGTATTTGATTATTGTCTCATCGTTCCACCACAGGGCGGGTATAACCTTTAAAGCCTATGGTAAAATGTATTAGATTATTGTCTCATCGTTCCACCGCAGGGCGGGTATACCCTTTAAAGCCTATGGTATAATGTATTTGATTATTGTCTCATCGTTCCACCGCAGGGCGGGTATAACCTTTAAAGCCTATGGTATAATGTATTTGATTATTGTCTCATCGTTCCACCACAGGGCGGGTATAACCTTTAAAGCCTATGGTAAAATGTATTTGATTATTGTCTCATTGTTCCACCGCAGGGAGGGTATACCCTTTAAAGCCTATGGTATAATGTATTTGATTATTGTCTCATCGTTCCACCACAGGGCGGGTATACCCTTTAAAGCCTATGGTATAATGTATTTGATTATTGTCTCATCGTTCCACCACAGGGCGGGTATAACCTTTAAAGCCTATGGTATAATGTATTTGATTATTGTCTCATCGTTCCACCGCAGGGAGGGTATAACCTTTAAAGCCTATGGTATAATGTATTTGATTATTGTCTCATAGTTCCACCACAGGGCGGGTATAACCTTTAAAGCCTATGGTATAATGTATTTGATTATTGTCTCATCGTTCCACCACAGGGCGGGTATAACCTTTAAAGCCTATGGTATAATGTATTTGATTATTGTCTCATCGTTCCACCACAGGGCGGGTATAACCTTTAAAGCCTATGGTATAATGTATTTGATTATTGTCTCATCGTTCCACCACAGGGCGGGTATAACCTTTAAAGCCTATGGTATAATGTATTTGATTATTGTCTCATCGTTCCACCACAGGGCGAGTATAACCTTTAAAGCCTATGGTATAATGTATTTGATTATTGTCTCATCGTTCAACCACAGGGCGGGTATAACCTTTAAAGCCTATGGTATAATGTATTTGATTATTGTCTCATCGTTCCACCACAGGGCGGGTATAACCTTTAAAGCCTATGGTATAATGTATTTGATTATTGTCTCATCGTTCCACCACAGGGCGGGTATAACCTTTAAAGCCTATGGTATAATGTATTTGATTATTGTCTCATCGTTCCACCACAGGGCGGGTATAACCTTTAACGCCTATGGTATAATGTATTTGATTATTGTCTCATCGTTCCACCACAGGGCGGGTATAACCTTTAAAGCCTATGGTATAATGTATTTGATTATTGTCTCATCGTTCCACCACAGGGCGGGTATAACCTTTAAAGCCTATGGTATAATGTATTTGATTATTGTCTCATCGTTCCACCGCAGGGCGGGTATAACCTTTAAAGCCTATGGTATAATGTATTTGATTATTGTCTCATCGTTCCACCACAGGGCGGGTATAACCTTTAAAGCCTATGGTATAATGTATTTGATTATTGTCTTATCGTTCCACCACAGGGCGAGTATAACCTTTAAAGCCTATGGTATAATGTATTTGATTATTGTCTCATCGTTCCACCACAGGGCGGGTATAACCTTTAAAGCCTATGGTATAATGTATTTGATTATTGCCGCATCGTTCCACCACAGGGCGGGTATAACCTTTAACGCCTATGGTATAATGTATTTGATTATTGTCTCATCGTTCCACCGCAGGGCGGGTATAACCTTTAAAGCCTATGGTAAAATGTATTTGATTATTGTCTCATCGTTCCACCGCAGGGCGGGAATAACCTTTAAAGCCTATGGTAAAATGTATTTGATTATTTTCTCATCGTTCCACCACAGGGCGGGTATAACCTTTAAAGGCTATGGTATAATGTATTTGATTATTGTCTCATCGTTCCACCAATGGGAGGGTATAACCTTTAAAGCCTATGGTATAATGTATTTGCTTATTGTCTCATCGTTACACCACAGGGCGGGTATAACCTTTAAAGCCTATGGTATAATGTATTTGATTATTGTCTCATCGTTCCACCACAGGGCGGGTATAACATTTAAAGCCTATGGTAAAATGTATTTGATTATTGTCTCATTGTTCCACCGCAGGGAGGGTATACCCTTTAAAGCCTATGGTATAATGTATTTGATTATTTTCTCATCGTTCCACCACAGGGCGGGTATACCCTTTAAAGCCTATGGTATAATGTATTTGATTATTGTCTCATCGTTCCACCACAGGGCGGGTATAACCTTTAAAGCCTATGGTATAATGTATTTGATTATTGTCTCATCGTTCCACCGCAGGGAGGGTATAACCTTTAAAGCCTATGGTATAATGTATTTGATTATTGTCTCATAGTTCCACCACAGGGCGGGTATAACCTTTAAAGCCTATGATATAATGTATTTGATTATTGTCTCATCGTTCCACCACAGGGCGGGTATAACCTTTAAAGCCTATGGTATAATGTATTTGATTATTGTCTCATCGTTCCACCACAGGGCGGGTATAACCTTTAAAGCCTATGGTATAATGTATTTGATTATTGTCTCATCGTTCCACCACAGGGCGGGTATAACCTTTAAAGCCTATGGTATAATGTATTTGATTATTGTCTCATCGTTCCACCACAGGGCGAGTATAACCTTTAAAGCCTATGGTATAATGTATTTGATTATTGTCTCATCGCTCCACCACAGGGCGGGTATAACCTTTAAAGCCTATGGTATAATGTATTTGATTAGTGTCTCATCGTTCCACCACAGGGCGGGTATACCCCTTAACGCCTATGGTATAATGTATTTGATTATTGTCTCATCGTTCCACCACAGGGCGGGTATAACCTTTAAAGCCTATGGTATAATGTATTTGATTATTGTCTCATCGTTCCACCACAGGGCGGGTATAACCTTTAACCCCTATGGTAAAATGTATTTGATTATTTTCTCATCGTTCCACCGCAGGGCGGGTATAACCTTTAAAGCCTATGGTAAAATGTATTTGATTATTGTCTCATCGTTCAACCACAGGGCGGGTATAACCTTTAAAGCCTATGGTAAAATGTATTTGATTATTGTCTCATCGTTCCACCACAGGGCGGGTATAACCTTTAACGCCTATGGTAAAATGTATTTGATTATTGTCTCATCGTTCCACCACAGGGCGGGTATAACCTTTAAAGCCTATGGTAAAATGTATTAGATTATTGTCTCATCGTTCCACCGCAGGGCGGGTATACCCTTTAAAGCCTATGGTATAATGTATTTGATTATTGTCTCATCGTTCCACCGCAGGGCGGGTATAACCTTTAAAGCCTATGGTATAATGTATTTGATTATTGTCTCATCGTTCCACCGCAGGGCGGGTGTACCCTTTAAAGCCTATGGTATAATGTATTTGATTATTGTCTCATCGTTCCACCACAGGGCGGGTATAACCTTTAAAGCCTATGGCATAATGTATTTGATTATTGTCTCATCGTTCCACCACAGGGCGGGTATAACCTTTAAAGCCTATGGTATAATGTATTTGATTATTGTCTCATCGTTCCACCACAGGGCGGGTATAACCTTTAAAGCCTATGGTATAATGTATTTGATTATTGTCTCATCTTTCCACCACAGGGCGGGTATACCCTTTAAAGCCTATGGTATAATGTATTTGATTATTGTCTCATCGTTCCACCACAGGGCGGGTATAACCTTTAACGCCTATGGTATAATGTATTTGATTATTGTCTTATCGTTCCACCACAGGGCGGGTATAACCTTTAAAGCCTATGGTATAATGTATTTGATTATTGTCTCATCGTTCCACCACAGGGCGGGTATAACCTTTAAAGCCTATGGTATAATGTATTTGATTATTGTCTCATCGTTCCACCACAGGGCGGGTATACCCTTTAAAGCCTATGGTATAATGTATTTGATTATTGTGTCATCGTTCCACCGCAGGGCGGGTATAACCTTTAAAGCCTATGGTATAATGTATTTGATTATTGTCTCATCGTTCCACTGCAGGGCGGGTGTACCCTTTAAAGCCTATGGTATAATGTATTTGATTATTGTCTCATCGTTCCACCACAGGGCGGGTATAACCTTTAACGCCTATGGTAAAATGTATTTGATTATTGTCTCATCGTTCCACCGCAGGGCGGGTATAACCTTTAAAGCCTATGGTAAAATGTATTTGATTATTGTCTCATCGTTCCACCACAGGGCGGGTATAACCTTTAAAGCCTATGGTAAAATGTATTAGATTATTGTCTCATCGTTCCACCGCAGGGCGGGTATACCCTTTAAAGCCTATGGTATAATGTATTTGATTATTGTCTCATCGTTCCACCGCAGGGCGGGTGTACCCTTTAAAGCCTATGGTATAATGTATTTGATTATTGTCTCATCGTTCCACCACAGGGCGGGTATAACCTTTAAAGCCTATGGTATAATGTATTTGATTTTTGTCTCATCGTTCCACCACAGGGCGGGTATACCCTTTAAAGCCTATGGTATAATGTATTTGATTATTGTCTCATCGTTCCACCACAGGGCGGGTATAACCTTTAAAGCCTATGGTATAATGTATTTGATTATTGTCTCATCGTTCCACCACAGGGCGGGTATAACCTTTAACGCCTATGGTATAATGTATTTGATTATTGTCTCATCGTTCCACCACAGGGCGGGTATAACCTTTAAAGCCTATGGTATAATGTATTTGATTATTGTCTCATCGTTCCACCACAGGGCGGGTATAACCTTTAAAGCCTATGGTATAATGTATTTGATTATTGTCTCATCGTTCCACCGCAGGGCGGGTATAACCTTTAAAGCCTATGGTATAATGTATTTGATTATTGTCTCATCGTTCCACCACAGGGCGGGTATAACCTTTAAAGCCTATGGTATAATGTATTTGATTATTGTCTTATCGTTCCACCACAGGGCGAGTATAACCTTTAAAGCCTATGGTATAATGTATTTGATTATTGTCTCATCGTTCCACCACAGGGCGGGTATAACCTTTAAAGCCTATGGTATAATGTATTTGATTATTGCCGCATCGTTCCACCACAGGGCGGGTATAACCTTTAACGCCTATGGTATAATGTATTTGATTATTGTCTCATCGTTCCACCGCAGGGCGGGTATAACCTTTAAAGCCTATGGTAAAATGTATTTGATTATTGTCTCATCGTTCCACCGCAGGGCGGGAATAACCTTTAAAGCCTATGGTAAAATGTATTTGATTATTTTCTCATCGTTCCACCACAGGGCGGGTATAACCTTTAAAGGCTATGGTATAATGTATTTGATTATTGTCTCATCGTTCCACCAATGGGAGGGTATAACCTTTAAAGCCTATGGTATAATGTATTTGCTTATTGTCTCATCGTTACACCACAGGGCGGGTATAACCTTTAAAGCCTATGGTATAATGTATTTGATTATTGTCTCATCGTTCCACCACAGGGCGGGTATAACATTTAAAGCCTATGGTAAAATGTATTTGATTATTGTCTCATTGTTCCACCGCAGGGAGGGTATACCCTTTAAAGCCTATGGTATAATGTATTTGATTATTGTCTCATCGTTCCACCACAGGGCGGGTATACCCTTTAAAGCCTATGGTATAATGTATTTGATTATTGTCTCATCGTTCCACCACAGGGCGGGTATAACCTTTAAAGCCTATGGTATAATGTATTTGATTATTGTCTCATCGTTCCACCGCAGGGAGGGTATAACCTTTAAAGCCTATGGTATAATGTATTTGATTATTGTCTCATAGTTCCACCACAGGGCGGGTATAACCTTTAAAGCCTATGATATAATGTATTTGATTATTGTCTCATCGTTCCACCACAGGGCGGGTATAACCTTTAAAGCCTATGGTATAATGTATTTGATTATTGTCTCATCGTTCCACCACAGGGCGGGTATAACCTTTAAAGCCTATGGTATAATGTATTTGATTATTGTCTCATCGTTCCACCACAGGGCGGGTATAACCTTTAAAGCCTATGGTATAATGTATTTGATTATTGTCTCATCGTTCCACCACAGGGCGAGTATAACCTTTAAAGCCTATGGTATAATGTATTTGATTATTGTCTCATCGCTCCACCACAGGGCGGGTATAACCTTTAAAGCCTATGGTATAATGTATTTGATTAGTGTCTCATCGTTCCACCACAGGGCGGGTATACCCCTTAACGCCTATGGTATAATGTATTTGATTATTGTCTCATCGTTCCACCACAGGGCGGGTATAACCTTTAAAGCCTATGGTATAATGTATTTGATTATTGTCTCATCGTTCCACCACAGGGCGGGTATAACCTTTAACCCCTATGGTAAAATGTATTTGATTATTTTCTCATCGTTCCACCGCAGGGCGGGTATAACCTTTAAAGCCTATGGTAAAATGTATTTGATTATTGTCTCATCGTTCAACCACAGGGCGGGTATAACCTTTAAAGCCTATGGTAAAATGTATTTGATTATTGTCTCATCGTTCCACCACAGGGCGGGTATAACCTTTAACGCCTATGGTAAAATGTATTTGATTATTGTCTCATCGTTCCACCACAGGGCGGGTATAACCTTTAAAGCCTATGGTAAAATGTATTAGATTATTGTCTCATCGTTCCACCGCAGGGCGGGTATACCCTTTAAAGCCTATGGTATAATGTATTTGATTATTGTCTCATCGTTCCACCGCAGGGCGGGTATAACCTTTAAAGCCTATGGTATAATGTATTTGATTATTGTCTCATCGTTCCACCGCAGGGCGGGTGTACCCTTTAAAGCCTATGGTATAATGTATTTGATTATTGTCTCATCGTTCCACCACAGGGCGGGTATAACCTTTAAAGCCTATGGCATAATGTATTTGATTATTGTCTCATCGTTCCACCACAGGGCGGGTATAACCTTTAAAGCCTATGGTATAATGTATTTGATTATTGTCTCATCGTTCCACCACAGGGCGGGTATAACCTTTAAAGCCTATGGTATAATGTATTTGATTATTGTCTCATCGTTCCACCACAGGGCGGGTATACCCTTTAAAGCCTATGGTATAATGTATTTGATTATTGTCTCATCGTTCCACCACAGGGCGGGTATAACCTTTAACGCCTATGGTATAATGTATTTGATTATTGTCTTATCGTTCCACCACAGGGCGGGTATAACCTTTAAAGCCTATGGTATAATGTATTTGATTATTGTCTCATCGTTCCACCACAGGGCGGGTATAACCTTTAAAGCCTATGGTATAATGTATTTGATTATTGTCTCATCGTTCCACCACAGGGCGGGTATACCCTTTAAAGCCTATGGTATAATGTATTTGATTATTGTGTCATCGTTCCACCGCAGGGCGGGTATAACCTTTAAAGCCTATGGTATAATGTATTTGATTATTGTCTCATCGTTCCACTGCAGGGCGGGTGTACCCTTTAAAGCCTATGGTATAATGTATTTGATTATTGTCTCATCGTTCCACCACAGGGCGGGTATAACCTTTAACGCCTATGGTAAAATGTATTTGATTATTGTCTCATCGTTCCACCGCAGGGCGGGTATAACCTTTAAAGCCTATGGTAAAATGTATTTGATTATTGTCTCATCGTTCCACCACAGGGCGGGTATAACCTTTAAAGCCTATGGTAAAATGTATTAGATTATTGTCTCATCGTTCCACCGCAGGGCGGGTATACCCTTTAAAGCCTATGGTATAATGTATTTGATTATTGTCTCATCGTTCCACCGCAGGGCGGGTGTACCCTTTAAAGCCTATGGTATAATGTATTTGATTATTGTCTCATCGTTCCACCACAGGGCGGGTATAACCTTTAAAGCCTATGGTATAATGTATTTGATTATTGTCTCATCGTTCCACCACAGGGCGGGTATACCCTTTAAAGCCTATGGTATAATGTATTTGATTATTGTCTCATCGTTCCACCACAGGGCGGGTATAACCTTTAAAGCCTATGGTATAATGTATTTGATTATTGTCTCATCGTTCCACCACAGGGCGGGTATACCCTTTAAAGCCTATGGTATAATGTATTTGATTATTGTCTCATCGTTCCACCACAGGGCGGGTATAACCTTTAACGCCTATGGTATAATGTATTTGATTATTGTCTCATCGTTCCACCACAGGGCGGGTATAACCTTTAAAGCCTATGGTATAATGTATTTGATTATTGTCTCATCGTTCCACCACAGGGCGGGTATAACCTTTAAAGCCTATGGTATAATGTATTTGATTATTGTCTCATCGTTCCACCACAGGGCGGGTATAACCTTTAAAGCCTATGGTATAATGTATTTGATTATTGTCTCATCGTTCCACCACAGGGCGGGTATAACCTTTAACGCCTAGGGTATAATGTATTTGATTATTGTCTCATCGTTCCACCGCAGGGCGGTTATAACCTTTAAAGCCTATGGTATAATGTATTTGATTATTGTCTCATCGTTCCACCACAGGGCGGGTATAACCTTTAAAGCCTATGGTATAATGTATTTGATTATTGTCTCATCGTTCCACAGCAGGGCGGGTATAACCTTTAAAGCCTATGGTATAATGTATTTGATTATTGTCTCATCGTTCCACCACAGGGCGGGTATAACCTTTAAAGCCTATGGTATAATGTATTTGATTATTGTCTCATCGTTCCACCACAGGGCGGGTATAACCTTTAAAGCCTATGGTATAATGTATTTGATTATTGTCTCATCGTTCCACCACAGGGCGGGTATAACCTTTAAAGCCTATGGTATAATGTATTTGATTATTGTCTCATCGTTCCACCACAGGGCGGGTATAACCTTTAAGGCCTATGGTATAATGTATTTGATTATTGTCTCATCGTTCCACCACAGGGCGGGTATAACCTTTAAAGCCTATGGCATAATGTATTTGATTATTGTCTCATCGTTCCACCACAGGGCGGGTATAACCTTTAAAGCCTATGGTATAATGTATTTGATTATTGTCTCATCGTTCCACCACAGGGCGGGTATAACCTTTAAACCCTATGGTATAATGTATTTGATTATTGTCTCATCGTTCTACCACAGGGCGGGTATACCCTTTAAAGCCTATGGTATAATGTATTTGATTATTGTCTCATCGTTCCACCACAGGGCGGGTATAACCTTTAACCCCTATGGTATAATGTATTTGATTATTGTCTTATCGTTCCACCACAGGGCGGGTATAACCTTTAAAGCCTATGGTATAATGTATTTGATTATTGTCTCATCGTTCCACCACAGGGCGGGTATAACCTTTAAAGCCTATGGTATAATGTATTTGATTATTGTCTCATCTTTCCACCACAGGGCGGGTATACCCTTTAAAGCCTATGGTATAATGTATTTGATTATTGTGTCATCGTTCCACCGCAGGGCGGGTATAACCTTTAAAGCCTATGGTATAATGTATTTGATTATTGTCTCATCGTTCCACTGCAGGGCGGGTGTACCCTTTAAAGCCTATGGTATAATGTATTTGATTATTGTCTCATCGTTCCACCACAGGGCGGGTATAACCTTTAACGCCTATGGTAAAATGTATTTGATTATTGTCTCATCGTTCCACCGCAGGGCGGGTATAACCTTTAAAGCCTATGGTAAAATGTATTTGATTATTGTCTCATCGTTCCACCACAGGGCGGGTATAACCTTTAAAGCCTATGGTAAAATGTATTAGATTATTGTCTCATCGTTCCACCGCAGGGCGGGTATACCCTTTAAAGCCTATGGTATAATGTATTTGATTATTGTCTCATCGTTCCACCGCAGGGCGGGTATAACCTTTAAAGCCTATGGTATAATGTATTTGATTATTGTCTCATCGTTCCACCGCAGGGCGGGTGTACCCTTTAAAGCCTATGGTATAATGTATTTGATTATTGTCTTATCGTTCCACCACAGGGCGAGTATAACCTTTAAAGCCTATGGTATAATGTATTTGATTATTGTCTCATCGTTCCACCACAGGGCGGGTATAACCTTTAAAGCCTATGGTATAATGTATTTGATTATTGCCGCATCGTTCCACCACAGGGCGGGTATAACCTTTAACGCCTATGGTATAATGTATTTGATTATTGTCTCATCGTTCCACCGCAGGGCGGGTATAACCTTTAAAGCCTATGGTAAAATGTATTTGATTATTGTCTCATCGTTCCACCGCAGGGCGGGAATAACCTTTAAAGCCTATGGTAAAATGTATTTGATTATTTTCTCATCGTTCCACCACAGGGCGGGTATAACCTTTAAAGGCTATGGTATAATGTATTTGATTATTGTCTCATCGTTCCACCAATGGGAGGGTATAACCTTTAAAGCCTATGGTATAATGTATTTGCTTATTGTCTCATCGTTACACCACAGGGCGGGTATAACCTTTAAAGCCTATGGTATAATGTATTTGATTATTGTCTCATCGTTCCATCACAGGGCGGGTATAACATTTAAAGCCTATGGTAAAATGTATTTGATTATTGTCTCATTGTTCCACCGCAGGGAGGGTATACCCTTTAAAGCCTATGGTATAATGTATTTGATTATTGTCTCATCGTTCCACCACAGGGCGGGTATACCCTTTAAAGCCTATGGTATAATGTATTTGATTATTGTCTCATCGTTCCACCACAGGGCGGGTATAACCTTTAAAGCCTATGGTATAATGTATTTGATTATTGTCTCATCGTTCCACCGCAGGGAGGGTATAACCTTTAAAGCCTATGGTATAATGTATTTGATTATTGTCTCATAGTTCCACCACAGGGCGGGTATAACCTTTAAAGCCTATGATATAATGTATTTGATTATTGTCTCATCGTTCCACCACAGGGCGGGTATAACCTTTAAAGCCTATGGTATAATGTATTTGATTATTGTCTCATCGTTCCACCACAGGGCGGGTATAACCTTTAAAGCCTATGGTATAATGTATTTGATTATTGTCTCATCGTTCCACCACAGGGCGGGTATAACCTTTAAAGCCTATGGTATAATGTATTTGATTATTGTCTCATCGTTCCACCACAGGGCGAGTATAACCTTTAAAGCCTATGGTATAATGTATTTGATTATTGTCTCATCGCTCCACCACAGGGCGGGTATAACCTTTAAAGCCTATGGTATAATGTATTTGATTAGTGTCTCATCGTTCCACCACAGGGCGGGTATACCCCTTAACGCCTATGGTATAATGTATTTGATTATTGTCTCATCGTTCCACCACAGGGCGGGTATAACCTTTAAAGCCTATGGTATAATGTATTTGATTATTGTCTCATCGTTCCACCACAGGGCGGGTATAACCTTTAACCCCTATGGTAAAATGTATTTGATTATTTTCTCATCGTTCCACCGCAGGGCGGGTATAACCTTTAAAGCCTATGGTAAAATGTATTTGATTATTGTCTCATCGTTCAACCACAGGGCGGGTATAACCTTTAAAGCCTATGGTAAAATGTATTTGATTATTGTCTCATCGTTCCACCACAGGGCGGGTATAACCTTTAACGCCTATGGTAAAATGTATTTGATTATTGTCTCATCGTTCCACCACAGGGCGGGTATAACCTTTAAAGCCTATGGTAAAATGTATTAGATTATTGTCTCATCGTTCCACTGCAGGGCGGGTATACCCTTTAAAGCCTATGGTATAATGTATTTGATTATTGTCTCATCGTTCCACCGCAGGGCGGGTATAACCTTTAAAGCCTATGGTATAATGTATTTGATTATTGTCTCATCGTTCCACCGCAGGGCGGGTGTACCCTTTAAAGCCTATGGTATAATGTATTTGATTATTGTCTCATCGTTCCACCACAGGGCGGGTATAACCTTTAAAGCCTATGGCATAATGTATTTGATTATTGTCTCATCGTTCCACCACAGGGCGGGTATAACCTTTAAAGCCTATGGTATAATGTATTTGATTATTGTCTCATCGTTCCACCACAGGGCGGGTATAACCTTTAAAGCCTATGGTATAATGTATTTGATTATTGTCTCATCGTTCCACCACAGGGCGGGTATACCCTTTAAAGCCTATGGTATAATGTATTTGATTATTGTCTCATCGTTCCACCACAGGGCGGGTATAACCTTTAACGCCTATGGTATAATGTATTTGATTATTGTCTTATCGTTCCACCACAGGGCGGGTATAACCTTTAAAGCCTATGGTATAATGTATTTGATTATTGTCTCATCGTTCCACCACAGGGCGGGTATAACCTTTAAAGCCTATGGTATAATGTATTTGATTATTGTCTCATCGTTCCACCACAGGGCGGGTATACCCTTTAAAGCCTATGGTATAATGTATTTGATTATTGTGTCATCGTTCCACCGCAGGGCGGGTATAACCTTTAAAGCCTATGGTATAATGTATTTGATTATTGTCTCATCGTTCCACTGCAGGGCGGGTGTACCCTTTAAAGCCTATGGTATAATGTATTTGATTATTGTCTCATCGTTCCACCACAGGGCGGGTATAACCTTTAACGCCTATGGTAAAATGTATTTGATTATTGTCTCATCGTTCCACCGCAGGGCGGGTATAACCTTTAAAGCCTATGGTAAAATGTATTTGATTATTGTCTCATCGTTCCACCACAGGGCGGGTATAACCTTTAAAGCCTATGGTAAAATGTATTAGATTATTGTCTCATCGTTCCACCGCAGGGCGGGTATACCCTTTAAAGCCTATGGTATAATGTATTTGATTATTGTCTCATCGTTCCACCGCAGGGCGGGTGTACCCTTTAAAGCCTATGGTATAATGTATTTGATTATTGTCTCATCGTTCCACCACAGGGCGGGTATAACCTTTAAAGCCTATGGTATAATGTATTTGATTATTGTCTCATCGTTCCACCACAGGGCGGGTATACCCTTTAAAGCCTATGGTATAATGTATTTGATTATTGTCTCATCGTTCCACCACAGGGCGGGTATAACCTTTAAAGCCTATGGTATAATGTATTTGATTATTGTCTCATCGTTCCACCACAGGGCGGGTATACCCTTTAAAGCCTATGGTATAATGTATTTGATTATTGTCTCATCGTTCCACCACAGGGCGGGTATAACCTTTAACGCCTATGGTATAATGTATTTGATTATTGTCTCATCGTTCCACCACAGGGCGGGTATAACCTTTAAAGCCTATGGTATAATGTATTTGATTATTGTCTCATCGTTCCACCACAGGGCGGGTATAACCTTTAAAGCCTATGGTATAATGTATTTGATTATTGTCTCATCGTTCCACCACAGGGCGGGTATAACCTTTAAAGCCTATGGTATAATGTATTTGATTATTGTCTCATCGTTCCACCACAGGGCGGGTATAACCTTTAACGCCTAGGGTATAATGTATTTGATTATTGTCTCATCGTTCCACCGCAGGGCGGGTATAACCTTTAAAGCCTATGGTATAATGTATTTGATTATTGTCTCATCGTTCCACCACAGGGCGGGTATAACCTTTAAAGCCTATGGTATAATGTATTTGATTATTGTCTCATCGTTCCACAGCAGGGCGGGTATAACCTTTAAAGCCTATGGTATAATGTATTTGATTATTGTCTCATCGTTCCACCACAGGGCGGGTATAACCTTTAAAGCCTATGGTATAATGTATTTGATTATTGTCTCATCGTTCCACCACAGGGCGGGTATAACCTTTAAAGCCTATGGTATAATGTATTTGATTATTGTCTCATCGTTCCACCACAGGGCGGGTATAACCTTTAAAGCCTATGGTATAATGTATTTGATTATTGTCTCATCGTTCCACCACAGGGCGAGTATAACCTTTAAGGCCTATGGTATAATGTATTTGATTATTGTCTCATCGTTCCACCACAGGGCGGGTATAACCTTTAAAGCCTATGGCATAATGTATTTGATTATTGTCTCATCGTTCCACCACAGGGCGGGTATAACCTTTAAAGCCTATGGTATAATGTATTTGATTATTGTCTCATCGTTCCACCACAGGGCGGGTATAACCTTTAAACCCTATGGTATAATGTATTTGATTATTGTCTCATCGTTCTACCACAGGGCGGGTATACCCTTTAAAGCCTATGGTATAATGTATTTGATTATTGTCTCATCGTTCCACCACAGGGCGGGTATAACCTTTAACCCCTATGGTATAATGTATTTGATTATTGTCTTATCGTTCCACCACAGGGCGGGTATAACCTTTAAAGCCTATGGTATAATGTATTTGATTATTGTCTCATCGTTCCACCACAGGGCGGGTATAACCTTTAAAGCCTATGGTATAATGTATTTGATTATTGTCTCATCTTTCCACCACAGGGCGGGTATACCCTTTAAAGCCTATGGTATAATGTATTTGATTATTGTGTCATCGTTCCACCGCAGGGCGGGTATAACCTTTAAAGCCTATGGTATAATGTATTTGATTATTGTCTCATCGTTCCACTGCAGGGCGGGTGTACCCTTTAAAGCCTATGGTATAATGTATTTGATTATTGTCTCATCGTTCCACCACAGGGCGGGTATAACCTTTAACGCCTATGGTAAAATGTATTTGATTATTGTCTCATCGTTCCACCGCAGGGCGGGTATAACCTTTAAAGCCTATGGTAAAATGTATTTGATTATTGTCTCATCGTTCCACCACAGGGCGGGTATAACCTTTAAAGCCTATGGTAAAATGTATTAGATTATTGTCTCATCGTTCCACCGCAGGGCGGGTATACCCTTTAAAGCCTATGGTATAATGTATTTGATTATTGTCTCATCGTTCCACCGCAGGGCGGGTATAACCTTTAAAGCCTATGGTATAATGTATTTGATTATTGTCTCATCGTTCCACCGCAGGGCGGGTGTACCCTTTAAAGCCTATGGTATAATGTATTTGATTATTGTCTCATCGTTCCACCACAGGGCGGGTATAACCTTTAAAGCCTATGGTATAATGTATTTGATTATTGTCTCATCGTTCCACCACAGGGCGGGTATACCCTTTAAAGCCTATGGTATAATGTATTTGATTATTGTGTCATCGTTCCACCGCAGGGCGGGTATAACCTTTAAAGCCTATGGTATAATGTATTTGATTATTGTCTCATCGTTCCAATGCAGGGCGGGTGTACCCTTTAAAGCCTATGGTATAATGTATTTGATTATTGTCTCATCGTTCCACCACAGGGCGGGTATAACCTTTAACGCCTATGGTAAAATGTATTTGATTATTGTCTCATCGTTCCACCGCAGGGCGGGTATAACCTTTAAAGCCTATGGTAAAATGTATTTGATTATTGTCTCATCGTTCCACCACAGGGCGGGTATAACCTTTAAAGCCTATGGTAAAATGTATTAGATTATTGTCTCATCGTTCCACCGCAGGGCGGGTATACCCTTTAAAGCCTATGGTATAATGTATTTGATTATTGTCTCATCGTTCCACCGCAGGGCGGGTGTACCCTTTAAAGCCTATGGTATAATGTATTTGATTATTGTCTCATCGTTCCACCACAGGGCGGGTATAACCTTTAAAGCCTATGGTATAATGTATTTGATTATTGTCTCATCGTTCCACCACAGGGCGGGTATACCCTTTAAAGCCTATGGTATAATGTATTTGATTATTGTCTCATCGTTCCACCACAGGGCGGGTATAACCTTTAAAGCCTATGGTATAATGTATTTGATTATTGTCTCATCGTTCCACCACAGGGCGGGTATACCCTTTAAAGCCTATGGTATAATGTATTTGATTATTGTCTCATCGTTCCACCACAGGGCGGGTATAACCTTTAACGCCTATGGTATAATGTATTTGATTATTGTCTCATCGTTCCACCACAGGGCGGGTATAACCTTTAAAGCCTATGGTATAATGTATTTGATTATTGTCTCATCGTTCCACCACAGGGCGGGTATAACCTTTAAAGCCTATGGTATAATGTATTTGATTATTGTCTCATCGTTCCACCACAGGGCGGGTATAACCTTTAAAGCCTATGGTATAATGTATTTGATTATTGTCTCATCGTTCCACCACAGGGCGGGTATAACCTTTAACGCCTAGGGTATAATGTATTTGATTACTGTCTCATCGTTCCACCGCAGGGCGGGTATAACCTTTAAAGCCTATGGTATAATGTATTTGATTATTGTCTCATCGTTCCACCACAGGGCGGGTATAACCTTTAAAGCCTATGGTATAATGTATTTGATTATTGTCTCATCGTTCCACCGCAGGGCGGGTATAACCTTTAAAGCCTATGGTATAATGTATTTGATTATTGTCTCATCGTTCCACCACAGGGCGGGTATAACCTTTAAAGCCTATGGAATAATGTATTTGATTATTGTCTCATCGTTCCACCACAGGGCGGGTATAACCTTTAAAGCCTATGGTATAATGTATTTGATTATTGTCTCATCGTTCCACCACAGGGCGGGTATAACCTTTAAAGCCTATGGTATAATGTATTTGATTATTGTCTCATCGTTCCACCACAGGGCGGGTATAACCTTTAAGGCCTATGGTATAATGTATTTGATTATTGTCTCATCGTTCCACCACAGGGCGGGTATAACCTTTAAAGCCTATGGCATAATGTATTTGATTATTGTCTCATCGTTCCACCACAGGGCGGGTATAACCTTTAAAGCCTATGGTATAATGTATTTGATTATTGTCTCATCGTTCCACCACAGGGCGGGTATAACCTTTAAAGCCTATGGTATAATGTATTTGATTATTGTCTCATCGTTCTACCACAGGGCGGGTATACCCTTTAAAGCCTATGGTATAATGTATTTGATTATTGTCTCATCGTTCCACCACAGGGCGGGTATAACCTTTAACCCCTATGGTATAATGTATTTGATTATTGTCTTATCGTTCCACCAGAGGGCGGGTATAACCTTTAAAGCCTATGGTATAATGTATTTGATTATTGTCTCATCTTTCCACCACAGGGCGGGTATACCCTTTAAAGCCTATGGTATAATGTATTTGATTATTGTGTCATCGTTCCACCGCAGGGCGGGTATAACCTTTAAAGCCTATGGTATAATGTATTTGATTATTGTCTCATCGTTCCACTGCAGGGCGGGTGTACCCTTTAAAGCCTATGGTATAATGTATTTGATTATTGTCTCATCGTTCCACCACAGGGCGGGTATAACCTTTAACGCCTATGGTAAAATGTATTTGATTATTGTCTCATCGTTCCACCGCAGGGCGGGTATAACCTTTAAAGCCTATGGTAAAATGTATTTGATTATTGTCTCATCGTTCCACCACAGGGCGGGTATAACCTTTAAAGCCTATGGTAAAATGTATTAGATTATTGTCTCATCGTTCCACCGCAGGGCGGGTATACCCTTTAAAGCCTATGGTATAATGTATTTGATTATTGTCTCATCGTTCCACCGCAGGGCGGGTATAACCTTTAAAGCCTATGGTATAATGTATTTGATTATTGTCTCATCGTTCCACCGCAGGGCGGGTGTACCCTTTAAAGCCTATGGTATAATGTATTTGATTATTGTCTCATCGTTCCACCACAGGGCGGGTATAACCTTTAAAGCCTATGGTATAATGTATTTGATTATTGTCTCATCGTTCCACCACAGGGCGGGTATACCCTTTAAAGCCTATGGTATAATGTATTTGATTATTGTCTCATCGTTCCACCACAGGGCGGGTATAACCTTTAAAGCCTATGGTATAATGTATTTGATTATTGTCTCATCGTTCCACCACAGGGCGGGTATACCCTTTAAAGCCTATGGTATAATGTATTTGATTATTGTCTCATCGTTCCACCACAGGGCGGGTATAACCTTTAACGCCTATGGTATAATGTATTTGATTATTGTCTCATCGTTCCACCACAGGGCGGGTATAACCTTTAAAGCCTATGGTATAATGTATTTGATTATTGTCTCATCGTTCCACCACAGGGCGGGTATAACCTTTAAAGCCTATAATATAATGTATTTGATTATTGTCTCCTCGTTCCACCACAGGGCGGGTATAACCTTTAAAGCCTATGGTATAATGTATTTGATTATTGTCTCATCGTTCCACCACAGGGCGGGTATAACCTTTAACGCCTAGGGTATAATGTATTTGATTATTGTCTCATCGTTCCACCGCAGGGCGGGTATAACCTTTAAAGCCTATGGTATAATGTATTTGATTATTGTCTCATCGTTCCACCGCAGGGCGGGTATAACCTTTAAAGCCTATGGTATAATGTATTTCATTATTGTCTCATCGTTCCACCACAGGACGGGTATAACCTTTAAAGCCTATGGTATAATGTATTTGATTATTGTCTCATCGTTCCACCACAGGGCGGGAATAACCTTTAAAGCCTATGGTATAATGTATTTGATTATTGTCTCATCGTTCCACCACAGGGCGGGTATAACCTTTAAAGCCTATGGTATAATGTATTTGATTATTGTCTCATCGTTCCACCACAGGGCGGGTATAACCTTTAAAGCCTATGGTATAATGTATTTGATTATTGTCTCATCGTTCAACCACAGGGCGGGTATAACCTTTAAAGCCTATGGTATAATGTATTTGATTATTGTCTCATCGTTCCACCACAGGGCGGGTATACCCTTTAAAGCCTATGGTATAATGTATTTGATTATTGTCTCATCGTTCCACCACAGGGCGGGTAAAACCTTTAAAGCCTATGGTATAATTATTTGATTATTGTCTCATCGTTCCACCACAGGGCGGGTATACCCTTTAAAGCCTATGGTATAATGTATTTGATTATTGTCTCATCGTTCCACCACAGGGCGGGTATAACCTTTAAAGCCTATGGTATAATGTATTTGATTATTGTCTCATCGTTCCACCACAGGGCGGGTATAACCTTTAAAGCCTATGGTATAATGTATTTGATTATTGTCTCATCGTTCCACCACAGGGCGGGTATAACCTTTAACGCCTATGGTATAATGTATTTGATTATTGTCTCATCGTTCCACCACAGGGCGGGTATAACCTTTAAAACCTATGGTATAATGTATTTGATTATTGTCTCATCGTTCCACCACAGGGTGGGTATAACCTTTAAAGCCTATGGTATAATGTATTCGATTAATGTCTCATCGTTCCACCGCAGGGCGGGTATAACCTTTAAAGCCTATGGTATAATGTATTTGATTATTGTTTCATCGTTCCACCACAGGGCGGGTATAACCTTTAACGCCTAGGGTATAATGTATTTGATTATTGTCTCATCGTTCCGCCGCAGGGCGGGTATAACCTTTAAAGCCTATGGTAAAATGTATTTGATTATTGTCTCTTCGTTCCACCGCAGGGCGGGTATAACCTTTAACGCCTATGGTATAATGTATTTGATTATTGTCTCATCGTTCCACCACAGGGCGGGTATAACCTTTAAAGCCTATGGTATAATGTATTTGAGTATTGTCTCATCGTTCCACCGCAGGGCGGGTATAACCTTTAAAGCCTATGGTATAATGTATTTGATTATTGTCTCATCGTTCCACCGCAGGGCGGGTATAACCTTTAACGCCTATGGTATAATGTATTTGATTATTGTCTCATCGTTCCACCGCAGGGCGGGTATAACCTTTAAAGCCTATGGTATAATGTATTTGATTATTGTCTCATCGTTCCACCGCAGGGCGGGTGTACCCTTTAAAGCCTATGGTATAATGTATTTGATTATTGTCTCATCGTTCCACCACAGGGCGGGTATAACCTTTAAAGCCTATGGTATAATGTATTTGATTATTGTCTCATCGTTCCACCACAGGGCGGGTATACCCTTTAAAGCCTATGGTATAATGTATTTGATTATTGTCTCATCGTTCCACCACAGGGCGGGTATAACCTTTAAAGCCTATGGTATAATGTATTTGATTATTGTCTCATCGTTCCACCACAGGGCGGGTATACCCTTTAAAGCCTATGGTATAATGTATTTGATTATTGTCTCATCGTTCCACCACAGGGCGGGTATAACTTTTAACGCCTATGGTATAATGTATTTGATTATTGTCTCATCGTTCCACCACAGGGCGGGTATAACCTTTAAAGCCTATGGTATAATGTATTTGATTATTGTCTCATCGTTCCACCACAGGGCGGGTATAACCTTTAAAGCCTATGGTATAATGTATTTGATTATTGTCTCATCGTTCCACCACAGGGCGGGTATAACCTTTAAAGCCTATGGTATAATGTATTTGATTATTGTCTCATCGTTCCACCACAGGGCGGGTATAACCTTTAACGCCTAGGGTATAATGTATTTGATTATTGTCTCATCGTTCCACCGCAGGGCGGGTATAACCTTTAAAGCCTATGGTATAATGTATTTGATTATTGTCTCATCGTTCCACCACAGGGCGGGTATAACCTTTAAAGCCTATGGTATAATGTATTTGATTATTGTCTCATCGTTCCACCGCAGGGCGGGTATAACCTTTAAAGCCTATGGTATAATGTATTTGATTATTGTCTCATCGTTCCACCACAGGGCGGGTATAACCTTTAAAGCCTATGGTATAATGTATTTGATTATTGTCTCATCGTTCCACCACAGGGCGGGTATAACCTTTAAAGCCTATGGTATAATGTATTTGATTATTGTCTCATCGTTCCACCACAGGGCGGGTATAACCTTTAAAGCCTATGGTATAATGTATTTGATTATTGTCTCATCGTTCCACCACAGGGCGGGTATAACCTTTAAAGCCTATGGTATAATGTATTTGATTATTGTCTCATCGTTCCACCACAGGGCGGGTATAACCTTTAAAGCCTATGGCATAATGTATTTGATTATTGTCTCATCGTTCCACCACAGGGCGGGTATAACCTTTAAAGCCTATGGTATAATGTATTTGATTATTGTCTCATCGTTCCACCACAGGGCGGGTATAACCTTTAAAGCCTATGGTATAATGTATTTGATTATTGTCTCATCGTTCTACCACAGGGCGGGTATACCCTTTAAAGCCTATGGTATAATGTATTTGATTATTGTCTCATCGTTCCACCACAGGGCGGGTATAACCTTTAACCCCTATGGTATAATGTATTTGATTATTGTCTTATCGTTCCACCACAGGGCGGGTATAACCTTTAAAGCCTATGGTATAATGTATTTGATTATTGTCTCATCGTTCCACCACAGGGCGGGTATAACCTTTAAAGCCTATGGTATAATGTATTTGATTATTGTCTCATCTTTCCACCACAGGGCGGGTATACCCTTTAAAGCCTATGGTATAATGTATTTGATTATTGTGTCATCGTTCCACCGCAGGGCGGGTATAACCTTTAAAGCCTATGGTATAATGTATTTGATTATTGTCTCATCGTTCCACTGCAGGGCGGGTGTACCCTTTAAAGCCTATGGTATAATGTATTTGATTATTGTCTCATCGTTCCACCACAGGGCGGGTATAACCTTTAACGCCTATGGTAAAATGTATTTGATTATTGTCTCATCGTTCCACCGCAGGGCGGGTATAACCTTTAAAGCCTATGGTAAAATGTATTTGATTATTGTCTCATCGTTCCACCACAGGGCGGGTATAACCTTTAAAGCCTATGGTAAAATGTATTAGATTATTGTCTCATCGTTCCACCGCAGGGCGGGTATACCCTTTAAAGCCTATGGTATAATGTATTTGATTATTGTCTCATCGTTCCACCGCAGGGCGGGTATAACCTTTAAAGCCTATGGTATAATGTATTTGATTATTGTCTCATCGTTCCACCGCAGGGCGGGTGTACCCTTTAAAGCCTATGGTATAATGTATTTGATTATTGTCTCATCGTTCCACCACAGGGCGGGTATAACCTTTAAAGCCTATGGTATAATGTATTTGATTATTGTCTCATCGTTCCACCACAGGGCGGGTATACCCTTTAAAGCCTATGGTATAATGTATTTGATTATTGTCTCATCGTTCCACCACAGGGCGGGTATAACCTTTAAAGCCTATGGTATAATGTATTTGATTATTGTCTCATCGTTCCACCACAGGGCGGGTATACCCTTTAAAGCCTATGGTATAATGTATTTGATTATTGTCTCATCGTTCCACCACAGGGCGGGTATAACCTTTAACGCCTATGGTATAATATATTTGATTATTGTCTCATCGTTCCACCACAGGGCGGGTATAACCTTTAACGCCTAGGGTATAATGTATTTGATTATTGTCTCATCGTTCCACCGCAGGGCGGGTATAACCTTTAAAGCCTATGGTATAATGTATTTGATTATTGTCTCATCGTTCCACCACAGGGCGGGTATAACCTTTAAAGCCTATGGTATAATGTATTTGATTATTGTCTCATCGTTCCACCGCAGGGCGGGTATAACCTTTAAAGCCTATGGTATAATGTATTTCATTATTGTCTCATCGTTCCACCACAGGGCGGGTATAACCTTTAAAGCCTATGGTATAATGTATTTGATTATTGTCTCATCGTTCCACCACAGGGCGGGAATAACCTTTAAAGCCTATGGTATAATGTATTTGATTATTGTCTCATCGTTCCACCACAGGGCGGGTATAACATTTAAAGCCTATGGTATAATGTATTTGATTATTGTCTCATCGTTCCACCACAGGGCGGGTATAACCTTTAAAGCCTATGGTATAATGTATTTGATTATTGTCTCATCGTTCCACCACAGGGCGGGTATAACCTTTAAAGCCTATGGTATAATGTATTTGATTATTGTCTCATCGTTCCACCACAGGGCGGGTATACCCTTTAAAGCCTATGGTATAATGTATTTGATTATTGTCTCATCGTTCCACCACAGGGCGGGTAAAACCTTTAAAGCCTATGGTATAATTATTTGATTATTGTCTCATCGTTCCACCACAGGGCGGGTATACCCTTTAAAGCCTATGGTATAATGTATTTGATTATTGTCTCATCGTTCCACCACAGGGCGGGTATAACCTTTAAAGCCTATGGTATAATGTATTTGATTATTGTCTCATCGTTCCACCACAGGGCGGGTATAACCTTTAAAGCCTATGGTATAATGTATTTGATTATTGTCTCATCGTTCCACCACAGGGCGGGTATAACCTTTAAAGCCTATGGTATAATGTATTTGATTATTGTCTCATCGTTCCACCACAGGGCGGGTATAACCTTTAACGCCTAGGGTATAATGTATTTGATTATTGTCTCATCGTTCCACCGCAGGGCGGGTATAACCTTTAAAGCCTATGGTATAATGTATTTGATTATTGTCTCATCGTTCCACCACAGGGCGGGTATAACCTTTAAAGCCTATGGTATAATGTATTTGATTATTGTCTCATCGTTCCACCGCAGGGCGGGTATAACCTTTAAAGCCTATGGTATAATGTATTTGATTATTGTCTCATCGTTCCACCACAGGGCGGGTATAACCTTTAAAGCCTATGGTATAATGTATTTGATTATTGTCTCATCGTTCCACCACAGGGCGGGTATAACCTTTAAAGCCTATGGTATAATGTATTTGATTATTGTCTCATCGTTCCACCACAGGGCGGGTATAACCTTTAAAGCCTATGGTATAATGTATTTGATTATTGTCTCATCGTTCCACCACAGGGCGGGTATAACCTTTAAAGCCTATGGTATAATGTATTTGATTATTGTCTCATCGTTCCACCACAGGGCGGGTATAACCTTTAAAGCCTATGGCATAATGTATTTGATTATTGTCTCATCGTTCCACCACAGGGCGGGTATAACCTTTAAAGCCTATGGTATAATGTATTTGATTATTGTCTCATCGTTCCACCACAGGGCGGGTATAACCTTTAAAGCCTATGGTATAATGTATTTGATTATTGTCTCATCGTTCTACCACAGGGCGGGTATACCCTTTAAAGCCTATGGTATAATGTATTTGATTATTGTCTCATCGTTCCACCACAGGGCGGGTATAACCTTTAACCCCTATGGTATAATGTATTTGATTATTGTCTTATCGTTCCACCACAGGGCGGGTATAACCTTTAAAGCCTATGGTATAATGTATTTGATTATTGTCTCATCGTTCCACCACAGGGCGGGTATAACCTTTAAAGCCTATGGTATAATGTATTTGATTATTGTCTCATCTTTCCACCACAGGGCGGGTATACCCTTTAAAGCCTATGGTATAATGTATTTGATTATTGTGTCATCGTTCCACCGCAGGGCGGGTATAACCTTTAAAGCCTATGGTATAATGTATTTGATTATTGTCTCATCGTTCCACTGCAGGGCGGGTGTACCCTTTAAAGCCTATGGTATAATGTATTTGATTATTGTCTCATCGTTCCACCACAGGGCGGGTATAACCTTTAACGCCTATGGTAAAATGTATTTGATTATTGTCTCATCGTTCCACCGCAGGGCGGGTATAACCTTTAAAGCCTATGGTAAAATGTATTTGATTATTGTCTCATCGTTCCACCACAGGGCGGGTATAACCTTTAAAGCCTATGGTAAAATGTATTAGATTATTGTCTCATCGTTCCACCGCAGGGCGGGTATACCCTTTAAAGCCTATGGTATAATGTATTTGATTATTGTCTCATCGTTCCACCGCAGGGCGGGTATAACCTTTAAAGCCTATGGTATAATGTATTTGATTATTGTCTCATCGTTCCACCGCAGGGCGGGTGTACCCTTTAAAGCCTATGGTATAATGTATTTGATTATTGTCTCATCGTTCCACCACAGGGCGGGTATAACCTTTAAAGCCTATGGTATAATGTATTTGATTATTGTCTCATCGTTCCACCACAGGGCGGGTATACCCTTTAAAGCCTATGGTATAATGTATTTGATTATTGTCTCATCGTTCCACCACAGGGCGGGTATAACCTTTAAAGCCTATGGTATAATGTATTTGATTATTGTCTCATCGTTCCACCACAGGGCGGGTATACCCTTTAAAGCCTATGGTATAATGTATTTGATTATTGTCTCATCGTTCCACCACAGGGCGGGTATAACCTTTAACGCCTATGGTATAATATATTTGATTATTGTCTCATCGTTCCACCACAGGGCGGGTATAACCTTTAACGCCTAGGGTATAATGTATTTGATTATTGTCTCATCGTTCCACCGCAGGGCGGGTATAACCTTTAAAGCCTATGGTATAATGTATTTGATTATTGTCTCATCGTTCCACCACAGGGCGGGTATAACCTTTAAAGCCTATGGTATAATGTATTTGATTATTGTCTCATCGTTCCACCGCAGGGCGGGTATAACCTTTAAAGCCTATGGTATAATGTATTTCATTATTGTCTCATCGTTCCACCACAGGGCGGGTATAACCTTTAAAGCCTATGGTATAATGTATTTGATTATTGTCTCATCGTTCCACCACAGGGCGGGAATAACCTTTAAAGCCTATGGTATAATGTATTTGATTATTGTCTCATCGTTCCACCACAGGGCGGGTATAACATTTAAAGCCTATGGTATAATGTATTTGATTATTGTCTCATCGTTCCACCACAGGGCGGGTATAACCTTTAAAGCCTATGGTATAATGTATTTGATTATTGTCTCATCGTTCCACCACAGGGCGGGTATAACCTTTAAAGCCTATGGTATAATGTATTTGATTATTGTCTCATCGTTCCACCACAGGGCGGGTATACCCTTTAAAGCCTATGGTATAATGTATTTGATTATTGTCTCATCGTTCCACCACAGGGCGGGTAAAACCTTTAAAGCCTATGGTATAATTATTTGATTATTGTCTCATCGTTCCACCACAGGGCGGGTATACCCTTTAAAGCCTATGGTATAATGTATTTGATTATTGTCTCATCGTTCCACCACAGGGCGGGTATAACCTTTAAAGCCTATGGTATAATGTATTTGATTATTGTCTCATCGTTCCACCACAGGGCGGGTATAACCTTTAAAGCCTATGGTATAATGTATTTGATTATTGTCTCATCGTTCCACCACAGGGCGGGTATAACCTTTAACGCCTATGGTATAATGTATTTGATTATTGTCTCATCGTTCCACCACAGGGCGGGTATAACCTTTAAAACCTATGGTATAATGTATTTGATTATTGTCTCATCGTTCCACCACAGGGTGGGTATAACCTTTAAAGCCTATGGTATAATGTATTCGATTAATGTCTCATCGTTCCACCGCAGGGCGGGTATAACCTTTAAAGCCTATGGTATAATGTATTTGATTATTGTCTCATCGTTCCACCACAGGGCGGGTATAACCTTTAACGCCTAGGGTATAATGTATTTGATTATTGTCTCATCGTTCCACCACAGGGCGGGTATAACCTTTAAAGCCTATGGTATAATGTATTTGAGTATTGTCTCATCGTTCCACCGCAGGGCGGGTATAACCTTTAAAGCCTATGGTATAATGTATTTGATTATTGTCTCATCGTTCCACCGCAGGGCGGGTATAACCTTTAACGCCTATGGTATAATGTATTTGAGTATTGTCTCATCGTTCCACCGCAGGGCGGGTATAACCTTTAAAGCCTATGGTATAATGTATTTGATTATTGTCTCATCGTTCCACCACATGGCGGGAATAACCTTTAAAGCCTATGGTATAATGTATTTGATTATTGTCTCATCGTTCCACCACAGGGCGGGTATACCCTTTAAAGCCTATGGTAAAATGTATTTGATTATTGTCTCATCGTTCCACCACAGGGCGGGTATAACCTTTAAAGCCTATGGTATAATGTATTTGATTATTGTCTCATCGTTCCACCACAGGGCGGGTATAACCTTTAAAGCCTATGGTATAATGTATTTGATTATTGTCTCGCTTTTGTCTTCAAGAACGTACCGTTTCACAAAAAGAAATGAATGGATATGAAACCAGTGGTCTGATTTGTCCAATGTGGAGGTTTAACCAATGAAATCGCTCGTTCTATCTCACTCATTTATTTAAATAAAATGGAATCTTATTGCTCAAAATGAGGTCTAGATCTTGACATGAGTAACACCAAAGCTGTAACTTTTCTTTATAATACAGGTAGACTTATTTCTACACAGCTTTATTGTAATATATTGCTAATTAAAGTTGCCATGGAAGTATACCTATACAAGAGTAACATGGCGGGCGTCACTAGTGGAGCAGGAACTACTTCCGTAGCATTGAGTTTTCAGTGGTGTTGTGTTACTCAATCTTTAGTTGTCACCGTAGTGCTTAGTAGATCATTGTTTTTCCTTTTCCTTTTGGCCACTGTATTGTCCCTCCTTCGATTTACGGCTTCTAATTCTTAATGGTGATTAGTTATTCCCTGAAACTTTTAACTTATCTAAAAATCTACACTGGGAGGGGAAACTGTTGATACTTATAAATGACCTGGATTTACAACGCTACATGTCATGGTCTTTTGTAATTTGATATGAGAAGTGATTGTTTGTTTTGTTGATATTGGTTGTTTTGTTGACCATCACTGTTTAAACGTTCTTTTTTACTTTCGTTTTTCTGAGTTTGTTTGTTTGTTTGTTTGGTATTTTTGGGTTTTTTTTGTTGTTGTTTTGTTTGTTTGTTTGTTTGTTTTTTTTTTTGTTTTGTTTTGTTTGTTTTTTTTTTTGATGGATTACGTGCTAATGACGTTGATGACGATTGTTGCTAATCACGGTGAATTATAGGTAGACAATCGCGTGTAATTTTGTAATAATTGTTTATTATTTCGCTCCTTATGACGCACCTTTAATTGTCAATAAGTCTTTCGTTTGTTTGTTTTGCTTGTTAGCTGCGAGATCGTAGCTCTTAAAACGGTCTTTTCTTTTTATCGTAGAGCTCTATTGTAAAAAGGTCTTTAACAGCTACGGTTCCGCGGTTGTTTTGTTTGCATGATCAGAATCATATGGACGATCACACGATTAATCATGATCACAAGTGAGCAAGATATACTATCATAATTATATAGGAGAAATATTACTAAATAAACCCCATAGCATTCTATGTTAAGTAAAATGAGAAAGGTTTGAAGATACCAAAGGCTTAATAATCAGAAGTCGTCAATCTAAGATACCAAAGGCTTAATAATCAGAAGTCGTCAATCTAAGATACCAAAGGCTTAATAATCAGAAGTCGTCAATCTAAGATACCAAAGGCTTAATAATCAGAAGTCGTCAATCTAAGATACCAAAGGCTTCATAATCAGAAGTCGTCAATCTAAGATACCAAAGGTTTAATAATCAGAAGTCGTCAATCTAAGATATCAAAGGCTTAATAATCAGAAGTCGTCAATCTAAGATACCAAAGGCTTAATAATCAGAAGTCGTCAATCTAAGATACCAAAGGTTTAATAATCAGAAGTCGTCAATCTAAGATACCAAAGGTTTAATAATCAGAAGTCGTCAATCTAAGATACCAAAGGCTTAATAATCAGAAGTCGTCAATCTAAGATACCAAAGGCTTAATAATCAGAAGTCGTCAATCTAAGATACCAAAGGTTTAATAATCAGAAGTCGTCAATCTAAGATACCAAAGGTTTAATAATCAGAAGTCGTCAATCTAAGATATCAAAGGCTTAATAATCAGAAGTCGTCAATCTAAGATACCAAAGGCTTAATAATCAGAAGTCGTCAATCTAAGATACCAAAGGCTTAATAATCAGAAGTCGTCAATCTAAGATACCAAAGGCTTAATAATCAGAAGTCGTCAATCTAAGATACCAAAGGCTTAATAATCAGAAGGCGTCAATCTAAGATACCAAAGGCTTAATAATCAGAAGTCGTCAATCTAAGATACCAAAGGCTTAATAATCAGAAGTCGTCAATCTAAGATACCAAAGGCTTAATAATCAGAAGTCGTCAATCTAAGATATCAAAGGCTTAATAATCAGAAGTCGTCAATCTAAGATACCAAAGGCTTAATAATCAGAAGTCGTCAATCTAAGATACCAAAGGCTTCATAATCAGAAGTCGTCAATCTAAGATATCAAAGGCTTAATAATCAGAAGTCGTCAATCTAAGATACCAAAGGCTTCATAATCAGGAGTCCTCAATCTAAGATATCAAAGGCTTAATAATCAGAAGTCGTCAATCTAAGATACCAAAGGCTTAATAATCAGAAGTCGTCAATCTAAGATACCAAAGGTTTAATAATCAGAAGTCGTCAATCTAAGATACCAAAGACTTAATAATCAGAAGTCGTCAATCTAAGATATCAAAGGCTTAATAATCAGAAGTCGTCAATCTAAGATACCAAAGGCTTAATAATCAGAAGGCGTCAATCTAAGATACCAAAGGTTTAATAATCAGAAGTCGTCAATCTAAGATACCAAATGCTTAATAATCAGAAGTCGTCAATCTAAGATACCAAAGGTTTAATAATCAGAAGTCGTCAATCTAAGATACCAAAGACTTAATAATCAGAGGTCGTCAATCTAAGATACCAAAGGTTTAATAATCAGAAGTCGTCAATCTAAGATACCAAAGACTTAATAATCAGAAGTCGTCAATTTAAGATACCAAAGGCTTCATAATCAGAAGTCGTCAATCTAAGATACCAAAGGCTTAATAATCAGAAGTCGTCAATCTAAGATATCAAAGGTTTAATAATCAGAAGTCGTCAATCTAAGATACCAAAGGCTTAATAATCAAAAGTCGTCAATCTAAGATACCAATGGCTTCATAATCAGAAGTCGTCAATCTAAGATACCAAAGACTTAATAATCAGAAGTCGTCAATCTAAGATATCAAAGACTTAATAATCAGAAGTCGTCAATCTAAGATACCAAAGACTTAATAATCAGAAGTCGTCAATCTAAGATACCAAAGGCTTAATAATCAGAAGTCGTCAATCTAAGATACCAAAGGCTTAATAATCAGAAGTCGTCAATCTAAGATACCAAAGGCTTAATAATCAGAAGTCGTCAATCTAAGATACCAAAGACTTAATAATCAGAAGTCGTCAATCTAAGATACCAAAGGCTTAATAATCAGAAGGCGTCAATCTAAGATACCAAAGGCTTAATAATCAGAAGGCGTCAATCTAAGATACCAAAGGTTTAATAATCAGAAGTCGTCAATCTAAGATACCAAATGCTTAATAATCAGAAGTCGTCAATCTAAGATACCAAAGGCTTAATAATCAGAAGTCGTCAATCTAAGATATCAAAGGCTTCATAATCAGAAGTCGTCAATCTAAGATACCAAAGGCTTAATAATCAGAAGGCGTCAATCTAAGATACCAAAGACTTAATAATCAGAAGGCGTCAATCTAAGATACCAAAGACTTAATAATCAGAAGTCGTCAATCTAAGATACCAAAGACTTAATAATCAGAAGTCGTCAATCTAAGAGGGACAGACTTAATAATCAGACGTCGTCAATCTAAGATACCAAAGTCTTAATAATCAGAAGTCGTCAATCTAAGAGGGACAGACTTAATAATCAAACGTCGTCAATCTAAGAGGGACAGACTTAATAATCAGACGTCGTCAATCTAAGAGGGACAGACTTAATAATCAGACGTCGTCAATCTAAGATACCAAAGTCTTAATAATCAGACGTCGTCAATCTAAGATACCAAAGTCTTAATAATCAGACGTCGTCAATCTAAGATACCAAAGTCTTAATAATCAGACGTCGTCAATCTAAGATACCAAAGTCTTAATAATCAGACGTCGTCAATCTAAGAGGGTCAGACAACACAATGACTAAAAGAAAAGGACAAAAGAACGATCTACAAAACATTACACAGAAAACTAAAAATCGAGCAACAGGAATTCCACTAAAAACCGGGGGTGAACTCAGGTGCTCCGATAGGGTAAGCAGTTCCTGCTCCACATGTGGCACCCGTCGTGTTACTCTTGTTACAAAACCGATGATAAGTCATGAATGAGGAATGGATCGGGTAGTGATTACGATAAACGGAATATTTCCGTAGTCATTTGCGAAACAGATATTCCGTAAGGGGTAACCAAGTCATAGTGGCGACCGCAAAACTTTCAAAATGATGGGCTTTTATACAGGTTTCACCTGAAATTTAATATAGGTGACAATGTATGAATTAATTTGTAGCTTAGGTACGACTTTACCGTACACCCCTTTAACTGGTTCTCGGAATTATATTACACCTATTCTACTTTCTAGCTAACTGAAGTGATACTGGGGAGGGGGTGGGGGTGCAACTGTGCCCTGTCGACAATCTTGTGATATATCAACCGGATTATTAAGACTACTCTCTAAGGGAGCTATTCCTGCCTGTTTTACAGCACCCTCTATCGACAACCATCTCCGGGTAATCGACGCCAGTGTAATATACCAACTGGGTTATTCTGGTTATCCGCTAGGGGATCTATTCTTGCCTGCTTTGCAACGTGTGCAAATAATATTAAACCTACGATATACAAGCACAATGAACCAAAAGTAACACATGGGATAAATAATAATACAATGTTATATTTATGATTTGATTTGATTTGATTTTTGGTGCTTAACGCCACTTTCAGCAATATTTCAGCTATATCATGGCGACCAGTTTTAGTGGTGGAAGAAGCCGGAGTACCCGGAAAGAACCACCGATCATGGGCAAGCAACTGGTAAACTTTATCTCTTGCGGCTGCGAGTCGAATGCACCCTGTAATTTACAAAGCCGGGCGCGAACCTCAATTTTGAGCGTACTTGATGATGGTTATAACAGAAACCCGACGTGCGCACTAAATTAGATATCTATGTTTTTATTACAAACTCGGTGACAAGTCATGAATGAATCAATCAATCAATCAATCAATTATTCATTTAGTTCTTTTTAATGACAAATTGGTCTCGACTGACTGAGACTTATAAGCAAGCAGAATCACGGGCGTTCACAAATACAAAATACAATACACACGTTTTATTTTTAGTTGGGCATATTAAATAACAATAAACATAAGCTCTAATAAGCCTTTTACCGACATTCAACGCTTTATCATTAAAGATTCCGTAAAGTCAACGGTAAGAAAAAAAATGTCAATGGATGCTATGATATATACAGTTATCAATTGACAAAAGTTTTTGAAACATTGAATCTATGGATTTTTTTTCATAGATATAGGGTCTAGTGCCTGTGACAGATATAGGGTCTAGTGCCTGTGACACATATAGGGTCTAGTGTCTGTGACAGATATAGGGTCTAGTGCCTGTGACAGGTAAAGGTTCTAGTGCCTGTGACATATATAGGGTCTAGTGCCTGTGACAGATATAGGTTCTAGTGCCTGCTACAGATATAGGTTCTAGTGCCTGTGACAGATATAGGGTCTAGTGCCTGTGACAGATATAGGGTCTAGTGCCTGTGACAGATATAGGGTCTAGTGCCTGTGACACATATAGGGTCTAGTGCCTGTGACAGATGTAGGTTCTAGTGCCTGTGACTGATATAGGGTCTAGTGCCTGTGACACATATAGGGTCTAGTGCCTGTGACACATATAGGGTCTAGTACCTGTGACATATATAGGGTCTAGTGCCTGTGACATATATAGGGTCTAGTGCCTGTGACAGATATAGGGTCTAGTGCCTGTGACAGATATAGGTTCTAGTGCCTGTGATACATATAGGGTTTAGTGCCTGTGACATATATAGGGTCTAGTGCCTGTGACATATATAGGGTCTAGTGCCTGTGACAGATATAGGGTCTAGTGCCTGTGACAGATATAGGGTCTAATGCCTGTGACATATATAGGGTCTAGTGCCTGTGACAGATGTAGGTTCTAGTGCCTGTGACAGATATAGGGTCTAGTGCCTGTGACAGATATAGGGTCTAGTGCCTGTGACAGATATAGGTTCTAGTGCCTGTGACAGATGTAGGTTCTAGTGCCTGTGACATATATAGGGTCTAGTGCCTGTGACAGATGTAGGTTCTAGTGCCTGTGACATATATAGGGTCTAGTGCCTGTGACAGATATAGGGTCTAGTGCCTGTGACATATATAGGGTCTAGTGCCTGTGACATATATAGGTTCTAGTGCCTGTGACAGATATAGGGTCTAGTGCCTGTGACAGATATAGGGTCTAGTGCCTGTGACATATAAAGGGTCTAGTGCCTGTGACAGATATAGGGTCTAGTGCCTGTGACACATATAGGGTCTAGTGCTTGTGACAGATATAGGTTCTAGTGCCTGTGACAGATGTAGGTTCTAGTGCCTGTGACATATATAGGGTCTAGTGCCTGTGACAGATGTAGGTTCTAGTGCCTGTGACATATATAGGGTCTAGTGCCTGTGACAGATATAGGGTCTAGTGCCTGTGACATATATAGGGTCTAGTGCCTGTGACATATATAGGTTCTAGTGCCTGTGACAGATATAGGGTCTAGTGCCTGTGACAGATATAGGGTCTAGTGCCTGTGACATATAAAGGGTCTAGTGCCTGTGACAGATATAGGGTCTAGTGCCTGTGACACATATAGGGTCTAGTGCCTGTGACAGATATAGGTTCTAGTGCCTGTGACAGATGTAGGTTCTAGTGCCTGTGACATATATAGGGTCTAGTGCCTGTGACAGATGTAGGTTCTAGTGCCTGTGACATATATAGGGTCTAGTGCCTGTGACAGATATAGGGTCTAGTGCCTGTGACATATATAGGGTCTAGTGCCTGTGACATATATAGGTTCTAGTGCCTGTGACAGATATAGGGTCTAGTGCCTGTGACAGATATAGGGTCTAGTGCCTGTGACATATAAAGGGTCTAGTGCCTGTGACAGATATAGGGTCTAGTGCCTGTGACACATATAGGGTCTAGTGCCTGTGACAGATGTAGGTTCTAGTGCCTGTGACAGATATAGGGTCTAGTGCCTGTGACACATATAGGGTCTAGTGCCTGTGACACATATAGCGTCTAGTGCCTGTGACATATATAGGGTCTAGTGCCTGTGACATATATAGGGTCTAGTGCCTGTGACAGATGTAGGTTCTAGTGCCTGTGACAGATGTAGATTCTAGTGCCTGTGACATATATAGGGTCTAGTGCCTGCGACAGATATAGGGTCTAGTGCCTGTGACAGATATAGGGTCTAGTGCCTGTGACATATATAGGGTCTAGTGCCTGTGACAGATATAGGATCTAGTGCCTGTGACATATATAGGGTCTAGTGCCTGTGACAGATGTAGGTTCTAGTGCCTGTGACAGATATAGGATCTAGTGCCTGTGACATATATAGGGTCTAGTGCCTGTGACAGATGTAGGTTCTAGTGCCTGTGACAGATATAGGGTCTAGTGCCTGTGACAGATATAGGGTCTAGTGCCTGTGACAGATATAGGTTCTAGTGCCTGTGACAGATGTAGATTCTAGTGCCTGTGACATATATAGGGTCTAGTGCCTGTGACAGATATAGGGTCTAGTGCCTGTGACATATATAGGGTCTAGTGCCTGTGACAGATATAGGTTCTAGTGCCTGTGACAGATATAGGGTCTAGTGCCTGTGACAGATATAGGGTCTAGTGCCTGTGACAGATATAGGGTCTAGTGCCTGTGACATATATAGGGTCTAGTGCCTGTGACAGATATAGGATCTAGTGCCTGTGACATATATAGGGTCTAGTGCCTGTGACAGATGTAGGTTCTAGTGCCTGTGACATATATAGGGTCTAGTGCCTGTGACATATATAGGGTCTAGTGCCTGTGACAGATATAGGTTCTAGCGCCTGTGACAGATATAGGGTCTAGTGCCTGTGACAGATATAGGGTCTAGTGCCTGTGACAGATATAGGGTCTAGTGCCTGTGACATATATAGGGTCTAGTGCCTGTGACAGATATAGGATCTAGTGCCTGTGACATATATAGGGTCTAGTGCCTGTGACAGATGTAGGTTCTAGTGCCTGTGACAGATATAGGGTCTAGTGCCTGTGACAGATGTAGGATCTAGTGCCTGTGACAGATATAGGGTCTAGTGCCTGTGACATATATAGGGTCTAGTGCCTGTGACATATATAGGGTCTAGTGCCTGTGACAGATATAGGATCTAGTGCCTGTGACATATATAGGGTCTAGTGCCTGTGACAGATGTAGGTTCTAGTGCCTGTGACAGATATAGGGTCTAGTGCCTGTGACAGATGTAGGATCTAGTGCCTGTGACAGATGTAGGTTCTAGTGCCTGTGACAGATATAGGGTCTAGTGCCTGTGACATATATAGGGTTTAGTGCCTGTGACAGATATAGGGTTTAGTGCCTGTGACAGATGTAGGGTCTAGTGCCTGTGACAGATGTAGGTTCTAGTGCCTGTGACAGATATAGGGTTTAGTGCCTGTGACAGATATAGGGTTTAGTGCCTGTGACAGATATAAGGTTTAGTGCCTGTGACAGATGTAGGTTCTAGTGCCTGTGACAGATATAGGGTCTAGTGCCTGTGACAGATATAGGGTCTAGTGCCTGTGACAGATATAGGGTTTAGTGCCTGTGACAGATGTAGGGTCTAGTGCCTGTGACAGATATATGGTTTAGTGCCTGTGACAGATATAGGGTCTAGTGCCTGTGACAGATATAGGGTCTAGTGCCTGTGACAGATATAGGGTTTAGTGCCTGTGACAGATATAGGGTCTAGTGCCTGTGACAGATATAGGGTCTAGTGCCTGTGACAGATATAGGGTTTAGTGCCTGTGACAGATATAGGGTCTAGTGCCTGTAACAGATATAGGGTCTAGTGCCTGTGACAGATATAGGGTCTAGTGCCTGTGACAGATATAGGGTTTAGTGCCTGTGACAGATATAGGGTTTAGTGCCTGTGACAGATATAGGGTCTAGTGCCTGTGACAGATATAGGGTTTAGTGCCTGTGACAGATATAGGGTTTAGTGCCTGTGACAGATATAGGGTCTAGTGCCTGTGACAGATATAGGGTCTAGTGCCTGTGACAGATATAGGGTTTAGTGCATGTGACAGATATAGGGTCTAGTGCCTGTGACAGATATAGGGTCTAGTACCTGTGACAGATATAGGGTTTAGTGCCTGTGACAGATATAGGGTCTAGTGCCTGTGACAGATATAGGGTTTAGTGCCTGTGACAGATATAGGGTCTAGTGCCTGTGACAGATATAGGGTTTAGTGCATGTGACACATATAGGGTCTAGTGCCTGTGACAGATATAGGGTCTAGTGCCTGTGACAGATATAGGGTCTAGTGGCTGTGACAGATATAGGGTCTAGTGCCTGTGACAGATATAGGGTTTAGTGCCTGTGACAGATATAGGGTTTAGTGCCTGTGACAGATATAGGGTCTAGTGCCTGTGACAGATATAGGGTTTAGTGCCTGTGACAGATATAGGGTTTAGTGCCTATGACAGATATAGGGTCTAGTGCCTGTGACAGATATAGGGTTTAGTGCCTGTGACAGATATAGGGTTTAGTGCCTGTGACAGATATAGGGTCTAGTGCCTGTGACAGATATAGGGTTTAGTGCCTGTGACAGATATAGGGTTTAGTGCCTGTGACAGATATAGGGTTTAGTGCCTGTGACAGATATAGGGTCTAGTGCCTGTGACAGATATAGGGTTTAGTGCCTGTGACACATATAGGGTCTAGTGCCTGTGACAGATATAGGGTTTAGTGCCTGTGACAGATATAGGGTTTAGTGCCTGTGACAGATATAGGGTCTAGTGCCTGTGACAGATATAGGGTCTAGTGCCTGTGACAGATATAGGGTTTAGTGCCTGTGACAGATATAGGGTTTAGTGCCTGTGATAGATATAGGGTCTAGTGCCTGTGACAGATATAGGGTCTAGTGCCTGTGACAGATATAGGGTTTAGTGCCTGTGACAGATATAGGGTCTAGTGCCTGTGACAGATATAGGGTCTAGTGCCTGTGACAGATATAGGGTTTAGTGCCTGTGACAGATATAGGGTCTAGTGCCTGTGACAGATATAGGGTTTAGTGCCTGTGACAGATATAGGGTTTAGTGCCTGTGACACATATAGGGTCTAGTGCCTGTGACAGATATAGGGTTTAGTGCCTGTGACATATATAGGGTTTAGTGCCTGTGACAGATGTAGGATCTAGTGCCTGTGACAGATATAAGGTTTAGTGCCTGTGACACATATAGGGTCTAGTGCCTGTGACAGATATAGGGTTTAGTGCCTGTGACAGATATAGGGTTTAGTGCCTGTGACAGATATAGGGTCTAGTGCCTGTGACAGATATAGGGTCTAGTGTCTGTGACAGATATATGGTTTAGTGCCTGTGACAGATATAGGGTCTAGTGCCTGTGACAGATATAGGGTCTAGTGCCTGTGACAGATATAGGGTTTAGTGCCTGTGACAGATATAGGGTCTAGTGCCTGTGACAGATATAGGGTCTAGTGCCTGTGACAGATATAGGGTCTAGTGCCTGTGACAGATATAGGGTCTAGTGCCTGTGACAGATATAGGGTTTAGTGCCTGTGACAGATATAGGGTTTAGTGCCTGTGACAGATATAGGGTCTAGTGCCTGTGACAGATATTGGGTCTTGTGCCTGTGACAGATATAGGGTCTAGTGCCTGTGACAGATATAGGGTCTAGTGCCTGTGACAGATATAGGGTCTAGTGCCTGTGACAGATATAGGGTCTAGTGCCTGTGACAGATATAGGGTATAGTGCCTGTGACAGATATAGGGTTTAGTGCCTGTGACATATATAGGGTCTAGTGCCTGTGACAGATATAGGGTCTAGTGCCTGTGACAGATATAGGGTTTAGTGCCTGTGACAGATATAGGGTCTAGTGCCTGTGACAGATATAGGGTCTAGTGCCTGTGACAGATATAGGGTTTAGTGCCTGTGACAGATATAGGGTCTAGTGACTGTGACAGATATAGGGTTTAGTGCCTGTGACAGATGTAGGATCTAGTGCCTGTGACAGATATAGGGTCTAGTGCCTGTGACAGATATAGGGTTTAGTGCCTGTGACAGATATAGGGTCTAGTGCCTGTGACAGATATAGGGTCTAGTGCCTGTGACAGATATAGGGTTTAGTGCCTGTGACAGATATAGGGTCTAGTGCCTGTGACAGATATAGGGTTTAGTGCCTGTGACAGATATAGGGTCTAGTGCCTGTGACAGATATAGGGTTTAGTGCCTGTGACAGATATAGGGCTTAGTGCCTGTGACAGATATAGGGTCTAGTGCCTGTGACAGATATAGGGTTTAGTGCCTGTGACAGATATAGGGTCTAGTGCCTGTGACAGATATAGGGTTTAGTGCCTGTGACAGATATAGGGTTTAGTGCCTGTGACAGATATAGGGTTTAGTGCCTGTGACAGATATAGGGTCTAGTGCCTGTGACAGATATAGGGTCTAGTGCCTGTGACAGATATAGGGTTTAGTGCCTGTGACAGATATAGGGTCTAGTGCCTGTGACAGTTATAGGGTTTAGTGCCTGTGACAGATATAGGGTCTAGTGCCTGTGACAGATATAGGGTTTAGTGCCTGTGACAGATATAGGGTCTAGTGCCTGTGACAGATATAGGGTCTAGTGCCTGTGACAGATATAGGGTCTAGTGCCTGTGACAGATATAGGGTCTAGTGCCTGTGACAGATATAGGGTCTAGTGCCTGTGACAGATATAGGGTCTAGTGCCTGTGACAGATATAGGGTCTAGTGCCTGTGACAGATATAGGGTTTAGTGCCTGTGACAGATATAGGGTCTAGTGCCTGTGACAGATATAGGGTTTAGTGCCTGTGACAGATATAGGGTCTAGTGCCTGTGACAGATATAGGGTCTAGTGCCTGTGACAGATATAGGGTCTAGTGCCTGTGACAGATATAGGGTCTAGTGCCTGTGACAGATATAGGGTCTAGTGCCTGTGACAGATATAGGGTCTAGTGCCTGTGACAGATATAGGGTTTAGTGCCTGTGACAGATATAGGGTCTAGTGCCTGTGACAGATATAGGGTCTAGTGCCTGTGACAGATATAGGGTCTAGTGCCTGTGACAGATATAGGGTCTAGTGCCTGTGACAGATATAGGGTCTAGTGCCTGTGACAGATATAGGGTCTAGTGCATGTGACAGATATAGGGTTTAGTGCCTGTGACAGATATAGGGTCTAGTGCCTGCGACAGATATAGGGTCTAGTGCCTGTGACAGATATAGGGTCTAGTGACTGTGACAGATATAGAGTCTAGTGCCTGTGACAGATATAGGGTCTAGTGCCTGTGACAGATATAGGGTCTAGTGCCTGTGACAGATATAGGGTATAGTGCCTGTGACAGATATAGGGTCTAGTGCCTGTGACAGATATAGGGTCTAGTGTCTGTGACAGAAATAGGGTTTAGTGCCTGTGACAGATATAGGGTCTAGTGCCTGTGACAGATATAGGGTCTAGTGCCTGTGACAGATATAGGGTCTAGTGCCTGTGACAGATATAGGGTCTAGTGCCTGTGACAGATATAGGGTCTAGTGCCTGTGACAGATATAGGGTCTAGTGCCTGTGACAGATATAGGGTCTAGTGCCTGTGACAGATATAGGGTCTAGTGCCTGTGACAGATATAGGGTCTAGTGCCTGTGACAGATATAGGGTCTAGTGCCTGTGACAGATATAGGGTCTAGTGCCTGTGACAGATATAGGGTTTAGTGCCTGTGACAGATATAGGGTTTAGTGCCTGTGACAGATATAGGATCTAGTGCCTGTGACAGATATAGGGTCTAGTGCCTGTGACAGATATAGGGTTTAGTGCCTGTGACAGATATAGGGTCTAGTGCCTGTGACAGATATAGGGTATAGTGCCTGTGACAGATATAGGGTCTAGTGCCTGTGACAGATATAGGGTCTAGTGCCTGTGACAGATATAGGGTTTAGTGCCTGTGACAGATATAGGGTTTAGTGCCTGTGACAGATATAGGGTCTAGTGCCTGTGACAGATATAGGGTTTAGTGCCTGTGACAGATATAGGGTTTAGTGCCTGTGACAGATATAGGGTCTAGTGCCTGTGACAGATATAGGGTTTAGTGCCTGTGACAGATATAGGGTCTAGTGCCTGTGACAGATATAGGGTTTAGTGCCTGTGACAGATATAGGGTCTAGTGCCTGTGACAGATATAGGGTCTAGTGCCTGTGACAGATATAGGGTTTAGTGCCTGTGACAGATATAGGGTCTAGTGCCTGTGACATATATAGGGTTTAGTGCCTGTGACAGATATAGGGTCTAGTGTCTGTGACAGATATAGGGTCTAGTGCCTGTGACAGATATAGGGTTTAGTGCCTGTGACAGATATAGGGTTTAGTGCCTGTGACAGATATAGGGTTTAGTGCCTGTGACATATATAGGGTTTAGTGCCTGTGACAGATATAGGGTCTAGTGCCTATGACAGCTATAGGGTCTAGTGCCTGTGACAGATATAGGGTTTAGTGCCTGTGACAGATATAGGGTCTAGTGCCTGTGACAGATATAGGGTTTAGTGCCTGTGACAGATATAGGGTTTAGTGCCTGTGACAGATGTAGGGTTTAGTGCCTGTGACAGATATAGGGTTTAGTGCCTGTGACAGATATATGGTCTAGTGCCTGTGACAGATATAGGGTTTAGTGCCTGTGACAGATATAGGGTTTAGTGCCTGTGACAGATATAGGGTCTAGTGCCTGTGACAGATATAGGGTTTAGTGCCTGTGACATATATAGGGTTTAGTGCCTGTGACAGATATAGGGTCTAGTGCCTGTGACAGATATAGGGTCTAGTGCCTGTGACAGATATAGGGTTTCGTGCCTGTGACAGATATAGGGTCTAGTGCCTGTGACAGATATAGGGTTTAGTGCCTGTGACAGATATAGGGTTTAGTGCCTGTGACAGATGTAGGGTTTAGTGCCTGTGACAGATATAGGGTTTAGTGCCTGTGACAGATATAGGGTCTAGTGCCTGTGACAGATATAGGGTTTAGTGCCTGTGACAGATATAGGGTTTAGTGCCTGTGATAGATATAGGGTCTAGTGCCTGTGACAGATATAGGGTTTAGTGCCTGTGACAGATATAGGGTTTAGTGCCTGGGACAGATATAGGGTCTAGTGCCTGTGACAGATATAGGGTCTAGTGCCTGTGACAGATATAGGGTTTAGTGCCTGTGACAGATATAGGGTTTAGTGCCTGTGACAGATATAGGGTCTAGTGCCTGTGACAGATATAGGGTTTAGTGCCTGTGACAGATATAGGGTTTAGTGCCTGTGACAGATATAGGGTTTAGTGCCTGTGACAGATATAGGGTCTAGTGCCTGTAACATATATAGGGTCTAGTGCCTGTGACAGATATAGGGTTTAGTGCCTGTGACAGATATAGGGTTTAGTGCCTGTGACAGATATAGGGTTTAGTGCCTGTGACAGATATAGGGTCTAGTGCCTGTGACAGATATAGGGTCTAGTGCCTGTGACAGATATAGGGTTTAGTGCCTGTGACAGATATAGGGTCTAGTGCCTGTGACATATATAGGGTTTAGTGCCTGTGACAGATATAGGTTCTAGTGCCTGTGACAGATATAGGGTTTAGTGCCTGTGACAGATATAGGGTTTAGTGCCTGTGACATATATAGGGTCTAGTGCCTGTGACAGATATAGGGTCTAGTGCCTGTGACAGATATAGGGTTTAGTGCCTGTGACAGATGTAGGGTCTAGTGCCTGTGACAGATATAGGGTCTAGTGCCTGTGACAGATATAGGATCTAGTGCCTGTGACAGATATAGGGTTTAGTGCCTGTGACAGATGTAGGGTCTAGTGCCTGTGACAGATATAGGGTTTAGTGCCTGTGACAGATGTAGGGTCTAGTGCCTGTGACAGATATAGGGTCTAGTGCCTGTGACAGATATAGGGTTTAGTGCCTGTGACAGATATAGAGTCTAGTGCCTGTGACAGATATAGGGTTTAGTGCCTGTGACAGATGTAGGGTCTAGTGCCTGTGACAGATATAGGGTCTAGTGCCTGTGACAGATATAGGGTTTAGTGCCTGTGACAGATATAGGGTCTAGTGCCTGTGACAGATATAGGGTCTAGTGCCTGTGACAGATATAGGGTTTAGTGCCTGTGACAGATATAGGGTCTAGTGCCTGTGACAGATATAGGGTTTAGTGCCTGTGACAGATGTAGGGTCAAGTGCCTGTGACAGATATAGGGTCTAGTTCCTGTGACAGATATAGGGTTTAGTGCCTGTGACAGATATAGGGTCTAGTGCCTGTGACAGATATAGGGTTTAGTGCCTGTGACAGATGTAGGGTCTAGTGCCTGTGACAGATATATGGTCTAGTGCCTGTGACAGATATAGGGTTTAGTGCCTGTGACAGATATAGGGTCTAGTGCCTGTGACAGATATAGGGTCTAGTGCCTGTGACAGATATAGGGTTTAGTGCCTGTGACAGATATAGGGTTTAGTGCCTGTGACAGATATAGGGTCTAGTGCCTGTGACAGATATAGGGTCTAGTGCCTGTGACAGATATAGGGTTTAGTGCCTGTGACAGATATAGGGTTTAGTGCCTGTGACAGATATAGGGTCTAGTGCCTGTGACAGATATAGGGTTTAGTGCCTGTGACAGATATAGGGTCTAGTGCCTGTGACAGATATAGGGTTTAGTGCCTGTGACAGATATAGGGTCTAGTGCCTGTGACAGATGTAGGGTTTAGTGCCTGTGACAGATGTAGGGTTTAGTGCCTGTGACAGATGTAGGGTTTAGTGCCTGTGACAGATATAGGGTCTAGTGCCTGTGACAGATATAGGGTCTAGTGCCTATGACAGATATAGGGTCTAGTGCCTGTGACAGATATAGGGTTTAGTGCCTGTGACAGATATAGGGTCTAGTGCCTGTGACAGATGTAGGGTTTAGTGCCTGTGACAGATGTAGGGTTTAGTGCCTGTGACAGATGTAGGGTTTAGTGCCTGTGACAGATATAGGGTCTAGTGCCTGTGACAGATATAGGGTCTAGTGCCTGTGACAGATGTAGGGTTTAGTGCCTGTGACAGATATAGGGTTTAGTGCCTGTGACAGATATAGGGTCTAGTGCCTGTGACAGATATAGGGTCTAGTGCCTGTGACAGATATAGGGTCTAGTGCCTGTGACAGATATAGGGTCTAGTGCCTGTGACAGATATAGGGTCTAGTGCCTGTGACAGATATAGGGTCTAGTGCCTGTGACAGATATAGGGTTTAGTGCCTGTGACAGATATAGGGTTTAGTGCCTGTGACAGATATAGGATCTAGTGCCTGTGACAGATATAGGGTCTAGTGCCTGTGACAGATATAGGGTTTAGTGCCTGTGACAGATATAGGGTCTAGTGCCTGTGACAGATATAGGGTCTAGTGCCTGTGACAGATATAGGGTCTAGTGCCTGTGACAGATATAGGGTTTAGTGCCTGTGACAGATATAGGGTTTAGTGCCTGTGACAGATATAGGGTTTAGTGCCTGTGACAGATATAGGGTCTAGTGCCTGTGACAGATATAGGGTTTAGTGCCTGTGACAGATATAGGGTTTAGTGCCTGTGACAGATATAGGGTCTAGTGCCTGTGACAGATATAGGGTTTAGTGCCTGTGACAGATATAGGGTCTAGTGCCTGTGACAGATATAGGGTTTAGTGCCTGTGACAGATATAGGGTCTAGTGCCTGTGACAGATATAGGGTCTAGTGCCTGTGACAGATATAGGGTTTAGTGCCTGTGACAGATATAGGGTCTAGTGCCTGTGACATATATAGGGTTTAGTGCCTGTGACAGATATAGGGTCTAGTGCCTGTGACAGATATAGGGTCTAGTGCCCGTGACAGATATAGGGTTTAGTGCCTGTGACAGATATAGGGTCTAGTGCCTGTGACAGATATAGGGTTTAGTGCCTGTGACATATATAGGGTTTAGTGCCTGTGACAGATATAGGGTCTAGTGCCTATGACAGCTATAGGGTCTAGTGCCTGTGACAGATATAGGGTTTAGTGCCTGTGACAGATATAGGGTCTAGTGCCTGTGACAGATATAGGGTTTAGTGCCTGTGACAGATATAGGGTTTAGTGCCTGTGACAGATGTAGGGTTTAGTGCCTGTGACAGATATAGGGTTTAGTGCCTGTGACAGATATAGGGTCTAGTGCCTGTGACAGATATAGGGTTTAGTGCCTGTGACAGATATAGGGTTTAGTGCCTGTGACAGATATAGGGTCTAGTGCCTGTGACAGATATAGGGTTTAGTGCCTGTGACATATATAGGGTTTAGTGCCTGTGACAGATATAGGGTCTAGTGCCTGTGACAGATATAGGGTCTAGTGCCTGTGACAGATATAGGGTTTCGTGCCTGTGACAGATATAGGGTCTAGTGCCTGTGACAGATATAGGGTTTAGTGCCTGTGACAGATATAGGGTTTAGTGCCTGTGACAGATGTAGGGTTTAGTGCCTGTGACAGATATAGGGTTTAGTGCCTGTGACAGATATAGGGTCTAGTGCCTGTGACAGATATAGGGTTTAGTGCCTGTGACAGATATAGGGTTTAGTGCCTGTGATAGATATAGGGTCTAGTGCCTGTGACAGATATAGGGTTTAGTGCCTGTGACAGATATAGGGTTTAGTGCCTGGGACAGATATAGGGTCTAGTGCCTGTGACAGATATAGGGTCTAGTGCCTGTGACAGATATAGGGTTTAGTGCCTGTGACAGATATAGGGTTTAGTGCCTGTGACAGATATAGGGTCTAGTGCCTGTGACAGATATAGGGTTTAGTGCCTGTGACAGATATAGGGTTTAGTGCCTGTGACAGATATAGGGTTTAGTGCCTGTGACAGATATAGGGTCTAGTGCCTGTAACATATATAGGGTCTAGTGCCTGTGACAGATATAGGGTTTAGTGCCTGTGACAGATATAGGGTTTAGTGCCTGTGACAGATATAGGGTTTAGTGCCTGTGACAGATATAGGGTCTAGTGCCTGTGACAGATATAGGGTCTAGTGCCTGTGACAGATATAGGGTTTAGTGCCTGTGACAGATATAGGGTCTAGTGCCTGTGACATATATAGGGTTTAGTGCCTGTGACAGATATAGGTTCTAGTGCCTGTGACAGATATAGGGTTTAGTGCCTGTGACAGATATAGGGTTTAGTGCCTGTGACATATATAGGGTCTAGTGCCTGTGACAGATATAGGGTCTAGTGCCTGTGACAGATATAGGGTTTAGTGCCTGTGACAGATGTAGGGTCTAGTGCCTGTGACAGATATAGGGTCTAGTGCCTGTGACAGATATAGGATCTAGTGCCTGTGACAGATATAGGGTTTAGTGCCTGTGACAGATGTAGGGTCTAGTGCCTGTGACAGATATAGGGTTTAGTGCCTGTGACAGATGTAGGGTCTAGTGCCTGTGACAGATATAGGGTCTAGTGCCTGTGACAGATATAGGGTTTAGTGCCTGTGACAGATATAGAGTCTAGTGCCTGTGACAGATATAGGGTTTAGTGCCTGTGACAGATGTAGGGTCTAGTGCCTGTGACAGATATAGGGTCTAGTGCCTGTGACAGATATAGGGTTTAGTGCCTGTGACAGATATAGGGTCTAGTGCCTGTGACAGATATAGGGTCTAGTGCCTGTGACAGATATAGGGTTTAGTGCCTGTGACAGATATAGGGTCTAGTGCCTGTGACAGATATAGGGTTTAGTGCCTGTGACAGATGTAGGGTCAAGTGCCTGTGACAGATATAGGGTCTAGTTCCTGTGACAGATATAGGGTTTAGTGCCTGTGACAGATATAGGGTCTAGTGCCTGTGACAGATATAGGGTTTAGTGCCTGTGACAGATGTAGGGTCTAGTGCCTGTGACAGATATATGGTCTAGTGCCTGTGACAGATATAGGGTTTAGTGCCTGTGACAGATATAGGGTCTAGTGCCTGTGACAGATATAGGGTCTAGTGCCTGTGACAGATATAGGGTTTAGTGCCTGTGACAGATATAGGGTTTAGTGCCTGTGACAGATATAGGGTCTAGTGCCTGTGACAGATATAGGGTCTAGTGCCTGTGACAGATATAGGGTTTAGTGCCTGTGACAGATATAGGGTTTAGTGCCTGTGACAGATATAGGGTCTAGTGCCTGTGACAGATATAGGGTTTAGTGCCTGTGACAGATATAGGGTCTAGTGCCTGTGACAGATATAGGGTTTAGTGCCTGTGACAGATATAGGGTCTAGTGCCTGTGACAGATGTAGGGTTTAGTGCCTGTGACAGATGTAGGGTTTAGTGCCTGTGACAGATGTAGGGTTTAGTGCCTGTGACAGATATAGGGTCTAGTGCCTGTGACAGATATAGGGTCTAGTGCCTATGACAGATATAGGGTCTAGTGCCTGTGACAGATATAGGGTTTAGTGCCTGTGACAGATATAGGGTCTAGTGCCTGTGACAGATGTAGGGTTTAGTGCCTGTGACAGATGTAGGGTTTAGTGCCTGTGACAGATGTAGGGTTTAGTGCCTGTGACAGATATAGGGTCTAGTGCCTGTGACAGATATAGGGTCTAGTGCCTGTGACAGATGTAGGGTTTAGTGCCTGTGACAACCCATCGTGGTCGTCATCGTATTGTAATTGGATATGCAAAAAAATGTATATGCAATCAGTGCCTATCACCACTAAAGTTGTGAGTTCGATTCCCGCTCATGGCAACGTCTACTCTATAAAACATTATGTGATAAAGTTTGTCAGTGACTTCCGGTATGTCGATAGTTTTCTCTGGGTAATCCGGATTCCTCCACCAATAAAACTGAAAATATAATTGAAATATTGTTGAAAGTGGCGTTAAACGCCATATGCATAACCCTCTAGTGCCTGTTACAGAATTAAAGCAGACAACATTAAGATAGCTGCGGAACGGTAGCTCTTCAATTATCTTTTTACTACAGCTAGTATCAAAGCTGATCAGACACGGTGATGAAAGATGTTGGGTGTGTCATTGTACGTACTTGATATTGCTAATTAAAAAAAATATTCACGAGTTATCTCCCTTTTTCTGTATTATTCAAATACAATCTCCAATGATTTATACAATCATTGTCTACGAGTCAATCACACATTTACAAACAAAATGTAATCATACATCAAACACACAGATTTACATGGATTTGGCACAAATAAACAAAAATAAGAATAAGAATAAGAATAAGAATCAGTTTATTTGTCAATTAAGACGCCCATAAAGAGCAGTATAATCAATACAAACAAAAGAAGCAATGCATCAAATGAAAAGTTTAACACCCAGAGCTCTGCAAACGAAGCACTAAATTTTCTTTTTTTTATACGGTCAAATAAAAAGATCGTTACAAAGCTACGGTTTGTCAATAAAAACTTACTTATACTACTATATCAAGAAAGAAAATTTGAAACATAAGATAATAACATTATACAGTATATAGGTTTAAAGATGTGGATAAAGGGGGGGATACCGTCAAACCTGTATATAAAGGGGGGATACCGTCAAACCTGTATATAAAGGGGAGATATCGTCAAACCTGTATATAAAGGGGAGATACCGTCAAACCTGTATATAAAGGGGAGATACCGTCAAACCTGTATATAAAGGGGAGATACCGTCAAACCTGTATATAAAGGGGGGATACCGTCAAACCTGTATATAAAGGGGGTACCGTCAAACCTGTATATAAAGGGGAGATACCGTCAAACCTGTATATAAAGGGGAGATACCGTCAAACCTGTATATAAAGGGGGGATACCGTCAAACCTGTATATAAAGGGGGGATACCGTCAAACCTGTATATAAAGGGGGGATACCGTCAAACCTGTATATAAAGGGGAGATACCGTCAAACCTGTATATAAAGGGGGGATACCGTCAAACCTGTATATAAAGGGGGATACCGTCAAACCTGTATATAAAGGGGGGATACCGTCAAACCTGTATATAAAGGGGGATACCGTCAAACCCAGTGGCGGATTTAGAGGGGGCGTGCGCCTCCCCCCCCCCCCTAAAATTCGCAAAGCATATGTTATACAACGTTAATTAAGCAGTTCAATAAATAACTTTTTCATGAATGGTTAACTCGTGACCTGTAGTAAAATATTCTTACACATTGTAAATACACGTTGGATGTGTTCGCTGATTCATATATGTATTTGCCGTCAGTAGTTCAAAGATAATTCCATTCTGATTGGTTCCGAGGTACCAGACATCAACTATTTTCTCACGCTAAATAAACATTATTTCTGCAGTCAATTTTACAACTACATGTACACGTGCTATTTAAAAATTATAAAATGGACGAAAATTCTAGGCCAAGAAAACAAGCAAGATTGGATACATTTCTTATTCCTCGACGAGACGAGAAAAGTCAAAGGTAAACTAAAAAGTAAATTCAATCAATACTTCGAATAATTAATTTAACAATTGATCTCATTTATAAAACATACAACGAAAACCTATAACGAGAGAATCAGATGATGAAACTGAGACAGTGTGTAGAAACTTGAGTGTCCCAAGAAAATGGTGACTTCTCTTTAAATAATGGTTCAAATAGTTCTTGAATTCGAAATCCTGCAATTTCATATGGAAAAAAAATATAAGTTTGATTTGTATACAAATACCCGAAAATGTTGCCTTTTGCTTTTCAAGTAAAGATCAGTAAAAAATACGATTTGGTATGTTGTACATTAAAATACAAAAGTAACATATTAATAAAAAAAAATAAAAAAATAGCGGCAATTTATTTGTAACAATCTCTGCATCTGCCCGAGGTATCTGCACAAGAAAGTGTGAACAAATCCTTTGTCCGTGTACGTTTATATTATTTATATCTACCAATGGATGTCACTCTGTACAATTTTTTTACACATTTTTAACAAAAAATTCTGACTACAATTTATTTGTAATAAATTAATATCTACAACTGCACATGAAAGTGTGAAAATAATCAAACACTTGATCTCCGTCCGTTCGTCCGTCCGTCTGTAAGATTTCTGCAATCCGCAACTCCCCTGACTGTAACCACGCAATTGATTGACTTAAACTATATAATGTACTTGAAATACATTGTAGTTGGGCACAATGGTTTTTAGAATTTTCATTGAAGGCCGGGTGGAGGAGGTAGGAGGAGGATTCTGCATCCCGCAACTCCTAAATAACCACTCAATGGATTGAAGTGAAACTTAAACTATAAATTTGACATACAATGTAGTTTGCTCATCACGGTTTTATTTTTAGAATTGGAGGTTAGGGGTAGGAGGGAGATTCTGTAATCTGCTTTTTTGGCGTAAAATCGCGAATTTTCACACGAAATACCCCAAAAATTTTCGCGCCTCCCTCCGCTCGGCGCAATTTTTTAAAGTACGCCCCCCCTAACTTGAAATCCTGGATCCGCCCCTGAAACCTGTATATAAAGGGGGGACACCGTCAAACCTATATATAAAGGGGGGATACCGTCAAACCTGTATATAAAGGGGGGATACCGTCAAACCTGTATATAAAGGGGGGGGGGTCGTCGTGGTCGTGATCGTATGGTAGTTGGATTTACAACTACCTGTGCAATCAGTGCCTTTTCACCACTAAGGTTTGTAAGTTCGAACCCCGTTCATGGCTAGGTGTACTCGATACAACATTATGTGATAAAGTTTGTCAGTGACTTGCGACAGGAAGGTGGTTTCCTCCGCCACGATATAACTGAAATATTTTTTAAAGTTGCGTTAAAGACCATAATCTAAGCCAAACCTAAGGCCACTCAAGGGAACTTGAAAATGCGGTCTTTATGAGCAGGTGTCCTTTATATACAGATTAAAAGTATATGCACTATTCATTAATGTGTTGTGTCCCAGGAATCGCCATGACTACCCGATACTATATCAAATATGGCTTTAGATGTTAATTATTGATCAATAAACAAAATTTACACAATAAAACATTATTGCCATTATTAGTTTTTAATTGTTTTCTCCGGGTACTCCGGCCCATCCTGAGATAAAGTCAGTGACTTACGACAGGTCGGTTGTTTTCTCCGCATAGCCAGAAATGATGGGTACTTTGCTCATTTGCATATCAAAGATGGCGACGCCGGGACGTCTGCAATTTTCATATGATCTATATAGACGATATCATTCATAATTGCATGTGTGTCATTTTCTGAACTTGAAAATGATACATTGAATCAAGCTGAATTAAATGAAATAAAAATTAATGAAAACAATTAAATATTCGAGGTTCCTGGACTAAATGAAAATCCGAGGCGACGAACCCTTTTTTGGCCTTAAGAGTCTATGTAAAAATGTCTGAAATACATGAAACTGGTGGCGTGTGACACAACATTTAACAATGAATGACATTTGGCGACATATTTTTTGAAATTAATTTAGATTCCTCAATAATATATGTAATTATATTAACTAACCTTATATTTCTAGCTTCTAAACTCGGGGTTCCCACATTAAATATAATATGATCATTTTTGCCTGATCGCGATATCAAAGACATGTCTAAAATCGTTACAAAACAAAAATATTTGAATTTTGACAGAAGAAAAACTTTACGGAAATAAACAATAACTTTTAATTTTCGAATCATTGACGGACACATTGAATTTCCGTACTATAGGCTATTTTTTGACAAATCTAATAAACGATCCATCAAGCTTGAAACTGCAGTCACGTGATCAAAATCTAATTTAAATATGAAGAATATTTATGAGGAAAGTACCCTCAATTTCTGGATATGGGGTACTCCGGCCCATCCTCAGATAAAGTCAGTGACTTACGACAGGTCGATTGTTTTCTCCAGGTACTCCGGCCCATCCTTAGATAAAGTCAGTGACTTACGACAGGTCGATTGTTTTCTCCAGGTACTCCGGCCCATCCTGAGATAAAGTCAGTGACTTACAACAGGTCGATTGTTTTCTCCAGGTACTCCGGCCCATCCTTAGATAAAGTCAGTGACTTACGACAGGTCGGTTGTTTTCTCCGGGTACTCCAGCCCATCCTGAGATAAAGTCACTGACATACGACAGGTCGATTGTTTTCTCCAGGTACTCCGACCCATCCTGAGATAAAGTCAGTGACTTACGACAGGTCGATTGTTTTCTCCAGGTACTCCGACCCATCCTTAGATAAAGTCAGTGACTTACGACAGGTCGATTGTTTTCTCCAGGTACTCCGGCCCATCCTTAGATAAAGTCACTGACTTACGACAAGTCGATTGTTTTCTCCAGGTACTCCGACCCATCCTGAGATAAAGTCAGTGACTTACGACAGGTCGATTGTTTTCTCCAGGTACTCCGGCCCATCCTGAGATAAAGTCAGTGACTTACGACAGGTCGATTGTTTTCTCCAGGTACTCCGGCCCATCATAGAGATAAAGTCAGTGACTTATGACAGGTCGATTGTTTTCTCCAGGTACTCCGGCCCATCCTGAGATAAAGTCAGTGACTTACGACAGGTCGATTGTTTTCTCCAGGTACTCCGGCCCATCCAGAGATAAAGTCAGTGACTTACGACAGGTCGATTGTTTTCTCCAGGTACTCCGGCCCATCCTGAGATAAAGTCAGTGACTTACGACAGGTCGATTGTTTTCTCCAGGTACTCCAGCCCATCCAGAGATAAAGTCAGTGACTTACGACAGGTCGATTGTTTTCTCCAGGTACTCCGGCCCATCCTGAGATAAAGTCACTGACTTACGACAGGTCGGTTGTTTTCTCCAGGTACTCCGGCCCATCCTGAGATAAAGTCAGTGTTTCTGTTTCTGTTTCTGCCATGTAATTGCCTCCTTCATCATGTTGAAGATTATGCAATGAATTTTTTGGACTGCGCATTTTAGTTGAACTAATCAAGTGTGTGGGATAATGATTTAATGGGGCTTATTTACAATTAAAACTACAAATGTATATACATGTACATGTTAGGACTGCCTGGCGGCTAAAGGGACACGATCCTGGCCTTAAAGGCTTCAGGTGTGTCCAGCTCCACAATGTCTGGTGGCAGCAGATTCCAATCCCTCACTGTTCTTGGGAAAAATGACATCTTTCTGGTGTCAATACGACAGGATTCTATTTGAAATGCGCTGTTGTGTGTATTTCTAGAGCGTCGACAAGGTGGTATTAGTCTGTTTTCTTTGGTGATGGATACTAGCTCTCTATCAATTTTGTACATCATCATCAGTCTTGCATCTTTTCTCCTGTTTGCCAAAGGTCTCCATTTGAGTCTCTGGAGCATGTTGCTGACACTAGATCGGTTTCTCTGGTTGCTGACGACATATCTAGCTGCTCTTCTTTGTACGGCTTCAATTTTGTTTATTTCTGTTTTCGTATAAGGATTCCAAACAGTACTGGCATATTCAACCAACGGGCGAACAAGCGTTTGGTAGGCTTGTTCTTTAATCCTGATTGATGGAATTTTCAGGTTCCTCCTGAGGAATCCTAGAGTTTTATTTGCTTTGGCAGTTATATTGTTTATGTACTGATCCCACTGCAACTTATTGGTGATTGTTAATCCAAGATATTTAGCTGATGTTACTAGCTCTAGAGTGTGACCATACAAATGGTAGTTTGCCTCAGTCTTCTTTTGTTTTATTTGTTACTCTTGGGACATTGCATTTATCTGGATGGAACTTCATACACCATTCATTTTCCCATTGGCCGAGCTTATTGAGGTCTTCTTGAAGTGTTGATGCGTCATCTTCATTTGCGATAGTGAGGTATATGATGGTATCATCAGCAAAGAGTCTGACTTTGGAGGTTAGTATTGACTGGAGGTCGTTGATGTAGAAAAGGAAGAGTCCTGGTCCTAGTACTGAGCCCTGGGGTACACCAGAGTCAACACTTACTGCTTCCGACGAAACTCCATCTAGCACTACTGTTTGTTGTCTATCTTCTAACCAGTTTTGGATCCATCTTGTTGTTTTCCCATCAATTCCATAGTATCTCAGTTTATGTATTAGTAGACTGTGGTTTACTTTGTCAAAGGCCTTGGCAAAATCCATTATAAGTATGTCGGTTTGACGGCCTTCTTGAAGATTTTTGAAATATCGTCTACAAATTCAATGAGCTGTGTCTCACAGGAACGGCCTTTTCGAAATCCATGTTGTAGTGGATATAAAATGTTGTTTTTTTCTGCATGTTGCATGATGTTTCTTGCAATGATATGCTCCAGGATCTTACAGCAAACAGATGTTAGTGAAATTGGTTGATAGTTTTCAGCTGCAGATTTTAGTCCTTTTTTGTATACTGGGGAGACATTAGCTGTACGCCAATCTGCTGGTACTTCTCCTGTATCTAAGGATTTTGTGTAGATAAGTTGGAGGAGAGGCGAGATCTCATCAGCTAGTTCTTTGAGTATTCTTGGTGAGAGGTTGTCTGGTCCCTGTGCTTTGTATGGATTAAGGTTCTTTAGTAGTTTTGTTATTCCATTTGTTGTGATATTAAATGGTTTTATTGTTTGATGTTTAATGCTAGGGTCCATTCTTTTAGAATTTATAAATTCTTTTTTTCGTGAATTTAGAATTTGCTGAGAATGCAGATTTGAATTGACGGTTAAGTATGTTAGATTTTGAAGCTGGATCACAAAACAGTTTGCCATCCATCATCAGAGAGGAAATTCCTATGTTGTCCTTACGTTTGTGTTTTATGTATGTCCAGAATTTTTTCATTCCCGAGTGTGGTTCTTCCTCCTTTGGTGTTACGATATTTTCAATATATTTCCAGTATGATTGTCGTGTGATCTTTTGAGTATGATGTTTAAGTTGGTTGTACTTTTCTTTTGTATTTTGGTCACCTGTCTTCTTTTTCTGCTTGTAGAGTCTTTGTAGCTTTCTCAGATTTTTTCGAATTTCTGTATTTATCCATGGTCTGCTGTCTTTGACCTTAGTTCTTTTTTGTGGAATGTGTTTTACTGCAGATTTTGTTATTGTTTCTTTGAAGACATTCCACATATTGGTTACTTGGCAGTCATTGTCCTTGAACATATTTGATAAGGTGTGTTTGATGTTTTGCAGGTCTATCTTCATTCCATACCAGTTAGCTTTGTTGTATAAAGGGATGGTCCGTGGTTTTTGTTGTAGCTTGACTGGTCTGAGGTCAAATTCTGTGTATACGATGTCATGGTCCGAGATGCCTGGTATGGTGTCTGTTCTGATAACTTTACCAGGATGGTTTGTGAGAATCAGATCCAGTGTGTTTTGTTGGCGTGTTGGTTCTTCCACAAGTTGAGTTAGAGCATTGTTGTTCAGTACATCCATGAAATCAGTATGTAGATTGGGAGCAGTAGAATTTGGCTTCAAGGTGTTTTCCTTCCAATTCCATCCAGGGAAGTTCATGTCACCTCCTATGATTAATATCGCGTTGTTTATAGCACTGGCTCTTGTTACTGATGTTTCGAAGTTCCTTATACTCTCTTCGTCTGTCACATTTCTGCGGTAGTATGCGCATATGTAAATATTTCCATTGCCTTTAAGGTTCATTTTGGCCCAGACGAGTTCACAGTCATTGTCTAGTTCTGGCACATATTCACTGTTGTACTCATTTTTAATGGCTAGAAGTACTCCTCCTCCAGTACGATGGTTTTTACTGTTCCGGTCTTTCCGATGGAGAATATAGCCCTTCGGACATATTTCAGAGTCTTTGATGTCTTTATCTAGCCATGTTTCTGTACCTATGATGATATCTGGCTTAATACTGTCGATAACATTTGATAATCTACATAGTTTGGATTTGATAGATTGAAAGTTGATATTTACAATTTTTAATGGTGAGGCACATTTCGGTGGTCCTGCCTTTCTAGTAGGTGTTGATGAATGAAGAGGCTTTATGTTTGTTCTGTCTGGACTCTGTGGTGGTAAATCCAGGATGCTGCTGTTTGATAAGGATGAAGTGATTTCAATACTCTGATAGTCGTGCACTGTATAGCTATAGTTGGGGTTATTACAGATGATGCAATGCCAACTAATGTTAAGCTCCGAGTCTCCTAGCTGATCATAGGATAGAGTGTGGATGTTTTGACAGCCTGCATGGTACCACTGGTCACATGTCTCACATATAACCCCTCTTTCCTCCCAATTTACAGTTTTGTCACAGGTGCCGCATAGGTATTCTCTCTCGGTTCTTGGTCCAGGGTTCAAATGGATGTCATTTGCATTTGTGAGCAATAAGATGACTAGGTAGACAAGGAATGTTTCGTAGTGGTCATGTTGGATTTTTCCGATTTTCTGCCTCCTTTTTAATATGCATACTATTAAATGGTGGTATTCGTTGAAGCAAGGCGATTCTCTAGCAAAGATAAAGTTTGTTTCTTCAGTACCTTCAATTATGAGTAATATTTTGGTTGTAGTGCGAGGATGGTGGCAAACAGGAGTAGAGTATGGAAGGTTATGACAAGTCTCATGATGAATTTTGACCTGCAGGTAAGACTATTGACATGTATGGGTGTTGTTGGTAGGAGCAAACTATATACCTCTATTGGAGAATGGTCTTCATTGAGTTTTGGTTGATTGTAGTAAACCCTTTACTACAATATCTGTGTTCAATGATATCCTTTCCGTCGCTTGATCTATATTTGCTACGTGTATATATACGATCTTCTACAGTTTACATGTATCGCTGTTTTCAGTGATGTAGGCGGTAGCTCTTTGTTGTTGTTAATGTAAACAGATTTTCCGGCCAGGCAGTCACAGCATTGACTGATGTTTTTGTCTAATCGGAAAAAGGGCAAGTCAAACATTTAATAGAATTGTGTGCAACAGTAATGTAGGGGTATATTAATACGAAAAATACAAGAGGATATGGGTGGTATTATACTTTCCCGTGAATTTGTTTTGAGCTGTCACTTGAGGACGTCCATCTTATCCGACATGCGCAGTCCAGTGACTTACGACAGGTCGGTTGTTTTCTCCAGGTACTTCGGCCCATCCTGAGATAAAGTCAGTGACTTACGACAGGTCGGTTGTTTTCTCCAGGTACTCCGGCCTATCCTCAGATAAAGTCAGTGACTTACGACAGGTCAATTGTTTTCTCCAGGTACTCCGGCCCATCCTGAGATAAAGTCAGTGACTTACGACAGGTCGGTTGTTTTCTGCAGGTACTCCGGCCCATCCTGAGATAAAGTCAGTGACTTACGACAGGGCGGATTCAGGGGGGGGGGGGCGCACCCGGCGCGCGCCCCCCTAAAATATGATTTTTTTTGGGTAAAATCGTGATTTGTCACACGAAATACCCCAAAATTTTCGCGTTTCCCTCTGCAATTGGAAAAAATATGATTTTTTGACGTAAAATCGTGATTTTTCACACAAAATACCCCAAAAATTTTCGCGCCTGCCTCCGCAATTGGAAAAAATATGATTTTTTGGCGTAAAATCGTGATTTTTCACACGAAATACCCCAAAAATTTTCGCACCTCCCTCCGCTCGGCGCAATTTTTTTAAGTGCGCCCCTCCTAACTTGAAATCCTGGATCCGCCCCTGCTTACGACAGGTCGGTTGTTTTCTCCAGGTACTCCGGACTATCCTGAGATAAAGTCAGTGACTTACGACAGGTCGGTTGTTTTCTCCAGGTACTCCGGCCCATCCTGAGATAAAGTCAGTGACTTACGACAGGTCGATTGTTTTCTCCAGGTACTCCGGCCCATCCTCAGATAAAGTCAGTGACTTACGACAGGTCGATTGTTTTCTCCAGGTACTCCGGTCCATCCTGAGATAAAGTCAGTGACTTACGACAGGTCGGTTGTTTTCTCCAGATACTCCGGCCCATCCTGAGATAAAGTCAGTGACTTACGACAGGTCGATTGTTTTCTCCAGGTACTCCGGCCCATCCTGAGATAAAGTCAGTGACTTACGACAGGTCGATTGTTTTCTCCAGGTACTCCGGTCCATCCTGAGATAAAGTCAGTGACTTACGACAGGTCGATTGTTTTCTCCAGGTACTCCGGCCCATCCTGAGATAAAGTCAGTGACTTACGACAGGTCGATTGTTTTCTCCAGGTACTCCGGCCCATCCTGAGATAAAGTCAGTGACTTACGACAGGTCGATTGTTTTCTCCAGGTACTCCGGCCCATCCTGAGATAAAGTCAGTGACTTACGACAGGTCGGTTGTTTTCTCCGGCCCATCCTGAGATAAAGTCAGTGACTTACGACAGGTCTGTTGTTTTCTCCAGGTACTCCGTCCCATCCTAGAGATAAAGTCTGTGACTTACGACAGGTCGATTGTTTTCTCCAGGTACTCCGGCCCATCCTGAGATAAAGTCAGTGACTTACGACAGGTCGATTGTTTTCTCCAGGTACTCCGGCCCATCCTGAGATAAAGTCAGTGACTTACGACAGGTCAGTTGTTTTCTCCAGGTACTCCGGCCCATCCTGAGATAAAGTCAGTGACTTACGACAGGTCGGTTGTTTTCTCCAGGTACTCCGGCCTATCCTCAGATAAAGTCAGTGACTTACGACAGAACGATTGTTTTCTCCGGGTACTCCGGCCCATCCTGAGATAAAGTCAGTGACTTACGACAGGTCGGTTGTTTTCTCCAGGTACTCCGGCCCATCCTGAGATAAAGTCAGTGACTTACCAGGGGCGGATTCAGGGGGGGCGCACCCGGCGCGCGCCCCCCTAAAATTGGAAAAAATATGATTTTTTGGGGGTAGAATCGTGATTTTTCACACGAAATACCCCAAAATTTTCGGACCTCCCTCCGCTCGGCGCAATTTTTTTAAGTGCGCCCCCCCCTAACTTGAAATCCTGGATCCGACCCTGCTTACGACAGATCGGTTGTTTTCTCCAGGTACTCCGGACTATCCTGAGATAAAGTCAGTGACTTACGACAGGTCGGTTGTTTTCTCCAGGTACTCCGGCCCATCCTGAGATAAAGTCAGTGACTTACGACAGGTCAGTTGTTTTCTCCAGGTACTCCGGCCCATCCTGAGATAAAGTCAGTGACTTACGACAGGTCGGTTGTTTTCTCCAGGTACTCCAGCCTATCCTCAGATAAAGTCAGTGACTTACGACAGGACGATTGTTTTCTCCGGGTACTCCGGCCCATCCTGAGATAAAGTCAGTGACTTACGACAGGTCGGTTGTTTTCTCCAGGTACTCCGGCCCATCCTCAGATAAAGTCAGTGACTTACCAGGTGCGGATTCAGGGGGGGCGCACCCGGCGCGCGCCCCCCTAAAATTGGAAAAAATATGATTTTTTGGGGGTAAAATCGTGATTTTTCACACGAAATACCCCAAAATTTTCGCGCCTGCCTCCGCAATTGGAAAAAATATGATTTTTTGGCGTAAAATCGTGATTTTTCACACGAAATACCCCAAAAATTTTCGCACCTCCCTCCGCTCGGCGCAATTTTTTTAAGTGCGCCCCTCCTAACTTGAAATCCTGGATCCGCCCCTGCTTACGACAGGTCGGTTGTTTTCTCCAGGTACTCCGGACTATCCTGAGATAAAGTCAGTGACTTACGACAGGTCGGTTGTTTTCTCCAGGTACTCCGGCCCATCCTGAGATAAAGTCAGTGACTTACGACAGGTCGATTGTTTTCTCCAGGTACTCCGGCCCATCCTCAGATAAAGTCAGTGACTTACGACAGGTCGATTGTTTTCTCCAGGTACTCCGGTCCATCCTGAGATAAAGTCAGTGACTTACGACAGGTCGGTTGTTTTCTCCAGATACTCCGGCCCATCCTGAGATAAAGTCAGTGACTTACGACAGGTCGATTGTTTTCTCCAGGTACTCCGGCCCATCCTGAGATAAAGTCAGTGACTTACGACAGGTCGATTGTTTTCTCCAGGTACTCCGGTCCATCCTGAGATAAAGTCAGTGACTTACGACAGGTCGATTGTTTTCTCCAGGTACTCCGGCCCATCCTGAGATAAAGTCAGTGACTTACGACAGGTCGATTGTTTTCTCCAGGTACTCCGGCCCATCCTGAGATAAAGTCAGTGACTTACGACAGGTCGATTGTTTTCTCCAGGTACTCCGGCCCATCCTGAGATAAAGTCAGTGACTTACGACAGGTCGGTTGTTTTCTCCGGCCCATCCTGAGATAAAGTCAGTGACTTACGACAGGTCGGTTGTTTTCTCCAGGTACTCCGTCCCATCCTAGAGATAAAGTCTGTGACTTACGACAGGTCGATTGTTTTCTCCAGGTACTCCGGCCCATCCTGAGATAAAGTCAGTGACTTACGACAGGTCGATTGTTTTCTCCAGGTACTCTGGCCCATCCTGAGATAAAGTCAGTGACTTACGACAGGTCAGTTGTTTTCTCCAGGTACTCCGGCCCATCCTGAAATAAAGTCAGTGACTTACGACAGGTCGGTTGTTTTCTCCAGGTACTCCGGCCCATCCTGAGATAAAGTCAGTGACTTACGACAGGTCGGTTGTTTTCTCCAGGTACTCCGGCCCATCCTGAGATAAAGTCAGTGACTTACGACAGGTCGATTGTTTTCTCCAGGTACTCCGGCCCATCCTGAGATAAAGTCTGTGACTTACGACAGGTCGATTGTTTTCTCCGGGTACTCCGGCCCATCCTGAGATAAAGTCAGTGACTTACGACAGGTCGGTTGTTTTCTCCGGGTACTCCGGCCCATCCTGAGATAAAGTCAGTGACTTACGACTGGTCGATTGTTTTCTCCAGGTACTCCGGTTTCCTCCGACAATAAAGCTGACCGCCACGATATAACAGAAATATTGTAGAAAGTGGCGTTAAACACCATAAACCAAACCTAAATCAAACTTATACTATGACCTATTTTTAGGACGAACATATTATAGATCCCTTGTCACACTGATAAGTACATATACATGTATATACTAGTATATAGCTTATATGTAGCAGGAATTATTTTTAGGTTATATATTGCCTAATTTACCTGTACAATTATATTTTTACCTGTACATGATAAATCATTTTAATTTTATAAAAGGTTATAAACACGGTATAGATATCTTTGGTTAACCATTAGAGCATTACTTATATATACCCGGATCTGTCATCTCTGTTGTAGGTGGGTCACAACATGTAAATCCCTAATTCTTAATAGAGGGTCAATATGCATGGGTTATTCGTTGTGCATTGTTTAATTGGTCGGGTTAGGGTTATGGTGTTAAACACCACTTAACAATATTTCAGTTTTATCGTGGCGGTCAGTTTTATTTGTGGATTTGATTTGATTTGATTTGATTTATTGTGTTTGAACGCCACTTTCAGCAATATTTCAGCTATATCATGGCGACCAGTTTTAGTGGTGGAGCAGGCCGGGGTACCAGGAGAGAACCACCGACTATGGGCAAGCAACTGGTAAACTTTATCACTTGCGGCTGTGAATCGAGTGCACCCTTTTTGTCATTTACAAAGCCGGGCGTGAACCCACGCCGTATTGGTGATAGGCTTGTATGAGTTGTTAGGTAATCCAACTACCCAACTCATTGAGCCACCCGGGTCTCCTTTTTATTGGTGGAGGAAACATGAAACCATCGTGCCCGGTGAAAACCAACGACCTGTCGCAAGTCACTGACAAACTGTTTAGCATAATGTTGTATCGAGTATATCTCGCCATGAGCGGTATTCGAACTCACAACGTTAGTGGTGATGGGCATTGATTACATAGGTAGTTGTAAATCCAACTACCACGACCAGGACGGTCCCTCAAATAAATAGAAATATAAAAAAGGCTGACAAAGGATAATGTTAAGTGAATATATTTTTATTTTCTTATAAAATAAAATGACATTGATATAAACCTTTGCTTGGGAGTGTGTTTCGTCCGTGTTTCAGTTATAACATTGGGGGTAAGATTTTTTGGTGGGTGAAACCGCAATTGATTTTTATGATATTCTATGTAAGGGGTCGTCGTGGTCGTGATCTATGCTATTTGGATTTACAATTACCTGTGTAATCAGTGCCTATCACCACTTAAGTTGTGAGTTGGAACCCCGTTCATGGCTAGGTGTACTCGATACAACATTATGTGATAAAGTTTGTCAGTGATTTGCGACAGGTCAGTGGTTTTCTCTGGGTACTCCGGTTTCCTCCACCAATAAAATTGACCGCCTCGATATACATGTAGCTGAAAATAAAAACAGAAATATTATTGGAAGTGGCGTTAAACACCATAAAGCAAACCATATTATTTTAGCTTGTTTTTCTACATTAGGTCTTGCAGCCGCAAGTGATAAAGTTTATCAGTTGCTTGCCCATGGTCGGTGGTTCTCTCCGTGTACTCCGGTTTCTTCCACCACTAAAACTGGTCGCCATGATATAGCTGAAATATTGCTGAAAGTGGCGTTAAAACACACACACACAAAAAACCAAAACCAATCTACATTAGGTACAGGTAGAACTTTTATTGACTTGAACTTTCTTATGCACCGTCACCTGGTGCCTCATGCAGTTAACCAGCTAACTAAAACTTATACATGTACATGTAATTAATTATGTCAATTGTCTATACAGTACTATATATGGTATTAAGTCGTTGTGTTCCGCGTATATTCACGTGTTAATCACAAGTGTCAATCATTGTGCCCCGTTGTGGGTCCATGATTGGTGAATAATTATCTTATCAATGGACTTAACCTTCTAATTTCTAAGCACTTCCCGTTAAGTTAAACCAAACTGTTTTCGAATGTGTGAAAAGTCAAACAACTATTGAAGTATTTAAGTTGAAAAAAATGTGCAGCTTGCTCTATCAAGAAAAAGAAGAAAAATCATCTCTAATTTAACTGTGTAAATAAAATGTGCAGCTTGCTCTATCAAGAAAAAGAAGAAAAATCATCTTGTAAATAAAATGAAAAGCAAAAGTACGACATTGTCGGAACCGAATTCTAAAACGAAACATCACAATCGTAGAAAGAGGCAAAATCGATATCAATAACACAAATATATGAACGCTCACTTTCCTGGCTTGGTACAGACACTTCAATAAAAAGTGGCGGGTTTAAACTAGTTTTATGTGCCCAAACCTCCCGTCTTAATGAAATGATGCGGTCATACAAGTGCTTTCCGTGTATTAGATAAAATGTAGATACATTGTACAATTACTTACTATATAGCTATACTGGTACGTACTAGCTCAAGTGTAAGCTGACATATGACTTAATCTGTATAGCTATACTGGTACGTACTAGCTCAAGTGTAAGCAGACATATGACTTAATCTGTATAGCAGTGTCGTTTTATTTATCTATAAAAAATGTACATGGAAAAACTATTTGTAGACACGACGTCGTGCTTAAATGCCTTACGTCGACTACACACCACTGATCTGTCACAAGTTTAACGATGAACAATGAAGTATTGTGAATTACAATGGGAAAAAAGGGTATGGAAGTGACCCGTCATCCGTCCAATCCTCACACCTTAAAAAAAAAGATAGTCTGCAGTAACTATGTCTGCTATGCTGGCTAACTTATGTGGTTAACTGACTTACTTTGGTTCGAAGCCCTTTTAAAAACCAACGGCTTTTAAATTACATCGATATATATGAAATATTGAGGAAAGTAAAAATTAAACAGTGACAGAACTAAATATTTGTTGTCGTGATTGCCAGTTGACCGACGAATAACAACTTTAGTAGTCAAGTAAATATTCTTGAGGCCCAGCAACTGACTAAGCACACATGAAATAGCAAAAATGTCAATAGAAAGCTGGGATCAGTACCGGATTTAGATAACGAGAGACCCTAGGCAATTCTACTTGTGAGGCCCCTCCCAATTCCCCACCTACACGACTGGAGGAAGATGGAAGTGTGTTTAATCAATTTGAATAAAGGCGAAGATGATGAAGGTTTTTTTTTTTTTTTTTTAATTCTGCAATATTCTGAAATGGGGTGCAACTGAGTAAGGAAAATTGCTAAAGGGTTGTTTAGAAAGTACAGTACGTTATGACAGCATAAGTGTGAAAATCCAATAACAGTTAAAAATACTATACACCTTGGTCGGAGGCCCCCTAAATGTTGAGGCCCTAGGCTTCAGCCTATCGAGCCTATGGGTAAATCCGGCACTGGCTGGGATACTATCTGAATATTTTAAGGGACCAAGGCCAGATTTTAGTGATCGTATGCTATTCGGCCCCTGTTGTGTCAAGTTTATCTTTGAATAAATGAAAACACTGAATCATAAAATATTCTCTGCTTTATTTTTTAGCATTGCACTTTTTACCATTTAAGGCATTTTCATATAGACACCATACACAGATCCAGTAGCTTCTGTATCCAAATTTCAATTAAGTTTTGACAATTGATGGAAGAAAAAGTCTAAAGACGTCACTCTTTTATATTTTTTTCGGATATATGTTTTTTACAAAGTCCCGTGGAAGCTTGACGTCAGAAATTTACGCAAGCGATCACTTAGTTACCATCATTTTACAATAATCAATATCTACACCATTTTCTTGTTTATTTTGTTCTGGAAAAACGTTGAAAATTGTAAATTCCGAGCATCTTTATTTTTGTTCATGAAGTATTTCATGCGTTAAAATTCGGTGTCATTTAAAATTGGAATTTTTTTTTAATTAAAAAAAAGATTTTGATACGAAACGATGGCTAAAGTTAAACGACCAGTCATAGAAGGTTAGCGAGACCTCTGCCTGCGTGGGAGGGGTACGAAATTCAAACCGTGTTGTTGTTATCTTTGAGATTTCTGTTTGTATCTTGACACAGTGTGTGTTTATTTGTAATAACTGTTGACATAATCTTGGATGAAAGTATTAATAAGTTGAAATATACGTAAAAGATATCGACATTTCGATAGATAATTTCTGTCTATTCTTAGGAAGATTAGTTTGTTTGGAGAAAGGAATTAAGCAGATACTATGTCTATAGAGTATAAGTATGTATATCATTATATTTTTTAAACTTTATTTATCAATTTTTATTATGTGTTTATTTTCGTATCTATAATTGACCTATATATTTTCGAGCAGGTGCACGTGACCTGAAGAAAAAAAATGCAGACTTAAGGTCAGGGTCGAATCGAATACACAGAGGAAAAGTGTCTGAAATCAGTGTCGACGACAATGTCAGCTTCAGTGATTTTAGCAATATGATGTGATATTTCTAGTTTAAGACACAAGTTGATTAGTTCGTTAAGAGTAAAAGAGGGTTAAAATATTATTAAATGCTACAAGATTATTGCAATCTTTAGACTTGACTTTTGATGTTGAAGACCTTGTTATTTCATAATCTCGTTTTCTCACCATTTCTTACTACTATAGCTATTATAGAAATATTGAATCTAGTGTGTTATTATATTTTGCTATGGACACACCTGAGGCCTTTAAGGCAAGGATCCTGTCCCTATACTCTTGTCCAGACAGTTACAACTGTATATACACATTATACAGTACATTCAAATTTTGTTATTATTTATTATCATCTATTTGGAAACTGATTTAAATTTTGGCTTCACTATTCGTTGGGCATGCCACACAAAAATCAAAATTGCATAATCTTCAATGTGATGAAGGAGGCAATCATATGGCAGAAGCAGAAGTTCAAATGGCAAAAATATTTGTATGTTTTCTGATAATTTTTCAGCTTTCTGCCCCAATGTAAAATAATTTTAATTATTTACGATTAAAAATTTACAAATCATTGCTGATGAATCGTGTGTTCAGTAACAGAATTTATGTCTTTTGTTTGAGGTATAATTGTAGAGAAGTGGCCGTGATCGTATGGCAGTTGGATTTATAATTACCTGTGCAATCGGTGCCTATCACCTCTAAAGTTGTGAGTTTGACCCTGGTCAGGCAAGGTGTACTCGATACAACATTATGTGATAAAGTTTGTCAGTGACTTGCGACAGGTCGGTGGTTACCTCCACCAATAAAACTGACTGCCATGAAATAACTGAAATAAGTGGCATTAAACACCATAAACCAAACCTATAACTGTAGACCAACAACCTTTCATTCATAACAATATGATCGTATATAAAGGAATAAAGAGGCATATAATATAGAAGATGTGAATATTTCTACAATAAATATGGAAGATTTCTCATTTATTTCTATCAAATTGATATTCTGATCTGGGAATTAAGAGACCATTGATATTGTGAGGTCACACATGGTCACCATTATATATATTGACCACCAAAAAATGCATGCTCGTTAAAATTTGTTGGTTAATGATTGTAGCCATCGATCGATATTATATACATATTCAATTTGACATTTAATTTTGATTGACTTTGATTAAAAACGAAAATAAATATTGTTTATGCAAAAATGTACATGTACAAACATGTACACTATAAAATTGTAAATTTAATAATTTTTGTGTAAGCATTGAATCTTGTCGTTTAACACAGTAACAATTGCATTCACAGACATACAATGATACATCTACCTAAAAATGCATAACAGTCCTCGAAATTAAAATTTTAATTTATTGGTCCAAATCAAATACTTGAATTTATTTTTATATACAATGTATATAGTTCTTAATAAAAACTGAAAAATTTACTGTCCAAACCAAGTTTTACTAGTGTTGGGCTGGAGGACCGGTGCTCATCGTGATAACTGCTATAACAATGTTTTAATATATTTGTTGACAACTGGCATCTCACCTTGTTATGTTGATGGTATCTAATAATTATTTAATTTACCAAGTCAACTTCTGTGCTATGTTAAGTATTGATGTGGTGAAATACAATTCTGGTATTTCATACCAAGTCAACTTCTGTGCTATGTTTATTGTTAAGTATTGATGTGTGAAATACAATACTGGTATTTCATACCAAGTCAACTTCTGTGCTATGTTAAAGTAATATTACACCAGTTTTGGGTGAAGAAAATTTTCCCCTGAAAATTCAATTTGGAATACGGCGGTACCTTTACTAAGCTATTCATGCATGTTTCAAGTCGAAATATGTTCCCAACAACTAGAAATCTGCAAATCGTGTGCATGTTTATCGTCCTTGCCATTATTGTGGAGACTGATTAACTTCGGTTGTTTTGTTCCGATGATTGCCGATCATAACCTTGTGAAGAATAGTTTTGGTCCGATGATTGCTGATCATGACCTCGTGAAGAAAAGATAAACAATCATGGATGCTGAGGTAAGCACGCACACATTCCTGACAATGATTATTGAGGAATTTGTCTGTTTCATGTCGTGTGAACCAATTTTTTGGGGGCAATTATTCTTATGTGGTACACACGAAATATATATATATTTTTTTTTCATCAACTGAACATTGCACATGAGCGATAATCTCCCCGAAAGAGTTCAAATCTTGTGTCACATGCATATCATTTGCATTACTGTCTGTACTGGATGGAAAACAGAATTATCTGCTGTCAAATATTTTGCGATTTGCTCTTAAAATCTGCTTTTGAGTGGATTTTTAATGTTATGCAGTTGATTTTAGTGAAAATATTTAATCCAAAAATTCCACGATATTTGCCTTTCTACCTACATTGTAAGTCTTCCAAATGCAGGAGATCAGCTTGCTCCTCTATATTTGGCTCTACTTCATTCAATTCATTGTCTATTTGGTTTAATTGTCTTCTTCCGGTTGTTGTCTATGTATCGCTATAAGTATGGTCGTACATCATAGGGTGGTTTTGCCACAGCTTGTCGAATCTGTTTTCAATATTTTTTACGTTTTTGGCCATGATAACTGATTCTGGTAGATTATTCCAATCTTCGACTACTCTGTTTGTGAAATAGTATTTACGTATGTCCAATCTAGATCTGTTCTTGGTTAGCTTTAGTGAATGTCCACTAGTCTGATGAAAAGTACTCTTGTTGATGGGCAATAAATCCTCTGTCACACGCTTGTCATAGATTCTAGTTAACTTGAAAGTTTCTATCATATTGCCTCTTATGCGCCTATATTTCAGTGACAGGAATTTTAGTTTCCTTAATCGCTCTTCATAGGTCAAGTCCTTCATATCCGGTAACATTTTAGTGGCTCTACGTTGGACATTCTCGATTGCCTCTACATCTTTAGTTTTATATGGGTTCCAAACGCTACTCGTATATTCTAGGTTAGATCTGACAAGTGATTTGAATAATAAACAGAATGTTTTGAAGTCCAAATATTTAAATGATCTCCTGATTATCCCAACTATTTGATTTGCCTTGTTCACTTGTGTCTGGATATATGCTTATCGAAGTTAAGCTTTGAGTCTATTATAACTCCAATGTCTTTTTCCGATTCAATTGATCCTAAGGTGGCGTATGATCCCCGAGTATGTTGGCATCGTGTAATTTGTAGTTCTTTGTTGATGGCATTTACCAGTGATTGACAGGACTTTACACTTATCAGGATGAAAGTGCAAAAGCCATTTTTCACTCCACTTAAAGAGGTTGTTGATATCATTTTGGACTATTTCAATGTCACTCAGGTTGGCAATTTCCCTATATAGTTTAGTATCATCTGCAAACATGTATACATCAGATTCTACGTTCAGCAGTAAATCGTTGATAAATAATACTGGTCCCAGTACCGAGCCTTGCGGTTACCACTCGTCACATTATGCCATTTTGAAAAAGATCCATTTAGTTTCATATTACTTTTAAGTATTGACGTGTGAAATACAATACTGGTATTTCATACCAAGTCAACTTTAGATACGATAACGTAACCCTCAGTTCGCTTTTGCTCCCAGCAAGGGTTACAAATCGGTCCCATTCAACGTATGTGAGCAGCACCTGGGGTGATTCACACTGGGCGGTTTTTTGTCCTAATTCCATTGTAAGTGGTTGGAAAAATTCACAGGGGTGAAAGATAAATATATTTAGGCAAACCTTGAGGTGTTAAGTAAACGCTGCATCAATCCATGGTAGACTTATATCCATCTGAATGCATGAAATCTTCTTTCTGTCCGACATTTTGTTTACAAGTTGCTATTTCACGTGCACTTGCCTCGTTTTGGAGATATCCTTATTTGGATCGATTGCCGTAAAATCGTAGTAAAAGTTTTCCATATTTGGCATTGAGATCCATATATGGATAGGCTCCGCCCATTGCGAGAGTCTACATGTACGTAAGGTGTCATGGCGGACAAGAAACAATTTTCGAATACGAAATCGACCGTGAAGGTAGAAACAGGTATTGTAACACTTATTTCGTATCACCATTACTTAAAAATTGTAGGGAATAATAAGTTATGTCCAGATATGCAAAAAGAAAGTTGAAATATTCACGGAACGGAAATTTTAATTTGCTCCCATACGTTGAATGGGACCGATTCGTAACCCTAACTGGAGCACAAGCGGAATGAGGGTTACGTTATCGTATCTATGTCAACTTCTGTGGCTGTGCTACATTTGTATGTTAAGTATTGATGTGTGAAATACAATACCTTGGTATCGGAATATAAACTTTTTAAGAGATCGAATAAGGCGAATCTTTTTATAGTCCTGGTCCAGTAGCCTGTTTCTCAGATGAAGATGACGTTTCATGAAATCAGAATAATTGCTACTGGCCCTTGCATAACGAATCAATTGCGAGATGTAAACACCATATGCAGGAGAAGCTGGTATATTGCTGCACATATTTGGAAAATTTATGATTTTAAAATTGAAGTCGTCCCGTTTATCATAAATTTTAGTACTGAGTTGACAACTGTCGTCAAATTCGAGGTATAAGTCCAAAAATGATGCGGAAGAAGCTGTATCTGTGGTCTCTTAAACTTCCAGCTCTGCAGGATATATCAATGGAAGAAATTCTGCAAATCTAGAATTATTGATAGATAAAACGTCATCAATATACCTGTATGTGAAATTAAAGGCTCTAGCCTCATGAATCTTCTTAACTTTTACAAGCTTTTGAAGAAACTCCGACTCATATGAATAAATCAGCTAGAAGAGGGGCACAATTCATACCCATTGAACAATTTGGTATGCTGACGACCTGCTGAAACAGTGTCCCTCCAAAGGAGACAAATATGTTATCGATGAGGAACTCCAGCATACTGATCACTTGTTCCTCGGAGTAACATGTTTTACCTTTTTGAATTTTGTTTGAAAAATATGTGGAATTGTAGCCTAACACAACACATTTTGAGCCATAGTTTCTATGACTGAAAGCTTTGTGAATTGTTTCTTTTAAGCAGGTTTTTAATTTGTCATGCGGTAGGGTGGTATATAGAGTTGAAAAATCTAAAGTTTTAATGGAGGATACATGTACGGGAGAGAAAGATCTTGATTTAAGGTTATCCAAAAGATCTTTAGAGTTTTTCAAAATCCACATGTGAAAGAAACATGTGTTTTAATAGGTGCGTTCAGAGTACTGCCGTTAATGGCAAAACAAATAGGTGCATTCAGAGTACTGCCGTTGGTGGCAAAACGCTACATTGGTAAAAGTAATCAACATTGTCAAGACATTGGTACTAATGGTGACCAATAATAGCTACCGTTGGCTACCATTCTAACAGACCGTCTAAAGTAATGTTAGCATTGGTGAGTCACATGTTCATATGAATTCAAAATGGTGACATCTTTGTCAGTTCCAACCACAGGGATGTGCTCCACTGATTTTTTTTACTATCAATGTGCTACTCACAAAAAAATCACATGTGACTTTTCAGTGGGCAACACACTGATAGTAAAAAAAGTCAGTGAGCGGGAGCAAGTCTTTGTGTTCCAACCCAGTAAGATTTGAAAAAAAGGATTGATTTTCCCACTGTATTAATGGAAAACTTTTCAAGTTTTTTTTTATTAAAACAGAGCATTTGAAGTTTAGTTTGGACAGTAGCAATTTTGCCGGTGCTTGTATTCAAATGGTAAATGAAATAACCACTGTAGTCTTCAATCATGGAAATTGGAGCTTTTCTATTTTGAAAATAATCATGCAATTTTTATTCCTACACTTTTCTAAATATTTTCGAAAATATTGTAATTGGCCTGTGTATTTTATTGTCTTGTCCTTATGATAAACTACAGGGGTCTGTAATATGAAATGTTATTGATTTAAACATTCACAATAGTTCCATATAAATTGCCATTGGTCAAAATACCAGCCATTGGTATGCTATTGGTAAATAAGTTGCCATTGGCAAATGGTTCCAATGATAAGGTTGAATGGTACCAACGAAACTACTCTTGTTAACATTGTTTGCCTCTCTAAAGATTGTTAACATTGTTTGCCTCTCTAAAGATTGTTAACATTGTTTGCCTCTCTAAAGATTGTTAACATTGTTTGCCTCTCTAAAGATTGTTAACATTGTTTGCCTCTCTAAAGATTGTTAACATTGTTTGCCTCTCTAAAGATTGTTAACATTGTTTGCCTCTCTAAAGATTGTTAACATTGTTTGCCTCTCTAAAGATTGTTAACATTGTTTGCCTCTCTAAAGATTGTTAACATTGTTTGCCTCTCTAAAGATTGTTAACATTGTTTGTCTCTCTAAAGATTGTTAACATTGTTTGCCTCTCTAAAGATTGTTAACATTGTTTGCCTCTCTAAAGATTGTTAACATTGTTTGCCTCTCTAAAGATTGTTAACATTGTTTGCCTCTCTAAAGATTGTTAACATTGTTTGCCTCTCTAAAGATTGTTAACATTGTTTGCCTCTCTAAAGATTGTTAACATTGTTTGCCTCTCTAAAGATTGTTAACATTGTTTGCCTCTCTAAAGATTGTTAACATTGTTTGCCTCTCTAAAGATTGTTAACATTGTTTGTCTCTCTAAAGATTGTTAACATTGTTTGCCTCTCTAAAGATTGTTAACATTGTTTGCCTCTCTAAAGATTGTTAACATTGTTTGCCTCTCTAAAGATTGTTAACATTGTTTGCCTCTCTAAAGATTGTTAACATTGTTTGCCTCTCTAAAGATTGTTAACATTGTTTGCCTCTCTAAAGATTGTTAACATTGTTTGCCTCTCTAAAGATTGTTAACATTGTTTGCCTCTCTAAAGATTGTTAACATTGTTTGCCTCTCTAAAGATTGTTAACATTGTTTGCCTCTCTAAAGATTGTTAACATTGTTTGCCTCTCTAAAGATTGTTAACATTGTTTGCCTCTCTAAAGATTGTTAACATTGTTTGTCTCTCTAAAGATTGTTAACATTGTTTGCCTCTCTAAAGATTGTTAACATTGTTTGCCTCTCTAAAGATTGTTAACATTGTTTGCCTCTCTAAAGATTGTTAACATTGTTTGCCTCTCTAAAGATTGTTAACATTGTTTGCCTCTCTAAAGATTGTTAACATTGTTTGCCTCTCTAAAGATTGTTAACATTGTTTGTCTCTCTAAAGATTGTTAACATTGTTTGTCTCTCTAAAGATTGTTAACATTGTTTGTCTCTCTAAAGATTGTTAACATTGTTTGTCTCTCTAAAGATTGTTAACATTGTTTGTCTCTCTAAAGATTGTTAACATTGTTTGTCTCTCTAAAGATTGTTAACATTGTTTGTCTCTCTAAAGATTGTTAACATTGTTTGTCTCTCTAAAGATTGTTAACATTGTTTGTCTCTCTAAAGATTGTTAACATTGTTTGTCTCTCTAAAGATTGTTAACATTGTTTGTCTCTCTAAAGATTGTTAACATTGTTTGTCTCTCTAAAGATTGTTAACATTGTTTGCCTCTCTAAAGATTGTTAACATTGTTTGTCTCTCTAAAGATTGTTAACATTGTTTGTCTCTCTAAAGATTGTTAACATTGTTTGCCTCTCTAAAGATTGTTAACATTGTTTGTCTCTCTAAAGATTGTTAACATTGTTTGCCTCTCTAAAGATTGTTAACATTGTTTGTCTCTCTAAAGATTGTTAATGTTGTTTGCCTCTCTAAAGATTGTTAACATTGTTTGTCTCTCTAAAGATTGTTAACATTGTTTGCCTCTCTAAAGATTGTTAACATTGTTTGTCTCTCTAAAGATTGTTAACATTGTTTGCCTCTCTAAAGATTGTTAACATTGTTTGCCTCTCTAAAGATTGTTAACATTGTTTGTCTCTCTAAAGATTGTTAACATTGTTTGCCTCTCTAAAGATTGTTAACATTGTTTGTCTCTCTAAAGATTGTTAACATTGTTTGCCTCTCTAAAGATTGTTAACATTGTTTGTCTCTCTAAAGATTGTTAACATTGTTTGCCTCTATAAAGATTGTTAACATTGTTTGCCTCTCTAAAGATTGTTAACATTGTTTGCCTCTCTAAAGATTGTTAACATTGTTTGTCTCTCTAAAGATTGTTAACATTGTTTGCCTCTCTAAAGATTGTTAACATTGTTTGTCTCTCTAAAGATTGTTAACATTGTTTGCCTCTCTAAAGATTGTTAACATTGTTTGTCTCTCTAAAGATTGTTAACATTGTTTGTCTCTCTAAAGATTGTTAATGTTGTTTGCCTCTCTAAAGATTGTTAACATTGTTTGTCTCTCTAAAGATTGTTAACATTGTTTGTCTCTCTAAAGATTGTTAACATTGTTTGTCTCTCTAAAGATTGTTAACATTGTTTGTCTCTCTAAAGATTGTTAACATTGTTTGTCTCTCTAAAGATTGTTAACATTGTTTGTCTCTCTAAAGATTGTTAACATTGTTTGCCTCTCTAAAGATTGTTAACATTGTTTGCCTCTCTAAAGATTGTTAACATTGTTTGTCTCTCTAAAGATTGTTAACATTGTTTGTCTCTCTAAAGATTGTTAACATTGTTTGCCTCTCTAAAGATTGTTAACATTGTTTGTCTCTCTAAAGATTGTTAACATTGTTTGCCTCTCTAAAGATTGTTAACATTGTTTGTCTCTCTAAAGATTGTTAACATTGTTTGCCTCTCTAAAGATTGTTAACATTGTTTGTCTCTCTAAAGATTGTTAACATTGTTTGTCTCTCTAAAGATTGTTAACATTGTTTGCCTCTCTAAAGATTGTTAACATTGTTTGTCTCTCTAAAGATTGTTAACATTGTTTGTCTCTCTAAAGATTGTTAACATTGTTTGTCTCTCTAAAGATTGTTAACATTGTTTGTCTCTCTAAAGATTGTTAACATTGTTTGCCTCTCTAAAGATTGTTAACATTGTTTGTCTCTCTAAAGATTGTTAACATTGTTTGCCTCTCTAAAGATTGTTAACATTGTTTGTCTCTCTAAAGATTGTTAACATTGTTTGTCTCTCTAAAGATTGTTAACATTGTTTGTCTCTCTAAAGATTGTTAACATTGTTTGTCTCTCTAAAGATTGTTAACATTGTTTGCCTCTCTAAAGATTGTTAACATTGTTTGTCTCTCTAAAGATTGTTAACATTGTTTGTCTCTCTAAAGATTGTTAACATTGTTTGCCTCTCTAAAGATTGTTAACATTGTTTGCCTCTCTAAAGATTGTTAACATTGTTTGTCTCTCTAAAGATTGTTAACATTGTTTGCCTCTCTAAAGATTGTTAACATTGTTTGCCTCTCTAAAGATTGTTAACATTGTTTGTCTCTCTAAAGATTGTTAACATTGTTTGCCTCTCTAAAGATTGTTAACATTGTTTGTCTCTCTAAAGATTGTTAACATTGTTTGCCTCTCTAAAGATTGTTAACATTGTTTGCCTCTCTAAAGATTGTTAACATTGTTTGTCTCTCTAAAGATTGTTAACATTGTTTGTCTCTCTAAAGATTGTTAACATTGTTTGTCTCTCTAAAGATTGTTAACATTGTTTGCCTCTCTAAAGATTGTTAACATTGTTTGCCTCTCTAAAGATTGTTAACATTGTTTGCCTCTCTAAAGATTGTTAACATTGTTTGCCTCTCTAAAGATTGTTAACATTGTTTGCCTCTCTAAAGATTGTTAACATTGTTTGTCTCTCTAAAGATTGTTAACATTGTTTGTCTCTCTAAAGATTGTTAACATTGTTTGTCTCTCTAAAGATTGTTAACATTGTTTGCCTCTCTAAAGATTGTTAACATTGTTTGCCTCTCTAAAGATTGTTAACATTGTTTGTCTCTCTAAAGATTGTTAACATTGTTTGCCTCTCTAAAGATTGTTAACATTGTTTGTCTCTCTAAAGATTGTTAACATTGTTTGCCTCTCTAAAGATTGTTAACATTGTTTGCCTCTCTAAAGATTGTTAACATTGTTTGTCTCTCTAAAGATTGTTAACATTGTTTGTCTCTCTAAAGATTGTTAACATTGTTTGTCTCTCTAAAGATTGTTAACATTGTTTGCCTCTCTAAAGATTGTTAACATTGTTTGTCTCTCTAAAGATTGTTAACATTGTTTGTCTCTCTAAAGATTGTTAACATTGTTTGTCTCTCTAAAGATTGTTAACATTGTTTGTCTCTCTAAAGATTGTTAACATTGTTTGCCTCTCTAAAGATTGTTAACATTGTTTGCCTCTCTAAAGATTGTTAACATTGTTTGCCTCTCTAAAGATTGTTAACATTGTTTGCCTCTCTAAAGATTGTTAACATTGTTTGCCTCTCTAAAGATTGTTAACATTGTTTGTCTCTCTAAAGATTGTTAACATTGTTTGCCTCTCTAAAGATTGTTAACATTGTTTGTCTCTCTAAAGATTGTTAACATTGTTTGTCTCTCTAAAGATTGTTAACATTGTTTGTCTCTCTAAAGATTGTTAACATTGTTTGTCTCTCTAAAGATTGTTAACATTGTTTGTCTCTCTAAAGATTGTTAACATTGTTTGTCTCTCTAAAGATTGTTAACATTGTTTGTCTCTCTAAAGATTGTTAACATTGTTTGTCTCTCTAAAGATTGTTAACATTGTTTGTCTCTCTAAAGATTGTTAACATTGTTTGCCTCTCTAAAGATTGTTAACATTGTTTGTCTCTCTAAAGATTGTTAACATTGTTTGTCTCTCTAAAGATTGTTAACATTGTTTGTCTCTCTAAAGATTGTTAACATTGTTTGCCTCTCTAAAGATTGTTAACATTGTTTGTCTCTCTAAAGATTGTTAACATTGTTTGTCTCTCTAAAGATTGTTAACATTGTTTGTCTCTCTAAAGATTGTTAACATTGTTTGTCTCTCTAAAGATTGTTAACATTGTTTGTCTCTCTAAAGATTGTTAACATTGTTTGTCTCTCTAAAGATTGTTAACATTGTTTGCCTCTCTAAAGATTGTTAACATTGTTTGTCTCTCTAAAGATTGTTAACATTGTTTGTCTCTCTAAAGATTGTTAACATTGTTTGTCTCTCTAAAGATTGTTAACATTGTTTGTCTCTCTAAAGATTGTTAACATTGTTTGCCTCTCTAAAGATTGTTAACATTGTTTGTCTCTCTAAAGATTGTTAACATTGTTTGTCTCTCTAAAGATTGTTAACATTGTTTGTCTCTCTAAAGATTGTTAACATTGTTTGTCTCTCTAAAGATTGTTAACATTGTTTGTCTCTCTAAAGATTGTTAACATTGTTTGCCTCTCTAAAGATTGTTAACATTGTTTGTCTCTCTAAAGATTGTTAACATTGTTTGTCTCTCTAAAGATTGTTAACATTGTTTGTCTCTCTAAAGATTGTTAACATTGTTTGTCTCTCTAAAGATTGTTAACATTGTTTGCCTCTCTAAAGATTGTTAACATTGTTTGCCTCTCTAAAGATTGTTAACATTGTTTGTCTCTCTAAAGATTGTTAACATTGTTTGTCTCTCTAAAGATTGTTAACATTGTTTGCCTCTCTAAAGATTGTTAACATTGTTTGTCTCTCTAAAGATTGTTAACATTGTTTGTCTCTCTAAAGATTGTTAACATTGTTTGCCTCTCTAAAGATTGTTAACATTGTTTGCCTCTCTAAAGATTGTTAACATTGTTTGCCTCTCTAAAGATTGTTAACATTGTTTGTCTCTCTAAAGATTGTTAACATTGTTTGTCTCTCTAAAGATTGTTAACATTGTTTGTCTCTCTAAAGATTGTTAACATTGTTTGCCTCTCTAAAGATTGTTAACATTGTTTGTCTCTCTAAAGATTGTTAACATTGTTTGTCTCTCTAAAGATTGTTAACATTGTTTGTCTCTCTAAAGATTGTTAACATTGTTTGTCTCTCTAAAGATTGTTAACATTGTTTGCCTCTCTAAAGATTGTTAACATTGTTTGTCTCTCTAAAGATTGTTAACATTGTTTGTCTCTCTAAAGATTGTTAACATTGTTTGTCTCTCTAAAGATTGTTAACATTGTTTGTCTCTCTAAAGATTGTTAACATTGTTTGTCTCTCTAAAGATTGTTAACATTGTTTGTCTCTCTAAAGATTGTTAACATTGTTTGCCTCTCTAAAGATTGTTAACATTGTTTGTCTCTCTAAAGATTGTTAACATTGTTTGTCTCTCTAAAGATTGTTAACATTGTTTGTCTCTCTAAAGATTGTTAACATTGTTTGTCTCTCTAAAGATTGTTAACATTGTTTGCCTCTCTAAAGATTGTTAACATTGTTTGTCTCTCTAAAGATTGTTAACATTGTTTGTCTCTCTAAAGATTGTTAACATTGTTTGCCTCTCTAAAGATTGTTAACATTGTTTGTCTCTCTAAAGATTGTTAACATTGTTTGTCTCTCTAAAGATTGTTAACATTGTTTGTCTCTCTAAAGATTGTTAACGTTGTTTGTCTCTCTAAAGATTGTTAACATTGTTTGTCTCTCTAAAGATTGTTAACATTGTTTGTCTCTCTAAAGATTGTTAACATTGTTTGTCTCTCTAAAGATTGTTAACATTGTTTGTCTCTCTAAAGATTGTTAACATTGTTTGTCTCTCTAAAGATTGTTAACATTGTTTGTCTCTCTAAAGATTGTTAACATTGTTTGCCTCTCTAAAGATTGTTAACATTGTTTGTCTCTCTAAAGATTGTTAACATTGTTTGTCTCTCTAAAGATTGTTAACATTGTTTGCCTCTCTAAAGATTGTTAACATTGTTTGTCTCTCTAAAGATTGTTAACATTGTTTGTCTCTCTAAAGATTGTTAACGTTGTTTGTCTCTCTAAAGATTGTTAACATTGTTTGTCTCTCTAAAGATTGTTAACATTGTTTGTCTCTCTAAAGATTGTTAACGTTGTTTGTCTCTCTAAAGATTGTTAACATTGTTTGCCTCTCTAAAGATTGTTAACATTGTTTGTCTCTCTAAAGATTGTTAACATTGTTTGTCTCTCTAAAGATTGTTAACATTGTTTGTCTCTCTAAAGATTGTTAACGTTGTTTGCCTCTCAACAATGTAAATTTAAATGGATAAAAACTAAAGAGACAAAATATATAGTGATGCTTTCAGGAACCATTCTTTTGTTCCATTTTGAAAAACTCATTTGCTTGGCCCAAATATGATCAAATGTTTTAATCTTATTACTGTACAAAGAATACCCTACAACACAACAGCTTTATTACCAGATCAAATATCTTTCATCTAAATAACATTAAATAGAGCGACAAAATGAAAGTTACTGTTGCAGAAAAATCGTAGAACACTGGCTATGTTAAGTATTGACATGTGAAATACAATACTGGTATATTCATACCAAGTCAACTTCTGTGCTATGTTAAGTATTGAGGTGTGAAATACAATACATGTACTGTTATTTCATATATAATTAACCATATTTATTTAGCAAGTTTAAAAATTTTGTCCATGTTGTGTCACAGTGTTGTACACCTGTCCTATATTTTTAATTATATTTGATAGTTTTATTGGTAGAGGAAACCGGAGTAACCGGAGACAAAACAAGACCTGTTACTGACAAACTTGATCACATAATGTTGTATGGAGTACACCTCGCCTGATCGGTATTTGAACACACATATAAAACTATGAAATGTCATCAACAAACAAAAGTAAAAAAATTAAATTAAAATTAAAAAATAATGTTAGAAATTAAAGAGGATCTAGATCCCTTAATTAGATACACAGAGGTAGTAAAATACATTTGTATCTCATAATTGTCCCTCTTAAGAGAGACCACCCCTGTTATAAGGCCACAAGGAAATCAGTCTTTGCCTTAATTTTTTACCTACTTTCCCGAAAACCAAATTTAGAAAATTTCCTGTTTATTCAAACAAATTCTTTCATAATTTTCACTTGTCCAAATCCAGTTTTACTTGTCCTGGGCTTCGGGCAAGTGGGTTAGCATGAAGACTTGGATATATACAAAATGTAGGTCAAGTCAGTACAGTAAATACAAAAGATTAATAGATTAAAATAACAAAGTAATGTTAGAAAATAAAGATGGTCTAGATCTGTTTAATTAGGGCGAATTAGTAGGTACATGTAGACATTAAACCAGGAAGATAAATACTGTAAGATAATATAAGATACGTGTACATGTAGACATTAAACCAGGAAGATAAATATTGTAAGATAATATGAGATACGTGTACATGTAGACATTAAACCAGGAAGATAAATACTGTAAGATTATATAAGATACGTGTACATGTAGACATTAGACCAGGAAGATAAATATTGTAAGATAATATGAGATACATGTACATTTTACATGTAGACATTAAACCAGGAAGATAAATACTGTAAGATAATATAAGATACGTGTACATGTAGACATTAAACCAGGAAGATAAATACTGTGAGATAATATAAGATACTTGGACATGTAGACATTAAACCAGGAAGATAAATACTGTGAGATAATATAAGATATATGTACATGTAGACATTAAACCAGGAAGATAAATACTGTAAGATGATATGAGATATATGTACATGTAGACATTAAACCAGGAAGATAAATACTGTAAGATAATATAAGATACGTGTACATGTAGACATTAAACCAGGAACATAAATACTGTGAGATAATATAAGATACTTGGACATGTAGACATTAAACCAGGAAGATAAATATTGCAAGATAATATAAGATATGTGTACATGTAGACATTAAACCAGGAAGATAAATACTGTAAGATAATATAAGATATGTGTACATGTAGACATTAAACCAGGAAGATAAATATTGTAAGATAATATAAGATACATGTACATGTAGACATTAAACCAGGAAGATAAATACTGTAAGATAATATAAGATACGTGTCCATGTAGACATTAAACCAGGAAGATAAATATTGCAAGATAATATAAGATACGTGTACATGTAGACATTAAACCAGGAAGATAAATACTGTAAGATAATATAAGATTTGTGTACATGTAGACATTAAACCAGGAAGATAAATACTGTAATATAATATAAGATACGTGTACGTGTAGACATTAAACCAGGAAGATAAATACTGTAAGATGATATGAGATATGTAGACATTAAACCAGGAAGATAAATATTGTAAGATAATATAAGATACATGTACATGTAGACATTAAACCAGGAAGATAAATAATGTAAGATTATATAAGATACGTGTACATGTAGACATTAAACCAGGAAGATCAATACTGTAAGATAATATGAGATACATGTACATGTAGACATTAAGCCAGGAAGATAAATACTGTAAGATAATATGAGATACATGTACATGTAGATATTAAACCAGGAAGATAAATACTGTAAGATTATATAAGATACGTGTACATGTAGACATTAAGCCAGGAAGATAAATACTGTGAGATAATATGAGATACATGTACATGTAGACATTAAACCAGGAAGATAAATATTGCAAGATAATATAAGATATGTGTACATGTAGACATTAAACCAGGAAGATAAATACTGTAAGATAATATAAGATACGTGTACATGTAGACGTTAAACCAGAAAGATAAATATTGTAAGATAATATAAGATACATGTACATGTAGACATTAAACCAGGAAGATAAATACTGTAAGATAATATAAGATACGTGTCCATGTAGACATTAAACCAGGAAGATAAATATTGCAAGATAATATAAGATACATGTACATGTAGACATTAAACCAGGAAGATAAATACTGTAAGATAATATAAGATTTGTGTACATGTAGACATTAAACCAGGAAGATAAATACTGTAAGATAATATAAGATACGTATACATGTAGACATTAAACCAGGAAGATAAATACTGTAAGATAATATAAGATACGTGTACATGTAGACATTAAGCCAGGAAGATAAATACTGTAAGATAATATGAGATACATGTACATGTAGACATTAAGCCAGGAAGATAAATACTGTAAGATAATATGAGATACATGTACATGTAGATATTAAACCAGGAGGATAAATACTGTAAGATTATATAAGATACCTGTACATGTAGACATTAAGCCAGGAAGATAAATACTGTGAGATAATATGAGATACATGTACATGTAGACATTAAACCAGGAAGATAAATATTGTAAGATAATATGAGATACATGTACATTTTACATGTAGACATTAAACCAGGAAGATAAATACTGTAAGATAATATAAGATACATGTACACAAAATGTACATGTAGACATTAAACCAGGAAGATAAAGGAAGATAAATATTGCAAGATAATATAAGATATGTGTACATGTAGACATTAAACCAGGAAGATAAATACTGTAAGATAATATAAGATACATTTTTGTACATGTAGACATTAAACCAGGAAGATAAATATTGTAAGATAATATGAGATACGTGTACATGTAGACATTAAACCAGGAAGATAAATACTGTAAGATAATATAAGATACATGTACATGTAGACATTAAACCAGGAAGATAAATACTGTAAGATAATATAAAATACATGTACATGTAGACATTAAACCAGGAAGATAAATACTGTAAGATAATATAAGATACATGTAGACATTAAACCAGGAAGATAAATACTGTAAGATAATATAAGATACGTGTACATGTATAATATAATTATATAAGATGTGTATGAGGATGTTTGTTTGTGTGATAGACATCTGATAACGGTCACTTTCATTTGTTGATGAAATCAAGTACTTAGTAAGTAAAAGGCTGTCAACCTTTAATAAATCGTTGACAAAAGCTTAGAGTGATAAACAACAACATCCATGGGATATTATATTTATACATTTTGTACATTTGATTGTCATTGTACATGATAAACAAATACATATTAAAAATAACAGGATTTTGAAGAAAAAAAATGTAAACATTGTTCTTGTTAATTTCAAATTTATTATTTTTTTTTGTATGTGCCTTTGTCATGTACATGTATCAGTTTTTCAGTAATAATTATTACCAAAAAATTATAATTTATATATGTTTTCTACTTGCATGGTATTTTTTTATTTACAGAATTTGAAAAAAATATAAAAAATCAAATGAGCATTAATATTGTCATTACATTATTTTTTGACAATTAAATAAATTTAAAGGTAAACCAACCAAGCCTTAAAAATCTTGAGGTATTAAGTAATCTTAAGATGTCAGCATGTCTAAACAAGAATTACATACGATACATAATATGGAGGGGCCATCATGGTTGTGATCGTATGGTAGTTGAATTTACAACTACCTATGCAATCAGTGCCTATCACCACTGACTTTGTGAGTTTGAATCTGGTTCAGGCGAGGTGTACTCGATACAGCATTATGTGATAAAGTTTGTCAGTGACTTGCGACAGGTCAGTGGTTTTGTTCGGGTACTGACTACTCTGGTTTCCTTCACCAATAAACCTTAGGCCACAATTAAAAATATTTCTGTTTCCCCTTACCCGACCCACAATTTTGGAAGTGTAGGTAGGCTTTTTTTTTCTTTGACGACAAAGATGTGCTCGGTAATGTGAAAATATCGATCTTTTGGCGAAACAAATCTAAAATACGGAATTTTCAGCAAAACGAATTTTGAGCGAAACGAGAAAAAAAGTGACAGCAAATTTCCAATAAAAAAAATTCAGTCGGCCTTACCTTCATGACATACCTGAAATATTGTTGAAAGTGGTGTTAAACGCCATAAACCAAACCATATAATACTTAATCTGGATTGTTTTTGATTTGTGATAACAGTTTCTAATACACAATGATGTCGCATGGTTTATTGTGAAACCGAGCATAGGTCAAGGGTTAGGGTTTTGGTGTTTAACACCACTTTCAACAATATTTCAGTTAAATCATGGTGGTTATAGACAGTCCTCACGATGAGTACCGGTCCTCCGGCCCAAGACAAGTAAAACTTTGTTCAGGTTAGTAAATTTTTCAGTTTTTATGTAGAACTATATAAAAATAAATTCAAGAATTTGATTCGGACCAGTAAATTAAATTTTATTGTATTTAAGGTTGTTAAGAAAATGCAGATGATTTATAAGTAGAGAAACCACTTTTTACAAAATTTTAAATATTATAAACTTTCAAAGGGGTGAGTGAGGAAGTAGATTGATGACATATCTGCACCAGAAGATATGCTGTGATGTGTATTGGGTCTTAATTACACTTGTATCTAGGTTGACATAAAAATCAATGTCTCATTTTAAGGCTGTTTTTCCTGTTGACCTACAAATCACTAATTACCCCATAACAAATCAATGTTACCTGAGGCTAGGATTGGAGGGGCTCAATAAAGGGACAGATGCAGATGAGCAAATCAATGTTACCTGAGGCTAGGATTGGAGGGGCTCAATAAAGGGACAGATGCAGATGAGCAAATCAATGTTACCTGAGGCTAGGATTGGAAGGGCTCAATAAAGGGAGCAAATCAGTGTTACCTGAGGCTAGGATTGGAGGGGCTCAATAAAGGGAGCAAATCAGTGTTACCTGAGGCTAGGATTGGAGGGGCTCAATAAAGGGAGCAAATTAATATTACCTGAGGCTAGGATTGGAGGGGCTCAATAAAGGGAGCAAATCAGTGTTACCTGAGGTTAGGATTGGAGAGGCTCAATAAAGGGAGCAAATCAATGTTACCTAAGGCTAGGATATTGGAGGGGCTCAATAAAGGGGCACAGATATCGTTGCTCAGTAATTTTAAATTTGTGGTCAGAAGTCAACATTAATTGGGGTCAGAAAGAAAAAAATCGGCTGTAAGTTTTATTGTTGGAACAATCTTAAGAGAACCATATAGATAAATTGAATTAAGAAATTTGCATTAATACCTACCCCAGTATCATGGCGTGAAGTGTTGTTAACTTTGACTTATTATTATGAAAGTTTTTTTTAACAGATAATCCATTTTCTGGAAATATCAAAGTACAGTCAAAATTGCTCATATGGTCACCTCTATTAAGCAGTCACCTGTATTAAAAGGTCACATTTTTCTTGACCTGTCATAGTAGTTTTCATACGAATTGAACCTCTTTTAAGAGGTCACTTGTCTTATAAGGGCACTTTTTCTTTGTCCCAAAGGTGACCTCTTAATACAGGTTTGACTATGTTGTTCTCAATTAATAAAATTGACCACTAAAATGTATTTTCTTATACCTATCACAAAGTTTGTAACAAGAGAAACACAACAGGTGCCACTATTGGAGCAGGAACTGCTTACGCTTGTGAAGCACCTCCTTCACGGCAGTTTTTAATGGAGTTTGTGTCGCTCAAGCTTAAATTTTCTGTGTAATATTGTTTACCATTATTTGTCTTTATGTACTTTTTCTTTTGGCAGCCATTGTATTGTCTGTCCATCGTTTTACAGCTGTTTATTACCCCTTTGGCTTCTTCATACTTTTCTTATACATCTACATGTAGGGGGGAGGGGGTTGAGTGGTTAAGGTGGTTAACCTGTGACAACAAGCCTACTGGCTAACACCACTTAGAGTTGTTCACACTCCTACACTCACATGCAGTGTTAAGATTAATTGTTCTTAGACACCTACCTACCTGTACCCATATCTTTTGTCATAAATACGGTTCTACTAGAACACAATGCAGTGTTAAGATTAATTGTTCTTAGACACCTACGTACATGTACACATATCTTTTGTCATAAATACGGTTCTACTAGAACACAATGCAGTGTTAAGATTAATTGTTCTTAGACACCTACGTACATGTACCCATATCTTTTGTCGTAAATACGGTTCTACTAGAACACAATACAGCGTTAAGATTAATTGTTCTTAAACACCTACGTACGGTACATGTACCCATATCTTTTGTCATAAATACGGTTCTATTAGAACACAATACAGTGTTAAGATTAATTGTTCTTAAACACCTACGTACATGTACTCATATCTTTTGTCGTAAATACGGTTCTACTAGAACACAATACCTGAAATCCAAGTAGAAGACTAACTAACAACAGTCACTCTTACTCTCTTATTACATAATCATAATTATAGCAAGGGCCCGGGTGGCTCAGTGAGTTAGGTAGTTGTAGGGCCCGGGTGGCTCAATGAGTTAGGTAGTTGTAGGGCCCGGGTGGCTCATTGAGTTAGGTAGTTGTAGGGCCCGGGTGGCTCAGTGTGTTAGTTAGTTGTAGGGCCCGGGTGGCTCAATGAGTTAGGTAGTTGTAGGGCCCGGGTGGCTCATTGAGTTAGGTAGTTGTAGGGCCCGGGTGGCTCAATGAGTTAGGTAGTTGAAGGGCCCAGGTGGCTCATTGAGTTAGGTAGTTGTAGGGCCCGGGTGGCTCAATGAGTTAGGTAGTTGTAGGGCCCGGGTGGCTCATTGAGTTAGGTAGTTATAGGGCCCGGGTGGCTCATTGAGTTAGGTAGTTGTAGGGCCCGGGTGGCTCAATGAGTTAGGTAGTAGTAGGGCCCGGGTGGCTCATTGAGTTAGGTAGTTGTAGGGCCCGGGTGGCTCAATGAGTTAGGTAGTTGTAGGGCCCGGGTGGCTCATTGAGTTAGGTAGTTGTAGGGCCCGGGTGGCTCAATGAATTAGGTAGTTGTAGGGCCCGGGTGGCTCAATGAGTTAGGTAGTTGTAGGGCCCAGGTGGCTCAATGAGTTAGGTAGTTGTAGGGCCCGGGTGGCTCATTGAGTTAGGTAGTTGTAGGGCCCGGGTGGCTCAATGAGTTAGGTAGTTGGATTACCTGACAACTCATACAAGCCTATCACCAATAAGGTGTGGGTTCTCGCCCGGCTTTGTAAATTACAAAAAGGGTGCACTCGACTCGCAGCCGCAAGTGATAAAGCTTACCAGTTGCTTGCCCATGGTCGGTGGTTTTCTCTGGTGTAACACGTACTCCAGTTTCCTCCACCAATAAAACTGTCCGCCACGATATAAATGAAATATTGTTGAAAGTGGCATTAAACACCATAAACCCCCAAAACCCTCAAGTTCAAAATATTAGAAACAGATTAATAGTACAGATCAATGGGAGATCTTGTTATTTTATTGGGAATGAGATCTTGTTATATTATTAAAAAATCAATAAAAACAATTCTAAATTATAGGGAGTAGGTGGCCATCGTAGAATCTTTGTCGTCCTTGAACGACCATTTGAGGGTATAAATATAAATGTTTATTTCCCCCGAGGTACGTTGATTGACAGGTAACGTCATTATCCCAACCAGGAACCAGTGTAAGTTACCAGTTGGTGATTAATTAAGATAAAGGATGCCATTGTTTTAATTGACGTCAACCATGACAAAGACGGAGATCGTACAATTTTTAATTAACGGAGTATTTTTAACGATTTTTTCTATTTCTAACCAACGTCACACAAAGTTGAGAGCAAATGATGAACTCCTACACAAAAAACGTGTATCCAAAAATAAATTATTTGGGTCTGTTTTTAGAATCGTATAGTAATGATTAGTTTGACGTACATTTTGTAGCTAGACAGAAATAGAAATATCATAGAAATTTTACTGGATGTGGGAAACATTATAAGGCTTATTGATGTATTACAATGTTAATATGTCTAATAATAGACTGACAATGATAGACAAGACATATGCGTGAGAACCACCGATGTTGATAAATCTGATAACTCTTAATTACTTGCCTCCGAGGACAATAAATTAACTCCAGTCGCCGAGTAATTAGTAAACAAGCTATATATAGAATATATCAATTTTAGAATTGCCTACATAAACACGCACACTCACATACTATGACACACACAATATTAATTAATTTCTTGTTATTTACGAAAGATGGAACAACAAGATGAGATATTGGTTTTTTTTAGAAGACTTTCAAGTACAGTATTTCAAAGAACTGACAAACAGTATTCTTGGATGTTTTTAAGATAAATTTTTAGCTTTGGAGTAGTATGGACAGAGACATATAAATGTCTTATATGAATCTGGTGTAAACATCAAGACAAATGTTTGTCATGCAGTCAATTATCTGGATTAAAATTTACATAATTAATATTTGCACATCACGTAATTGGTGATTACAAATCACACAAATAGTAATTACAAATCGCACAATTAGTGATTACATATCACACAATTAGTAATTACATATCACACAATTATTAATTACAAATCACACAATTAGTGATTACACATCATACAATTGGTGATTACATATCACACAATTAGTGATTACATATCACAATTAGTAATTACATATCACACAATTAGTGATTACATATCACACAATTATTAATTACAAATCACACAATTAGTGATTACACATCACACAATTGGTGATTACATATCACACAATTAGTGGTTACATATCACAATTAGTAATTACATATCACACAATTAGTAATTACATATCACACAATTATTAATTACAAATCACACAATTAGTGATTACATATCACACAATTAGTAATTACAAATCACACAATTAGTGATTACACATCATGCAATTGGTGATTACATATCACACAATTAGTGATTACATATCACAATTAGTAATTACATATCACACAATTAGTGATTACATATCACACAATTAGTAATTACAAATCACACAATTAGTGATTGCATATAATACATTTGGTAATTACATATCACACAATTAGTGATCACACATTTGGTAATTGCATATCACACAATTATTGATTGCAAATCACACAATTATTAATTGCAAATCACACAATTAGTGATTACAAATCACACAATTAGTAATTACAAATCACACAATTAGTGATTACACATCACATAATTGGTGATTACATTTCACACAATTAGTGATTGAATATCACACAATTAGTGATTACATATCACACAATTAGTAATTACATATCACACATTTGGTAATTACATATCACACAATTAGTGATTACTTGTCACACAATTAGTGATTACATACATGTATCACACAATTAGTTATTACAAATAACACAATTCAAAAATTGGTGATTGCATATCACACAATTAGTAATTACATATTACACAATTAGTGATTACATATCACACAATTAGTGATTGCATATCACACAATTAGTAATTGCATATCACACAATTAGTGATTACATATCACATAATTAGTATTTACAAATCCCACAATTAGTGATTGTATATCACACAGTTAGTGATTACATATCACACAATTAGTAATTACAAATCCCACAATTAATGATTGCATATCACACAATTAGTTATTACAAATAACACAATTAGTAATTACATATATTATTTTTTTTAAATCCTGATCACAAAACACTTTGAATTTAGAATAAGTTACTCATTGACTCACAAGAGTCAAGTGAGTCAGTCAGATTAAACATAATAGTGGGTATTAGGCACTGATTGAGTATATAGGTCAATAAAATCTAACTAGCATCATAATAATGTGAGTATATGTCTAATTTAGTGGCCACAATACATTTCCAGGAATGATAATACTTTCTCATCAGGTGAGGTATAAAATTTAAAGCCAAATAATTTAAAAATCTTTGAAGAAAAAAACAAAAGGTCTATAACGTACACTCAATTGAGTTAAGTGATTGGAAAGCCAAATAATATAAGTCTTTTGGTTTTTGTTCAGGTTTATGGTCTATCGCGGCAGTCAGTTTTATTGGTGGAGGAAACCAGAGTACCCGTAGGAAGCCACCGACCTGTCGCAAGTCACTGACAAACTTGATCACAAAGGTCTTTGAGGGAAAAAACAAAAGTTCTAAAAGGTACACGCAATAAAGTAAAAAAATTGAAATACCAAATAATTTAAAAACCTTTGGGAGCAAAACAAACCAAAGGTCTATAACGTACTCTCAATTGAGTTAAACAATTGGATAACCTAATAAGTTAAGTCTTTGGGAGGAAATCTTTTTTTCTAAACAGGATAAAATCTGTTAAGGTGAACTATCCTTGATGGAGATGACTAATTAACCTTAGTTTTACATTATTTAAGAAAGTTCTGTAAATTTCAATAATAAATATATAGTCAAACCTGCCCATGCAGTCACCTCTATTAAGCAGTCACCTGTATTAAAAGGTCACCTTTTTCTTTGTCCCAAAGGTTACCTCTTAATACAAGTTTGACTATTTAGTAAACTATTTCAGTGTCGAAACTAAGACTAGTAAAAGTGTCTTTGACATTTACTTCACTGAGTTTGGTGCTGCTTTGACAACTGTTTTACCTGTTTTGTTCAAGTATTGTTCTAAATACTGTTATAGTGACAGCCGGAAACTTTGAGCCGTAATGAAAGGGGGAGGTTTGGTGCTTTAAAATCTGATTCAACCCACCATTTCTTCAGAAATGCCTGTACCAAGTCAGGGTCATTACGGTTTTCACAGTTTTCCGGTTGTTGACTGATTTTGTCTGTTTATATACTTATGAGTTTTGACTTTCCCTTTGTAAGATTGTTCGGAGTTCGGTAATTTTGTTATTACCCTTATAAAAAGAAGGCCTGCACTCCAATATATATCTTTATGAATTCTAACATCAGTTTTACAGTCCTCTAAATGGAAATTTGATTTTAGTGGTCTGAATCAAATTCTTTAATTAATTTTTATATAGTTCCAAAATAAAAACTGAAAATTTGACTGGTCTGAACAAAGGTTTACTGATCTTGGGCCGGAGGACTGGTTTAAAAAAAACTGTGTTGAAGAAACCAACAATCTTTCTATTAAGCAGTCACCTGTATTAAAAGGTCACCTTTTTCTTGTCCTGTCATAGAAAATTTCATATGAATTGAACCTCTTTTAAGCAGTCACCTGTCTTATAAAGCCACTTTTTCTTTGTCCCAAAGGTTACCTCTTAATACAAGTTTGACTATTTAGTAAACTATTTCAGTGTCGAAACTAAGACTAGTAAAAGTGTCTTTGACATTTACTTCACTGAGTTTGGTGCTGCTTTGACAACTGTTTTACCTGTTTTGTTCAAGTATTGTTCTAAATACTGTTATAGTGACAGCCGGAAACTTTGAGCCGTAATGAAAGGGGGAGGTTTGGTGCTTTAAAATCTGATTCAACCCACCATTTCTTCAGAAATGCCTGTACCAAGTCAGGGTCATTACGGTTTTCACAGTTTTCCGGTTGTTGACTGATTTTGTCTGTTTATATACTTATGAGTTTTGACTTTCCCTTTGTAAGATTGTTCGGAGTTCGTTAATTTTGTTATTACCCTTATAAAAAGAAGGCCTGCACTCCAATATATATCTTTATGAATTCTAACATCAGTTTTACAGTCCTCTAAATGGAAATTTGATTTTAGTGGTCTGAATCAAATTCTTTAATTAATTTTTATATAGTTCCAAAATAAAAACTGAAAATTTGACTGGTCTGAACAAAGGTTTACTGATCTTGGGCCGGAGGACTGGTTTAAAAAAAACTGTGTTGAAGAAACCAACAATCTTTCTATTAAGCAGTCACCTGTATTAAAAGGTCACCTTTTTCTTGTCCTGTCATAGAAAATTTCATATGAATTGAACCTCTTTTAAGCAGTCACCTGTCTTATAAAGCCACTTTTTCTTTGTCCCAAAGGTTACCTCTTAATACAAGTTTGACTATTTAGTAAACTATTTCAGTGTCGAAACTAAGACTAGTAAAAGTGTCTTTGACATTTACTTCACTGAGTTTGGTGCTGCTTTGACAACTGTTTTACCTGTTTTGTTCAAGTATTGTTCTAAATACTGTTATAGTGACAGCCGGAAACTTTGAGCCGTAATGAAAGGGGGAGGTTTGGTGCTTTAAAATCTGATTCAACCCACCATTTCTTCAGAAATGCCTGTACCAAGTCAGGGTCATTACGGTTTTCACAGTTTTCCGGTTGTTGACTGATTTTGTCTGTTTATATACTTATGAGTTTTGACTTTCCCTTTGTGAGATTGTTCGGAGTTCGGTAATTTTGTTATTACCCTTATAAAAAGAAGGCCTGCACTCCAATATATATCTTTATGAATTCTAACATCAGTTTTACAGTCCTCTAAATGGAAATTTGATTTTAGTGGTCTGAATCAAATTCTTTAATTAATTTTTATATAGTTCCAAAATAAAAACTGAAAATTTGACTGGTCTGAACAAAGGTTTACTGATCTTGGGCCGGAGGACTGGTTTAAAAAAAACTGTGTTGAAGAAACCAACAATCTTATATGATTGATTGATTGATTAATGTTTAATGCCAACTTTAGCAGTATTTCAGCTATATCATGGCATCTATCTTATATGAACCTTGTTCACTGTTATACTCTTTTTCAACAGTGAAAATTTGTTTAGGAAAGGAATTAGGAATGTTTACGCAAAATCAGGGCTTATGTATTTCTTAGCCGGACTTTGAATAAAAATTAGAAAAAAAGTTTTGGGCTTGGACCCAAATGATTTGATTTGATTTTTGGTGTTTTAACGCCACTTTCAACAATATTTCAGCTATATCATGGCGACCAGTTTTAGTGGTGGAGGAAGCAGGAGAGAACCACCGAGTATGGGCAAGCAACTGGTAAACTTTATCACTTGTGGCTGTTAGTTGAGTGCACCCTTTTTTGTAATTTACAAAGCCGGGTGCGAACCCACGCCATATTGGTGATAGGCTTGTATGAGTTGTTAGATCCAACGACCTAACTCATTGAGCCACCTGGACCCAAATGAAAAAATGTTTCCACCGCTGTGAACATTAGTTTTTATAATAATTACTTTATTTAAGACCTGTAAATTTCAATAATGATATGTATATACAGTCAATCCTATATTAAGAGGTCACCACTGGGACAAAGAAAAACTGGACTTATAAGACAAGTGACCTCTTAAAAGAGGTTTGATTCATATAAAATTTTCTATGACAGGACTAGAAAAAGGTGACCTTTTAATATAGGTGACTGCTTAATAGAAGTGACTGTATGGGCAGGTTTTACTGTATAAATATATTACATCAAATAAATCATGTCAGTGACGAAACTAAAATTAATATTGCAAAAATGGCCTCAATAATCATAAAAAATTCTACACGCAATTAAAAAAAAAAAATTACGTTGAAGAAACCAACGTTCTTATAGCTGATAGATTAAAAACCGTTAAAAGACTTGTAGTTGTGATACTATTTTATTCTCTCTCTCTTGAGAACAATAGCTATAACAAATTTATATAAATTGAACCTCTTTTAAAAGGTCACCTGTCTTATAAGACCACTTTTTCGTGGTCCCTAAGGTGACTGTGTATATAAATATATTACATAACATCAAATAAATCATGTCGGTGACGAAACTAAAATTTGTATTACAGCAAAAAGACCTCAAGAATCCAACATTGTTATACAAAAATGTACTGAGAGATAAAAAAAAAAAAAAAAAGGCCTCCATACCATAATCTTAAAAAAATTCTAAAGGCAATTTAAAACAAATTTGTATTGAAGTTGAAGAAACCAACATCTTTATATACTGATAGATAAAAAAAACGTTAAAAGGCTTGTGGTTGTAATACTATTTTATTCTCTCTGGAGAACAATAGCTATCAAATGTAAAACCGCATCGTATTGATCGGGAGACCCATTGACGTAATAGCATAATGTTATTATGGCTGTTGGTGGATTAATTTGTATATATCGTAAAGTATTCAGAGGCAGTTTAAAGTACATGGTTAATGTGTTATTATTGGTTTATTTTAGATTTTAACATGTCAGGATACGAGTACAACTCGGTACGTTTTTATAAGTTGTGACGAATGAGAATGAAAAAAAGCAGGTGTGTGAAGAAGGAGAATGATATTTTATTAAATTGATTGGGTTGGTTTATGGTGTTTAATGCCACCTTCTACAATAATGTGTTGTTATTGGTTGATTATAGATTTTAGCATGTCAGGATACGAGTACAACTCGGTACGTTTTTTAGCTCACCTTGCCAAAGGCAATGTGAGTTTTTGCCATCACTTGTCGTCTGTCGTCCGTTAACTTTTCACATTTTAATCTTCTCCTCTGAAACCCCTCGGCCAAATGAACTGAAACTTGGTAGAAAGCATCTATGGAAGGTCCTCTCTATAAAGAGTGCTCATTTTGTCCTGATCCGTTAACAAACATGGCCACCACAGGCAATTCTTGTTTCTGATTGGCCGATTTTTAAAAATCTTCTCTGAAACCGCTTGGCCAAATTAATCAAAACTTTGTAGGAAGCATCCTTGGAGGGTCCTCTATAAAGATTGTTCATTTAGTTCCTATCTGTTAACAAACATGGCCACCACAGGCCATTCTGTTTCTGATTGGTTGATTTCTAAAAAATCTTCTCCTCTGAAACCGCTTGGCCAAATTAATCAAAACTTGGTAGGAAGCATCCTTGGATGGTCCTCTATAAAGATTGTTCATTTAGTTCCTATCTGTTAACAAACATGGCCACCACAGGCCATTCTTGTTTCTGATTGGTTGATTTCTAAAAAATCTTCTCCTCTGATACCGCATGGCCAAATGAACTGAAATTCAGTAGAAAGCATCTATGGAAGGTCCTCAATAAAGATTGCTCATTTCGTCCCGATTCGTTAACAAACATGGCCACCATAGGCATTTCTTGTTTCTGATTGGTCGATTGGTCGTCTGTCGTCCGTTAACTTTTCACATTTTAATCTTCTCCTCTGAAACCCCTCAGCCAAATGAACTGAAACTTGGTAGGAAGCATCTATGGAAGGTCCTCTCTAAAGATTGCTCATTTCATCCCGATTCGTTAACAAACATGGCCACCACAGGCCATTCTTGTTTCTGATTGGTTGATTTCTAAAAAATCTTCTCTGAAACCTCTGGGCCAAATGAATCAAAACTTGGTAGGAAGCATCCTTGGATGGTCCTCTATAAATATTGCTCATTTAGTTCCGATCCGTTAACAAACATGGTCACCACAGGCCATTCTTGTTTCTGATTGGTTGATTTCTAAAAAATCTTCTCTGATACCACATGGCCAAATGAACTGAAATTCGGTAGAAAGCATCTATGGAAGGTCCTCTATAAAGATTGCTCATTTCGTCCCGATTCGTTAACAAACAAAGCCACCACAGGCATTTCTTGTTTCTGGTTGCTCGATTTCTAAAAATCTTCTCCTCTGAAACCACTTCCCCAAATAAACCGAAACTTGGTAGGAAGCATCTATGGAAGGTTCTCTATAAATGATACTCATTTCTTCCCGATTCGATAACAAACATGGCTGCCATAGGCAATTCTTGTTTCTGATTGATCGATTTCTACAAATTTTCTTCTCTGAAACTGCTTAGCCAAATGAACCGAAACTTGGTGGGAAGCACATATGGAAGGTTCTGTATTAAGTTTCCTCAAAGCAGAATGAAAGGTGAGCGACACAGGCTCAGCCCACTGAACCTCTAGTATAAGTTGTGACGAATGAGAATGAAAAAAAGCAGGTGGGTGAAGAAGGAGAATGATATTTTATTAAATTGATTGGGTTGGTTTATGGTGTTTAATGCCACCTTCTACAATAATGTGTTGTTATTGGCTGATTATAGATTTTAATATGTCGGGATACGAGTACAACTCGGTACATTTTTATAAGTTGTGACGAATGAAAACGGTCGAGTGGGTGAAGAAGGAGGGTGATATTTAGATGCGGGTGGATGAAGAAGGAGGTTGATATTTAGATGCGGGTGGGTGAAGAAGGAGGGTGATATTTAGATTAAAGTGAATGTACTCTATTTTATAACCAATTTTTGAAGACGTAAAGAAAGATAAAAGATTCAGTTTTTAAGTTGTACCAAGTGAAGAATGGGTGGGTAAAGAAGGAGGGTGATATTTTACTAAATTTATTGGGTGGGTTTATGGTGTTTAACACCACTTTCAACAATATTTCAGTTACATTGTGGAGATTATTAAATTAAACGTATTCTATAACGGTCATTGACAAATTTTTGGAGGTGCTAACAAATTAGACTTTTGTCATTTTGAATGTACATCATACATGTAATTAATTCTGGAGGCGCTAATAAAAAATTAATAACTGAGCTTCCATCATTTTAAATTGTAACGAGTGAAAAAGGCACGGGTGAAGAGGAGAGTGGTAATAAGATTAAATTAAACATAAATTAATTTTTTGAATATTTATTTATTTTTTCTAAAGTATGCACAAATAACACAATATTTATTACATAGAGACAAGAACAGATTGAATATCAATTTAATACTGTATACAGTATATGTATTTGACGAATTTCAATTATTTCTCTGGGGCCGTCGTGGTCGTGATCTTATGGTAGTTGGATTTACAACTACCAACTACCTAAGAAATCACTGCCTATCACCACTAAAAATGAAAGTTTGAATCTCGTTCATGGCAAGGTGCGCTCGATACAACATTATTATACCCCCGCTCCCCGAAGGGGGAGGGGGGTATACTGTTTTACCTCTGTCCGTCTGTCCTTCCATCCGTCCAAGATATTTTTCGTCACACTTTTCTCAGTAACTGTTGATGGCAGAAATCTGATATTTGGTCACAAGCATCATATAGGTATACCATATTGTGGGTAGCGTTTTTGGACCCGTCAGATTCCTACTTCCTGTTTGCCGACTTAGTTGGTTTCTATACACATTGAACATATATGCACATTTTTCGTCACATTTTTCTCAGCAACTATTGATGGCAGAGATCTGATATTTGGTCACAAGCTTCATATTGGTACCCCATATCGTGAGAAGCGTTTTTGGATCCATCAGATTCCTACTTCCTGTTTGCCGAAGAGAGGGGGTATCATAAGTGAGCATTAGCTCACAGTTCATCTTGTTTGATAAAGTTTTTCAGTGACTTGCAACAGGTCGGTGGTTTTCTCCTGGAACTCCGATTTCCTCCACCAACAAAACTGACCGCCACGATATAGCTGAATATTGTTGAAAGTGGCATTAAACGCCATAAACCAAACATTCTGTGATTATTGATTGAATGTATTTAATAACCAATTTGGAAGACGCAAAAAAAAGAAGAAGTACCATTAATTTGTCTTATCATTTTGAGTTAAAATTGTGTAGGAGGAAGCGGGGGGTCTGGACAGTTATAATGGCCTTATCTATTAAAATATTTGCCCTCCATCTTTTAGGGATAGCCATTTAACTTTGATAAGGGGTGGGGGGGGAGGGGGGAGACTTTTTATGTGCTTATATATACATGTACATATATATCCTCAATATACATAAGAATATATTAATTACTACATGTAGTTAACTTATTCACACACTCTAAATTAGCAAATTTCTCAATTATAATGAATAAATGGACAGTTTTAAAATTATTACAAAAGTTTTATTTTCTCCTAAGTAAAATTTGTGTACACTTAATTATAATTTAAATTATTTATTTATTCTTATTATTATACTTGATGTCCTTAGTTATTGGTGCAATCCCATTGGATATTGTATAATTAAAATTTATGCACTTTATTCAATAAAATATTTGAAATGAATTGAAAAAAGACTTAAGTATTAATATTAATTATCTCATTAAATTTTATAGACAAAAATATCTTGACCTAATCAAAAGATACCTCCTTCCAAATTTGATTTCAGACTTTTTGAAATTCGTCGGACCATGGGACCGAGCGGGCAGAAAATCACAAGGACCGGCAATACTGCCAAGTATGCCGGTTCTGGTGTCCGACAAAAAATTTTGTTTTGCACCGGAAATCGGAAATGCAACTGGTATGCCGGAATAATCACGGTCAACTCGGAATTAGATTCTGCTTCAAATGACATTTACTTCTTAAACATGCAACTGTTTCCATATTAATCATTGTATTTTTATAGTTTAAACTGGCTGTGATGCATCAACGTGACCATTTCGTGTGTTTATATTTGAAAACATGGCGGGTCAGGTTTTTATTGTTCCCATCACCGATTCCGTTTAAATTTTAGAATTTTGTAAATTCCGGTCCTGCACAATTTCAGTAGGTCCTGCAGAAAATTATTGGTGCAGGACCTATGTCCTGCATATTGATTTTTTTTTCTCAAAAAGTCTGCTTTAAGGTTTGTGGACAAATTCTTTGAACATGGGAAATTAAATACCTGTATAAGGAAAATAATTTGTAAATGTCCATATGTTGATTTCAAAATATAATTTTATTTTTTTTCATTTCAGGACTTGATATGCACTTAGAAAATTAATACATGAAGAATAAACAGACAATTAATAAATAAGGAACATCTTGTAAGTGTTAGAGTTACGTCCCTTGTCAAATATAATTCATAGAGTTACTTCCCTTGTCAAATAGAATTCACAGAGTTACTTACCTTGTTAAATAGAATGCATAGAGTTACTTCCCTTGTCAAATAGAATTCATTGACAGTTACTTCCCTTGTCAAATATAATTCATTGACAGAGTTACTTCCCTTGTCAAATAGAATTCATTGACAGAGTTACTTCCCTTGTCAAATAGAATTCATTGACAGTTACTTCCTTTGTCAAATATAATTCATTGACAGAGTTACTTCCCTTGTCAAATAGAATTCATGGACAATATTTGAATTGCCTTCATATGTATGTCCAATAACAGGAGTCATCTCTTATAAGGCTAATGTTGTATTGAAATGGAAAACAAAAAGTAGCACACTGTCAGAACAATGTTTGGTATTCCTTTTTAAAGCTAACATGTATTTATATTTTGTACGAAATTTGGATCTATAGTCAAACCTGTTTAATGTGACTTTCCATGGGAACATTGAAATAAGGTCACATAAGACAGGTAGTCGCTAAAGTCAGGTTTATTTAATATGAAATGCACTTTGAAGAAAATTTAAAATTAAGGTCACACAATACAAGTTATTGCTTAATAGAGGTGGCCACAAAAGCAAGTTTAACTGTATAAAGAAAATCTGCTTATATAGTGTTATTGGATCAAATATCTGTCACATTATTACTAGATTTTTGATTAATTCCTGTATTTATTGGTCGTCCTTAAGCTTGAAGTGCTGGTTTAAGTAGTACAAAGATGGGTGTGGTTCTCTAGAATATCCTATAACAAAGGATTTGATAACTTCAGTGAAAATTTTGTGAGCCTTCATTTCTTTGTGCATTCATTTGAAAGTACGGTGAAACCTGTTTAAACTGAATCTCCTTGGGACCAGCCTTCTGTGTTTGGATTAGACAGGTGTTCTGTTTATACAGGTTAAATTAACAAAAAAATTCTACTTTGGGAGTTTAAATGAAATGTTGATTTGTTTAATAATGATAAAAATTATACTTTTAATAGCGTTGCATTGTGACTCGTAATTAAAGTTCCGTTTACACAGGATTACATTTGATTTAGAGTTCAGATTAGACAGGTTTCACTGTGTATTTAGACCACTGATTGTCAACCTTTTGTCTTGATGTCTCTAATGGAGCCTGGAAATTGAGGGTGCAAGTCACAATGATACATGATGGAAAATGTGTGATTTTAACAGTCAAAATCTGTGTTTTATACACTATCAAAATGGAGATGGAGAATACATGGAGATCTGCCATCTCCATTATACTTTTGGGGTTGCAGATGATATTTTGTGGTTTAAATAAAAAGAGGTTAAAATGTGCTTCATTAAATTAAATCTGAATTAAAATGATAAAATCTTTTATTTCTATATCAAATAAACTCTGTCGTGATAGTTGCATGTATCAAATGGTTTGTAAATTTTGCGAATTGTGCTTTGCAAACCTTTCATGGTTTTTTTTTGGGGGGGGGGGGTGAATATAGATTGCAAAACTTTTCACATTGGGTGTATGTTTGCATATTTCAGTAGTTCACAAATTAAGTGTAAATTTACCCTCACGAACATTTCAACTTTAAATATATATACAGTTCACATGCATTTACTTAAACAAATAATTAAGTACATTATGAACTGTGGTATTTGTGCTCATGACTTGAGAATGTTCTATAGGATGATGACCTTCACATTCATATAGGTTGTCTTTGTTAGAAAGTGACCTCACCATCAAAGATCAATCAATGCTAGGTTAATAATTTACATGTAGTAAAGGAAAAAAAAAACAGGGTTTCTGATAACATTTTTGAAAAAATAGGGTAGGTCATGATCAGGCCTTTCAATGAGGATGGTATATATACCAGGTACCGTACTTTAACTTTAAATAAAAAGTACTGCCTGTAAATAGTGAAGTACTGGTAGACTTGATTTTGAAATATTGAAAACCCTGGTGGGTTAAGTCAGGCAAAACAGTTATATATTTTTTTTAATTTGTACCCAAGTTATACAGCACAAGGTTCTAACTTTCTTTGTACTTGTCCAAAAATAACAATTAAAAAATAGAGTAGCTACAGGGCTTTAAATATTTTTCAAGTCTACCAGTACTTCACTATTTACAGGCAGTACTTTTTTATTAAAATTTGAACAATGAAGTCAATTTCATGAATATCTACAACACTCTTTAAAATCAGGAGGTACCAAACACCATTTTAAGTGTGTAAAAGTACCTGGTACCACCTCTTACTGGAAGGCCTTGGGAAGGGACTATCAGCAGGGTAAGCAGAAACAGAAGTATTTTTGCTTTGGCCTTATTATAGGTAGTTAATCATCCTACATACAGGTATATAGGTCAGTAATCATCCTACTTACAGGTATATAGGTCAGTAATCATCCTACTTACAGGTATATAGGTCAGTAATCATCCTACTTACAGGTATATAGGTCAGTAATCATCCTACTTACAGGTATATAGGTCAGTAATCATCCTACTTACAGGTATATAGGTCAGTAATCATCCTACTTACAGGTATATAGGTCAGTAATCATCCTACTTACAGGTATATAGGTCAGTAATGTATAACAGGTAATTAAGGATTAAATGATCTATTGTTCTGTTTTTATAGAGTCAATAAGATTAAGTATGAGAGCATTGGTTTTAGCTTTTAATAGTAGGTAGGGTGGGGGGTGTTGTTTCTATAAAGTCAATAAGATTATGTACGTGAACATTGGCTTTACAACCACTTACAGTTGACAGCATATACACTGATAAATACTGAGCATTTAAAAGGCTCAGCATCCAATGCTGAGGTTTTATTGGGGGTTGTAAATCATGGGCCGATGATCAGTTTTATTACCCTCACCTTTACAGATGGTCAGCAATTGAATAAACAATATGATCATAATGATTTCCAGGTAGATGTACCTGATTCAATAGGTGTTAGTAAAATTTACCTGAGCATGTATGTGTGATATGTTACACTTGTGACTTTTTATTTAGTGGAAATATTTACATAATAAATTTTCTATTTTACAATGTAGTAATGTTTTGATACCTTTTGTAGTTCTAAAATTGAATTAAATTTTCTTTGTTTCTCAATTGATTTGTTTTGTTAAAATTTCAATTATTATCTGTATTTTAAAATTTAAAAGTAAATTATTTGAAAAATTTAATTAAACAATAGATGTGTATCTATTCTTTTTTTAACCATTTGTTTGTTGTCTTTTTTTTTTTTGCTGTAAAGCTTCATATTTTCTACAAATTGTTTGTCTTATCAATGTTTTAAATCTTGAAAGTAATCTCTAACTAAACTGTGGATATTAAAATAATTAAGCTTGGTGCACAATCAGAGAATAATATGTTTTAATTACTTTTATTAAACATGGCATAGAGATTTTTCTCCACATCATGATTAATATATATGTAAAAGTTATATTAGTTGTTGGTGAACTAAATAGTGCTGTTGGCTGGAACGGAGTGTGGTGATCTAGTTGGTGTTGATGGTGTGACATTCCAGGGTCTGTGTAGAGATAAGGTGTGACATTCCAGGGTCTGTGTAGAGGTAAGGTGTGACATTCCAGGGTCTGTGTAGAGGTAAGGTGTGACATTCCAGGGTCTGTGTAGAGGTAAGGGGTGACATTCCAGGGTCTGTGTAGAGGTAAGGGGTGACATTCCAGGGTCTGTGTAGAGGTAAGGGGTGACATTCTAGGGTCTGTGTAGAGGTAAGGGGTGACATTCCAGGGTCTGTGTAGAGGTAAGGTGTGACATTCCAGGGTCTGTGTAGAGGTAAGGTGTGACATTCCAGGGTCTGTAGAGGTAAGGTGTGACATTCCAGGGTCTGTGTAGAGGTAAGGGGTGACATTCCAGGGTCTGTGTAGAGGTAAGGGGTGACATTCCAGGGTCTGTGTAGAGGTAAGGGGTGACATTCCAGGGTCTGTGTAGAGGTAAGGTGTGACATTCCAGGGTCTGTGTAGAGGTAAGGTGTGACATTCCAGGGTCTGTGTAGAGGTAAGGTGTGACATTCCAGGGTCTCTAGAGGTAAGTGTGACATTCCAGGGTCTGTGTAGAGGTAAGGGGTGACATTCCAGGGTCTGTGTAGAGGTAAGGTGTGACATTCCAGGGTCTGTGTAGAGGTAAGGTGTGACATTCCAGGGTCTGTGTAGAGGTAAGGGGTGACATTCCAGGGTCTGTGTAGAGGTAAGGGGCGACATTCCAGGGTCTGTGTAGAGGTAAGGTGTGACATTCCAGGGTCTGTGTAGAGGTAAGGGGTGACATTCCAGGGCCTGTGTAGAGGTAAGGTGTGACATTCCAGGGTCTGTGTAGAGGTAAGGTGTGACATTCCAGGGTTTGTGTAGAGGTAAGGGGTGACATTCCAGGGTCTGTGTAGAGGTAAGGGGTGACATTCCAGGGTCTGTGTAGAGGTAAGGGGTGACATTCTAGGGTCTGTGTAGAGGTAAGGGGTGACATTCCAGGGTCTGTGTAGAGGTAAGGGGTGACATTCCAGGGTCTGTGTAGAGGTAAGGTGTGACATTCCAGGGTCTGTAGAGGTAAGGTGTGACATTCCAGGGTCTGTGTAGAGGTAAGGGGTGACATTCCAGGGTCTGTGTAGAGGTAAGGGGTGACATTCCAGGGTCTGTGTAGAGGTAAGGGGTGACATTCCAGGGTCTGTGTAGAGGTAAGGTGTGACATTCCAGGGTCTGTGTAGAGGTAAGGTGTGACATTCCAGGGTCTGTGTAGAGGTAAGGTGTGACATTCCAGGGTCTCTAGAGGTAAGTGTGACATTCCAGGGTCTGTGTAGAGGTAAGGTGTGACATTCCAGGGTCTGTGTAGAGGTAAGGTGTGACATTCCAGGGTCTGTGTAGAGGTAAGGTGTGACATTCCAGGGTCTGTGTAGAGGTAAGGGGTGACATTCCAGGGTCTGTGTAGAGGTAAGGGGTGACATTCCAGGGTCTGTGTAGAGGTAAGGTGTGACATTCCAGGGTCTGTGTAGAGGTAAGGTGTGACATTCCAGGGTCTGTGTAGAGGTAAGGGGTGACATTCCAGGGTCTGTGTAGAGGTAAGGTGTGACATTCCAGGGTCTGTGTAGAGGTAAGGTGTGACATTCCAGGGTCTGTGTAGAGGTAAGGTGTGACATTCCAGGGTCTGTGTAGAGGTAAGGGATGACATTCCAGGGTCTGTGTAGAGGTAAGGGATGACATTCCAGGGTCTGTGTAGAGGTAAGGTGTGACATTCCAGGGTCTGTGTAGAGGTAAGGGGTGACATTCCAGGGTCTGTGTAGAGGTAAGGGGTGACATTCCAGGGTCTGTGTAGAGGTAAGGGGTGACATTCCAGGGTCTGTGTACTGGTAAGGGGTGACATTCCAGGGTCTGTGTAGAGGTAAGGTGTGACATTCCAGGGTCTGTGTAGAGGTAAGGTGTGACATTCCAGGGTCTGTGTAGAGGTAAGGTGTGACATTCCAGGGTCTGTGTAGAGGTAAGGGGTGACATTCCAGGGTCTGTGTAGAGGTAAGGGGTGACATTCCAGGGTCTGTGTAGAGGTAAGGTGTGACATTCCAGGGTCTGTGTAGAGGTAAGGTGTGACATTCCAGGGTCTGTGTAGAGGTAAGGTGTGACATTCCAGGGTCTCTAGAGGTAAGTGTGACATTCCAGGGTCTGTGTAGAGGTAAGGGGTGACATTCCAGGGTCTGTGTAGAGGTAAGGGGTGACATTCAAGGGTCTGTGTAGAGGTAAGGTGTGACATTCCAGGGTCTGTGTAGAGGTAAGGGGTGACATTCCAGGGTCTGTGTAGAGGTAAGGTGTGACATTCCAGGGTCTGTGTAGAGGTAAGGTGTGACATTCCAGGGTCTGTGTAGAGGTAAGGTGTGACATTCCAGGGTCTTTGTAGAGGTAAGGTGTGACATTCCAGGGTCTGTGTAGAGGTAAGGTGTGACATTCCAGGGTCTGTGTAGAGATAAGGGTGGTCTACTGACTGTTTGAGGCTGCTTGTCTAGTAGTTCTTGAACCAGGTGAATAAGACGTTCATTCTGCTTTACAAGTTTGTCAAAGTGAGTTCCTGTATGACTGATCTTTCAGTGAGAGTGTTGACTTTTTTCTCTAGTTGACGTAGTGTTGAGAAGTTGATTTCTGGGTAGTTGAGAGTCAGGTGGTGGAGATGGTGATGGTGGTGAGTGGCTGCTTGGTGGTGTGTATGTAGGTGGCTGCAGGTATGCTGGAAGTTCAAGAGATGGTGTGATTGACCTAAGGGTCTTCAGGTGGTGCTTGTGATGTTATGCCATCTACCCAGCCTATAACTTTGGCATCTGGTTTCTGTGGTTTGGTAGTTGTTGAAGCTGGTTGTTTTTTCTGCGCTTAGGTTGAGGGTACATGTAATTCAGGTGAAGAGCTACTGCTTGAACTGATTGAGTCAGGTGAGTTTGTTCTGCATTCTGGTAGGTTTTCAGGAGCTTTCTCATGTCAAGCCAATCCCCAGTGGAAATTACCAATGCATCATCTGCATCTGTTGTGCTGTCTCCCCATATGGTGTTTTATCTTTCTTGGAGTTTGATTCGACCCTCTGACAATATCTTTGACCTTGGAATGACCAAGTATTCTGGCTCATCACCACTGTCCCACTTGACTAGGAAGTGGCTGTATTCTTTAATTTGGTGTTGGCTCTAGCAGTCATTTTGACAGACACTTTCAAGATAAGTGAAGACAAGAAAATCAATCCTTATAAATATTCTGAAGGCTTAGTGTGAGTAAATGCTTTAAAAACATTTCATTCTCAATGCATTAGTAAATAAACATATATTACTTTCATCTATAGAGGTGTTAATTGATCAAAGACTATCTTAATTATTCTTTAATATTATAGTTTAATTGCATATCACTGGCAATCAAAACTGATCAAAAGTAATTAGCAGTTAATCTATTCTCATTAACTGTCTTTGATTTTCTTTTTTTCCTTTTTATTTTTGTTTGTACTAACAAAAACAGTAAATTATTTAAAAAAAAGTTTAATTCAAAATTCATGAATATTTATGAAAAATAAATTTATAGTAATTTTAATTTTAACCATTGAAAATTTCACATTTCATAAAAAAATATATGTATTTTATTACATACTTAGTTCAAATAAAGGCATTTTTGTATGACCAATATGACCGGAAGTAAACTGTCCATATTTTCACACCCCGGGAAAATAACCGGTTATTGGATTACTATAAGATCATTTCCATATCGAGGCCCATATTGGCCCGGGCCAATATGGGCCTTGATTTCATCTCGGGCCAATATGGGTGTCTCTTTTCTAGATGTCGGAAGTATGTAATAAATAGTTTAATATATGGGCATTTCCATATTGGCCTGGTTATCATCCCGTCTCGGGCAAATATGGGGGTCTCGGGATGATAACCAGGCCGATATGGAAATGCCCATGTATTATGGCCTGGTTATCATCCCGAGACCCCCATCCGTCTCAGGCCAATATGGAAATGCCCATGTATTAATCTGTACTTAATTTAGGAATCTAGTTGAATATGTGTGTGTTTTTTTCTTTTTCATTAGCCTAGACAGTATGTCTCTGTAAGGTCATTTTATTACATGAGAGTGAATAAGTGGCAAATTACAAGTGTCCATAAATCCTTCATTGATTGAGATTTTCTATGTTTACCATATCTGTGTGTTAATATACAAAAAATACTTAATTTGTCATTTTATATTGAAAAGAATGTATTTATATAATCAACTGGCATATTTTTTTTTATGTTTAGAATGTACATGTTTAACAAAATAAGAATAAAAATGTGAAAAAAATGTTCAAGAAATGTCCTGAATAACAAAATTAAAAAACTTGACATGCCACAAAATAAACTTTGAAAAGAAAAGAAATTAATGTTAATACCTTGGATAAAATGCAAAATAATTTCAAAAAGATTGTTATTTAATCTTCATTAAACATATTTCATCGCTTGATTAGTTGAATAAGGTGTTTTGACAGTAATTATTTACAAGACCTGCCACGCAAAATATTTCCTGACTTCAACATCAAATTAGAAGACCCAGCATTCAACAGACAGATCAAACATCTACTACCACACTTGAGATCACAAACTTACAACAGCCTTTTTAAAGGTTACAAAAACTTTCAAAAATATTCTTATAGTTAATGATGAGCAGATAAAAAATATTAAAATATTAAAGACAGCCATGCAAACCCCAATTCCCTTGCATTGCATACATTTATATACCCGCTACATCCAACTGTTTTTTTTTTTTTTTTTTTTTTTTTTTTTTTCATTTCATTCAAATTCTGATCGAATTTACTTTAAATAAAGTACTAACTTTATTAGGTATCAAGTTACAAAAAGAAAGAGGAAGCAAAAATGCTTATAGTTCCCATTAAAGTGTCTTTAATCAAATGTTAAAGGGGCATTATCTGCCATAATCGTAAATTTTTGTTACCCATAAAAACTATCAGATATGATTGATGCCTTAATAAAACGTGTTTCTGTAACTTATAAATGTTATGAAATGTACGTGCATCGGAGAAAAAACGTGCAACTGCTCGTGTTTTGAGATCGATCAAGAAATGGATGCCATCTTATTAATTATCGATATTGTTTACGGAGTTTGTCGAATCGTCATTAAATCAGTACAACAATGCAGATATTTCTTATTTTTTGTGAATCTGCTTTTAGTCGGTGTTAATAACGGACAAAGAACCATGCAAGTTTGCAGTTAATAAGTGACAAAATACAAATTATTTGTTTTTACCTGTCAGTTTTACCTGTAAGGTCAGTTGCATATGGAAAAAGCGATGTCAAATTATTTGCTTGCAAGGAAATAATTAATCGATGGTAATTTTCGTTCTCAAAAGACGAAAAGTGGTTCGATAAGCTGTTTAATGTGAAATATTTACCTTTATTTCATCATTTTAAAGCTATTTACCAATTTCCAAAACTTATAAATTTTTTTGGTCAAAATCGTAGCTAATGCCCCTTTAAGGATTGAAGTTTTGTACAGGACTTAACAATATACTAAGTTTTCTTTAAATACACTTATATTTTCATTGATAGTCAGTTAAAGGAATTGAAACTTTTATTATACATAAATTATAAGGGGGGTTCAAGATGTGTTCAATTTATCTTTCTTTATTTTCGAAACATAGTAACAAGTATATTTTTGAAATTGGATTACATTTATTTTATCAAATTGATAAAGCAAATTAAATATATTATTCCTCTGCAAAAACAGATAAAATTAATTACAAAATAAAAAAAAAATTTTTTTTAAATACATATCATTAAAAGAACAACTATAACATTTTTGTCAAACTGAAAAAAAAAAAAAAAAAAAACCTCTTAAATACATGTACATACATGTACATCACATTACATGTCATAGAAAGGAAATTCTTAAAATGTTAAATCTAATCTTAATTAATTAATCTATTGAATAAAATAGCATCACAAATAATTTTGTTCTTCTTTCCCATATTTTCAGTTAAAAATCCTTATATCTCCAACACAAAATTATGATTTCATTTTAATTATGTTTTTAAATTGTTATGATGCTTATCACAAAATATTAAATTTTGAAAATATTCTTTTATTGACAAATTTTCAAGGTACAGTTAAATGTTTTGAAGTCCTTTTTCTACACATCAAAATCACTGAAATCCAAACTATATCCATATCCTGTTATGTAACACAAACAGGTGTATGTATTTACCTGTAGATCACCTGTGACTAACCTGTGAAATCAACAAGACACTACTGACCAGGTATTTTATGGGCCTGTTTATTACCTTGGGGTTAATTAGCAGACCATCAGCAGAAATGCTGAGCCCAGCTCAGCATTTATCAGTGTATGCTGTCAACTGTACTGAGGAGGGGGTGTGAGATGTTGTTTATATAAAGTCAATAAGATTATGTATGTGAACATTGGTTTTAGCTTTTAATAGGAAGTAGGGAGGGGGGGGGTGTTGTTTATATAAAGTCAATAAGATTATGTATGTGTACATTGGTTTTAGCTTTTAATAGGAGGAAGGGTGAGGGAGTGTTGTTTATATAAAGTCAATAAGATTATGTATGTCTACATTGGTTTTAGCTTTTAATACGAGGTAGGGAGGGGGGGGTGTTGTTTATATAAAGTCAATAAGATTATGTATGCGTACATTGGTTTTAGCTTTTAATAGGAGGTAGGGTGAGGGAGTGTTGTTTATATAAAGTCAATAAGATTATGTATGTCTACATTGGTTTTAGCTTTTAATAGGAGGTAGGGAGGGGGGGGGGTTGTTTATATAAAGTCAATAAGATTATGTATGTCTACATTGGTTTTAGCTTTTAATAGGAGGTAGGGAGGGGGGGGGGGTGTTGTTTATATAAAGTCAATAAGATTATGTATGTCTACATTGGTTTTAGCTTTTAATAGGAGGTAGGGAGGGGGGGGGGGGGGGTGTTGTTTATATAAAGTCAATAAGATTATGTATGTCTACATTGGTTTTAGCTTTTAATAGGGGGTAGGGGGGGGGTATGTGTTGTTTATATAAAGTCAATAAGATTATGTATGTCTACATTGGTTTTAGCTTTTAATAGGGGGTAGGGTGGGGGGGGGGTATGTGTTGTTTATACAAAGGTGTGAGGGTGGGAAACATTGATCCTCCATCAGACAAAGGTGTGAGGGTGGGAAACATTGATCCTCCAGCAGACAAAGGTGTGAGGGTGGGAAACATTGATCCTCCAGCAGACAAAGTGTGTGGGTGGGAAACATTGATCCTCCATCAGACAAAGGTGTGAAGGTGGGGAACATTGATCCTCCACCAAACAAAGGTGAGAGGGTGGGAAACATTGATCCTCCAGCAGACAAAGGTGTCAGGGTGGGAAACATTGATCCTCCAGCAGACAAAGTGTGTGGGTGGGAAACATTGATCCTCCAGCAGACAAAGGTGAGAGGGTGAGAAACATTGATCCTCCATCAGACAAAGGTGTGAGGGTGGGAAACATTGATCCTCCATCAGACAAAGGTGTGAGGGTGGGAAACATTGATCCTCCATCAGACAAAGGTGAGAGGGTGGGAAACATTGATCCTCCAGCAGACAAAGGTGTGAGGGTGAGAAACATTGATCCTCCAGCAGACAAAGGTGTGAGGGTGGGAAACATTGATCCTCCAGCAGACAAAGTGTGTGGGTGGGAAACATTGATCCTCCAGCAGACAAAGGTGAGAGGGTGGGAAACATTGATCCTCCATCAGACAAAGGTGTGAGGGTGGGAAACATTGATCCTCCATCAGACAAAGGTGTGAGGGTGGGAAACATTGATCCTCCAGCAGACAAAGGTGAGAGGGTGGGAAACATTGATCCTCCAGCAGACAAAGGTGTGAGGGTGGGAAACATTGATCCTCCAGCAGACAAAGGTGTGAGGGTGGGAAACATTGATCCTCCAGCAGACAATGGTGTGAGGGTGGGAAACATTGATCCTCCACCAAACAACAGTGTGAGGGTGGGAAACATTGATCCTCCAGCAGACAAAGGTGTGAGGGTGGGAAACATTGATCCTCCAGCAGACAAAGGTCTGAGGGTGGGAAACATTGATCCTCCAGCAGACAAAGGTCTGAGGGTGGGAAACATTGATCCTCCAGCAGACAAAGGTGTGAGGGTGGGAAACATTGATCCTCCATCAGACAAAGGTGTGAAGGTGGGAAACATTGATCCTTCAGCAGACAAAGGTGTGAGGGTGGGAAACATTGATCCTCCAGCAGACAAAGGTGTGAGGGTGGGAAACATTGATCCTCCAGCAAACAAAGGTGTGAGGGTGGGAAACATTGATCCTCCAGCAGACAAAGGTGTGAGGGTGGGAAACATTGATCCTCCAGCAGACAAAGGTCTGAGGGTGGGAAACATTGATCCTCCAGCAGACAAAGGTGTGAGGGTGGGAAACATTGATCCTCCAGCAGACAAAGGTGTGAGGGTGAGAAACATTGATCCTCCATCAGACAAAGGTGTGAGGGTGGGAAACATTGATCCTCCATCAGACAAAGGTGTGAGGGTGGGAAACATTGATCCTCCATCAGACAAAGGTGTGAGGGTGGGAAACATTGATCCTCCATCAGACAAAGGTGTGAGGGTGGGAAACATTGATCCTCCACCAAACAAAGGTGTGAGGGTGGGAAACATTGATCCTCCATCAGACAAAGGTGAGAGGGTGCGAAACATTGATCCTCCAGCAGACAAAGGTGTGAGGGTGAGAAACATTGATCCTCCAGCAGACAAAGGTGTGAAGGTGGGAAACATTGATCCTCCAGCAGACAAAGGTGTGAGGGTGGGAAACATTGATCCTCCAGCAGACAAAGGTGAGAGGGTGGGAAACATTGATCCTCCAGCAGACAAAGGTGAGAGGGTGGGAAACATTGATCCTCCACCAAACAATGGTGTGAGGGTGGGAAACATTGATCCTCCAGCAGACAAAGGTCTGAGGGTGGGAAACATTCATCCTCCACCAAACAACAGTGTGAGGGTGGGAAACATTGATCCTCCAGCAGACAAAGGTGTGAGGGTGGGAAACATTGATCTTCCAGCAGACAAAGGTGTGAGGGTGGGAAACATTGATCCTCCAGCAGACAAAGGTGTGAGGGTGGGAAACATTGATCCTCCAGCAGACAAAGGTGTGAAGGTGGGAAACATTGATCCTTCAGCAGACAAAGGTGTGAGGGTGGGAAACATTGATCCTCCAGCAGACAAAGGTGTGAGGGTGGGAAACATTGATCCTCCAGCAAACAAAGGTGTGAGGGTGGGAAACATTGATCCTCCAGCAGACAAAGGTGTGAGGGTGGGAAACATTGATCCTCCAGCAGACAAAGGTGTGAGGGTGAGAAACATTGATCCTCCACCAAACAAAGGTGTGAGGGTGGGAAACATTGATCCTCCATCAGACAAAGGTGTGAGGGTGGGAAACATTGATCCTCCAGCAGACAAAGGTGTGAGGGTGGGAAACATTGATCCTCCAGCAGACAAAGGTGTGAGGGTGGGAAACATTGATCCTCCAGCAAACAAAGGTGTGAGGGTGGGAAACATTGATCCTCCAGCAAACAACGGTGTGAGGGTGGGAAACATTGATCCTCCATCAGACAAAGGTCTGAGGGTGGGAAACATTGATCCTCCAGCAGACAAAGGTCTGAAGGTGCGAAACATTGATCCTCCAGCAGACAAAGGTGTGAGGGTGGGAAACATTGATCCTCCAGCAGACAAAGGTGAGAGGGTGGGAAACATTGATCCTCCAGCAGAAAAAGGTGTGAGGGTGAGAAACATTGATCCTCCACCAAACAACAGTGTGAGGGTGGGAAACATTGATCCTCCAGCAGACAAAGGTCTGAGGGTGGGAAACATTGATCCTCCAGCAGACAAAGGTCTGAGGGTGTGAAACATTGATCCTCCAGCAGACAAAGGTGTGAGGGTGGGAAACATTGATCCTCCAGCAGACAAAGGTGAGAGGGTGGGAAACATTGATCCTCCAGCAGACAAAGGTCTGAGGGTGGGAAACATTGATCCTCCAGCAGAAAAAGGTGTGAGGGTGAGAAACATTGATCCTCCACCAAACAACAGTGTGAGGGTGGGTAACATTGATCCTCCAGCAGACAAAGGTCTGAGGGTGGGAAACATTGATCCTCCAGCAGACAAAGGTGTGAAGGTGGGAAACATTGATCCTCCACCAAACAACAGTGTGAGGGTGGGAAACATTGATCCTCCAGCAAACAATGGTGTGAGGGTGGGAAACATTGATCCTCCACCAAACAATGGTGTGAGGGTGGGAAACATTGATCCTCCAGCAGACAAAGGTGTGAGGGTGGGAAACATTGATCCTCCAGCAGACAAAGGTGTGAGGGTGAGAAACATTGATCCTCCATCAGACAAAGGTCCGAGGGTGGGAAACATTGATCCTCCACCAAACAATGGTGTGAGGGTGGGAAACATTGATCCTCCAGCAGACAAAGGTGTGAGGGTGGGAAACATTGATCCTCCATCAGACAAAGGTGTGAGGGTGGGAAACATTGATCCTCCAGCAGACAAAGGTGTGAGGGTGGGAAACATTGATCCTCCAGCAGACAAAGGTGTGAGGGTGGGAAACATTGATCCTCCAGCAGACAAAGGTGAGAGGGTGGGAAACATTGATCCTCCAGCAGACAAAGGTGAGAGGGTGGGAAACATTGATCCTCCAGCAGACAAAGGTGAGAGGGTGGGAAACATTGATCCTCCAGCAGACAAAGGTGAGAGGGTGGGAAACATTGATCCTCCAGCAGACAAAGGTGAGAGGGTGGGAAACATTGATCCTCCAGCAGACAAAGGTCTGAGGGTGGGAAACATTGATCCTCCAGCAGACAAAGGTGTGAGGGTGAGAAACATTGATCCTCCAGCAGACAAAGGTGTGAGGGTGGGAACATTGATCCTCCACCAAACAATGGTGTGAGGGTGGGAAACATTGATCCTCCACCAAACAACAGTGTGAGGGTGGGAAACATTGATACTCCACCAAACAACAGTGTGAGGGTGGGAAACATTGATCCTCCACCAAACAATGGTGTGAGGGTGGGAAACATTGATCCTCCACCAAACAATGGTGTGAGGGTGGGAAACATTGATCCTCCAGCAGACAAAGGTGTGAGGGTGGAAAACATTGATCCTCCAGCAGACAAAGGTCTGAGGGTGGAAAACATTGATCCTCCAGCAGACAAAGGTGTGAGGGTGGGAAACATTGATCCTCCAGCAAACAAAGGTGTGAGGGTGGGAAACATTGATCCTCCAGCAAACAAAGGTGAGAGGGTGGGAAACATTGATCCTCCATCAGACAAAGGTCTGAGGGTGAGAAACATTGATCCTCCAGCAAACAAAGGTGAGAGGGTGGGAAACATTGATCCTCCAGCAGACAAAGGTGTGAGGGTGAGAAACATTGATCCTCCAGCAGACAAAGGTGTGAGGTTGGGAAACATTGATCCTCCAGCAGACAAAGTGTGTGGGTGGGAAACATTGATCCTCCAGCAGACAAAGGTGAGAGGGTGGGAAACATTGATCCTCCAGCAGACAAAGGTGTGAGGGTGGGAAACATTGATCCTCCAGCAGACAAAGTGTGTGGGTGGGAAACATTGATCCTCCAGCAGACAAAGGTGAGAGGGTGGGAAACATTGATCCTCCATCAGACAAAGGTATGAGGGTGGGAAACATTGATCCTCCAGCAGACAAAGGTCTGAGGGTGGGAAACATTGATCCTCCAGCAGACAAAGGTGTGAGGGTGGGAAACATTGATCCTCCACCAAACAACGGTGTGAGGGTGGGAAACATTGATCCTCCAGCAGACAAAGGTGTGAGGGTGGGAAACATTGATCCTCCAGCAGACAAAGGTCTGAGGGTGGGAAACATTGATCCTCCAGCAGACAAAGGTCTGAGGGTGGGAAACATTGATCCTCCACCAAACAACGGTGAGAGGGTGGGAAACATTGATCCTCCACCAAACAACGGTGTGAGGGTGGGAAACATTGATCCTCCACCAAACAACGGTGTGAAGGTGAGAAACATTGATCCTCCAGCAGACAAAGGTGTGAGGGTGGGAAACATTGATTCTCCAGCAGAAAAAGGTGTGAGGGTGGGGGTGAAATCAAGTATTAACAGTTATTGATTTTAGAATAATAAATGTTTTTGTATCATAAAAAAGTGTTTAATATTGTCAGATATTTCTACTAAATCCTTGGACAGATAATATTAATACCTGAAATCTCTGATTATATTACACGTGGTTAATTACAGGTGATGACAGGTGAGAATCATAAAAATCTTTCTTCTATCAAATAGTATATAGAAATACAAAAAATGTATATATAATCTTGTGAGGTACTAAGGTAGGTTGTGATTTTTTATGTGTTGTAGTAAAATGAACCGTTTGTTATGTCAGTCTTGGTCAGCCGTAAATATTGAGTGAGTGAGTGAGCGTTTGTTGTTTAATGCCATTTCAGCAATTTTTCAGCTATATCATAGTGAGAACTAGTTACATTTCAGTGAGATGATGATGAAGATGGTCGCTTTGTTCTAGACCAACAAGTTAAGTCAGATGTTGATAGTGCAGTCTGCCCCAAAAACCGATAGCCCTATGCCCCTGTCTAGTGAAAATTGGTTCGGGCCAGTAAAATTTGCATACAATTTGCTTAATCAAATAGAAAACATTCTTCTAAAATGCTGTTCGGGCTAGTTACCAGTATGTGCTTAGTGAAACAACGGTCGTGGGTAGACATGTTGATGTGCTTAGTGAAACAACGGTCGTGGGTAGACATGTTGCTTTACTCTGACACGTATGTGCTTAGTGAAACAACGGTCGTGGATAGACATGTTGCTTTACTCTGACAACGGTCGTGGGTAGACATGTTACTTTACTCTGACAACGGTCGTGGGTAGACATGTTGCTTTACTCAGACACATTATCCTGATTCTGAATCAACACGTCTCTGCTCTTACTCCTTAAAACTGTATGCTTAGCGGAAAACCAGCAATTACCATTGAAATATTGAATAAAGTTCTACTATTAAATATTAAGATAAATTACTATATAATTATTGGGATTTTTTGTTTCTCAATTTACATTGTAGCTGTTTTTTAGCTCAGCTGGCCAAAGGCCATGTGAGCTTTTGCCATCACTTGGCGTCCGACATACGTCGTAAACTTTCACATTTAAATTTTCTCCTCTGAAACCCCTGAACCAAATTAAACCAAATCTGGCAGGGATGGTCCTTGGGTGGGTCCCTTTCAAAATTGTGTCCGACAGACCCGCCCTCCATTCAAGATGGCTGCTGTTACTAAAAATAGAAATTTCTTCAATTGTCCATTGCTGCTTTATTATAAATCTAAATGAGCTCAAATTTTTACTGCAGCTACATGGAAATGAGTAGTTTAACATATATTCCAGGTTTTTCTGTTAAATTTTTCTTTCAGCCAATTTATACCAATTATGGAAATTAGGCATATTTTGATAAAAGATCACATTTAAATCTTTTCCTCTGAAACCACTGAACCAAATTAAACCAAACCTGGCAGGATGGTCCCTGGGTGGATCCCTTTCAAAATTGTGTCCGAAAGCCCCGCCCTCCATTCAAGATGGCTACTGTTACTGAAAATAGAAATTTCTTCAATTGTCCATTGCTGCTTTATTGTAAATCAAAATGAGCTCAAATTTTAACTGCAGCTACATTGCAGTGAGTAGTTTTACATATAATCCGAGTTTTTCTGTGGAATTTTTCGTTCAGCCGATTTATACAGATTATGCAAATTAGGCATATTTTGATAAAAGATCACATTTAAATCTTCTTCTCTGAAACTGCTGAACCAAATTAAACCAAATTTGGCTGGAATAGTCCTTGGGTAGTCCCATTTCAAAATTGTGTCCGACACCTCCGCCCTCCATTCAAGATGGCTGCTGTTACTAAAAATAGAAATTTCTTCAATTGTCCATTGCTGCTTTATTATAAATCAAAATGAGCTCAAATTTTAACTGCAGCTACATGGAAATGAGTAGATTAACATGTATTCTGGGTTTTTCTGTGAGATTTTTTCAGCTAGTTTATTTCGTTTAGGAATATTATGAGATAAAAATCACATCAAAATCTTTTGCTCAGAAATTTGAGTTGAAATAATCCTTGGGTGGCCCACTTTCAAATTTGTGTGTAACACCCTCAATTTCTATCAACTTTAGATGTCAAATTGAAAACCAGGTGAGCGATTACAGGTTCCTGGGAGCCTCTAGTTCAGTAGTCAGATTTTTTTACATTTAACTTGCATCAACACTTGGCTTTGCGGTTGTTAAACTTGTACTCATACTGGAAAAACGATTGTTTCAGTGAGCTAGCACTATAAAAATCCAACTCAGCGTGTTGGTCTAGAACAAAGAGGACCTCATCATCATGAAAATGAACTTGTTCTCGCCGTGATATAGTTGAAAAATTGCTGAGTTGCCATTAAACAACAATCACTCCCTCAAATAAACAATATTTGTTATTTCACCACCCAAACAGTATATATGTACACTATATATTAAATACCTATGTCCAGAGCAAATCTAATCTGACCTCTTAACATTAAAAGGTATTTCATGGTCAAAATCGGGGTCATTCAATATCATCTCAAAAGCATTTAAAAATTTAGTAAACACATTATACCGTTTTGTTATTGTGGGCGTGAGTCGGTGGTGTAGATCACGGTCGGTTAACCATATAATCTTGACTGGATATCAACAAAAACTTTAAACAAACAATACCTGTTACACTGTAGACATATTTCACAGGTAATCGTGAACATTTTTTTTTTAATGATTAAAATTTTTTATGGGTTTTCCGTGTGGTTCATATTTCTTTTTAAAACTTTTTTACAATCAGGAAGACGCGTATTCTTGGAGAATGACTAAACAATGATAAGAAACAATTAAAAGAAAAGGTAGGACATTTATAGGAGAAGAATAACGTATAGAATATGGTATAAATTTATATATGGTAATGGATAGAAATTTTACATTACGTGGATTTGAGCATAAGATAACTACCATTAGATGGTGACTATATACAGGTTTAATTACCGGTAATGTGAAATGCACCGTAGATGGTATTTAGAATTAATGTCACATAATACAAGTGGTCATAAAGCAAGTTTGATTGTACTTACATTTGTATACGTCAAGAAGTCGGGTGTGTATCCGCAAATTTTGAAATCGGGATTGCAATATTGTCACATTTTTAATGGCAGGGGTTTGCATCTTGGCTTTGGTTGCATCCCCTGTTCATATGAATATAATATGGTATTTATTGATATGCTGGGTAGATTTTTATACATTGCATGGATTTAGCACAAATTAATTAGTGTCAATATAGATACAAGTAAACAAGTCAGGTGTGTTTCTACTAGGGAATTTTGAAATCAGTATTGTAATATTGACACCTATTTTTATTGGTAGGGGTTTGCAGCTGTGATTTCTATTACATCACTTTTCATTCAGATATCTGTATACATTTTCTTAGAAATACAGCTCTATTTATTCTACGAAATGCAAGCTTATTCCTATATTTTCTATGAACATTAAAAACAATCGGAGATCGATCATTTAAATTTTTACATACATGTAGGTCTACTAGGAACATTTTTTTCGCACAAGATAAAAATCAGATCAAATCTTTATTGGGCATGAAAAATCAGTATTTTTTTTATTTTGCGTTGAAGTAGCAGGGTAATATTATTTATTTAGTAGCAGGGTAATATTATTTATTTTTTGTATCGTTCAGGTCATGCGTTGAAGTAGCAGGGTAATATTATTTATTTTTTGTATCGTTCAGGTCATGCGTTGAAGTAGCAGGGTAAAATTATTTATTTTTTGCATCGGTCAGGTCAATTTATTATTTTCTATGAAATTTGTTGACAGATTTTTTTCCCCCCCTACCCCCTAAGAGTTATATGGTAGTCCTCTTGAGGGAAATAAACCTTTATTATAACAAGCAAGATCTACTGAAGACAAACTGACATTATTTCTTCATTTAATTATAAGTAACAGTCTGTGTCAGAAACAGAATTTTGGAAAAAAAAAATCCTATTTGAATAAGCAATTTTTTTATATTAGTATTTTATCACGAGCCAGAGGCGAGGGATAAAATTTACTAATATCCGCCAACCTATGTTAAAACTCAAAGCACATTCTGCTAGTATACTTTGATTGGAAGACGGTAATTTATATTTACGTTTGCGGAAAATGTCACACACAATTTATTCTGCCAATGGAAAAGTTAGTCACATTCACCGGCGCATGTGTGAATGAGATTATACCATCGATAAATTGCTCGTTTGTCTACAAAGCGAAAGTAGGAGGTCATGTTAGAATAATCTATTTACTTATTTTGATATGCCTTTTGGTGTGAAAGTAAGTAGATATATTTAATAGAACAAAAGATATATCAGTATCACTAAGAAGAGTGATATGTCTATCACAGTGATTTATCATGTAATGTCTCTGACTGTACTGTTATATGGTGGCCTTTTACCTGTATAAATTGTAACCTTATGACCTAAATCGTTAGCGTTTTTTTACTTTATTAATTATAGTACAACGTTATAATTCGTGTTGACACGTTGTTTTTTGTCAAAATTATAATGATAAATGATATGTATTTTTACCGTCGGGAGACACTTAAGCGAGGAATCACATCTGTGTAACAGTAACTATGTTGTACGGACGGTCGTTAAACTGACAACATTGTGTGTACAATACTGTAATCATACAACGCTCGTAAAAACTAGTATTGTGGAATAATTTGTACGAAGAACATTTTTTTTCGTTATTAAATGAATACACATATTTTGTTATTTTTAGCGTATAGGGCACTAACAAGTTTTAACTGTTGTTGGACGTTTTCGGTTTTTTGCGATATTTGCATTGTGAAACAGTGAAATTTAGTTACGAAGATGTTTTTCATTTAAGAGTGCTATTTTTTACAGGAGATTATTAATTTTATACTGAATTTTGTAATAATAGTATTTTTGAAATTTTTTTTATAGAGTTTTCGTTTGTCAGTAAATTTTATTTTGTGTTTACCTTTATGTATCTTTTTTTTCTTCATCTGATTTTATTCATTGCTGTTGGTATAATATTTTCGTCATGGTTAATAGAGGATTTTTTCGTCACAGTGGAAAATATTCATTGATAATTTGATACTGGACTAGTAAGTTGAAGGTCACTGGATTATTAAGGTGAAGGACACTAGACCAGTAAGGTGAAGGTAAGCCTTTAAGAACCATGGTGTCAGAGTTCTATTGTTTTACTAAAGAGCAGGACAATCCACTCATTTTCAAGTAGGAGGTGATAATCCTAAAGTAGAAGGGCAGGAATTGTTCTAGCCTTCCCCAGGGTCTGGTAAAAGGACCCTTTCTCAATGAAAAATATGCTAAAATCATGCAAAATTCCCCAAATTGTCATTCTTACCCCCTTATTTTGATTCTCAATTTGAGCAATTTAGATTGCAAAAGACAAACCAGTATAGAAAACAAACCCATTTTTAAGTAGCTGGGGAAAAAATGTAATTAAACGGGCAATTTGCCTTGTACCCAGCTGTTATGGAATGCCCTGAAAGAGTTCTCTCCAAGCTCAGGGTGTTCTTTCACATCAAATGAGAAAAGTGACCACTTGACCTTATCGGCGAGTTACTTGTAACTGAAAAATTATCATCATTGATGTAAAAAAAAAGTCTAGTGCGGTAGTCCCCCTCTTATAAGGCCCAGCTCACCAAAGGCCACCCTTGATAGTCCCCCTCTTATAGGGTGCCACCCACCAAAGGCCACCCTTGATAGCCCCCCTCTTATAAGGCCCAGCTCACCAAAGGCCACCCTTGATAGTCCCCCTCTTATAAGGCCCAGCTCACCAAAGGCCACCCTTGATAGCCCCCCTCTATAAGGCCCAGCTCACCAAAGGCCACCCTTGATAGCCCCCTCTTATAAGGCCCAGCTCACCAAAGGCCACCCTTGATAGCCCCCCTCTTATAAGGACCAGCTCACCAAAGGCCACCCTTGATAGTCCCCCTCTTATAAGGCCCAGCTCACCAAAGGCCACCCTTGATAGTCCCCCTCTTATAAGGCCCCACTCACCAAAGGCCACCCTTGATAGTCCCCCTCTTATAAGGCCCCACTCACCAAAGGCCACCCTTGATAGTCCCCCTCTTATAAGGCCCAGCTCACCAAAGGCCACCCTTGATAGTCCCCCTCTTATAGGGTCATACTCACCAAAGGCCACCCTTGATAGTCCCCCTCTTATAGGGTCATACCCACCAAAGGCCACCCTTGATAGTCCCCCTCTTATAGGGTCATACCCACCAAAGGCCACCCTTGATAGTCCCCCTCTTATAGGGTGCCACCCTTGATACCCCCCTCTTATAGGGTGCCACCCTTGATACCCCCTCTTATAGGGTCATACCCACCAAAGGCCACCCTTGATAGTCCCCCTCTTATCGGGTGCCACCCTTGATACCCCCCTCTTATAGAGTCCCACCCACCAAAGGCCACCCTTGATAACCCCCCCTCTTATAGGGTCCCACCCACCAAAGGCCAGCCTTGATAGTCCCCCTCTTATAGGGTGCCACCATTGATACCCCCTTCTTATAGGGTCATACCCACCAAAGGCCACCCTTGATAACCCCCCTCTTATAGGGTCCCACCCACCAAAGGCCACCCTTGATAGTCCCCCTCTTATAGGGTCATACCCACCAAAGGCCACCCTTGATAACCCCCCTCTTATAGGGTCCCACCCACCAAAGGCCACCCTTGCTGGAAAACCATGTTTCAGAGGCACTGAGATAATAAAATGCTACTAAGTTGTCCATCTCAAGAGAAGTCACCTTCTTTGTAGCTTGGGTGGCCTTATATGAGGGTGACTACTATGAATTAATTAATCTACTGTTAAGTCCATTTTTGATGGTGGGGAAAAGGGGGGGGTATTTATTGGTTGTTTTTGTTTGTTAAAGGTTTAATTTCTGTGGTTACATTATAATGGTCAAAAGTTGACCTCAATTATAATAATCAAAAGTTGACCTCGATTATTATAATCAAAAGTTGACCTTGATTATAATAATCAATTGTTGACCTTGATTATAATAATAATAAAAAGTTGACCTTGATTCTAATGATCAAATGTTGACCTCCATTCTAATGATCAAATGTTGACCTCGATTATAATAATCAAAAGTTGACCTCAATTGTAATAATCAAAAGTTGACCTCTATTATAATAATCAAAAGTTGACCTCAATTATAATATTCAAAAGTTAACCTCAATTATAATAATCAACAGTTGACCTCGATTATAATAATCAAAAGTTGACCTCGATTATAATGATTATAAATTTCCCTATTTAAATTAACAGGAAATACAGGAAGATGGTCTCTATTGATATAGAATTCTGGGTAATGTAGTTTTACACCCATTTTAATGAGATTTTTTTCTTACTTGTTATAATTTTCAAGCTCCTTGTGTATAACTGCCATTTTTACTGAGCACAGCATAAAAATTAAATGGTTGTTGGAAAATTAATTTGCAATAAAAATAACGTAGATATCTAATTTTAGTGCTCACGGTTGAAACATATTCTTTAGACACTTAATAAACCATTAGATCAATATTTGATTGATTTTACATTTCTCATTATAAACTGATGATTGATTTTGAGTTTTTATCGTTTTCCCAACACTAGTACATGTATTTAGAGACAGTTACAAGCTGAGACTAATTTTTTTCTGCCAATGAAATGTTATCTTTAAAGTCAGGTGGTCCTTTAAAAGAGGTTTGTGTAAAATAAATATTGAAGACTAGTCACATTATAAATTGTTTAAAGTGTCCTATTAAAAGAGGTTTGTGTAATATAAATACATTATTTTGAATAGTGTTACATCAGAGCATTAAGGAATAAGAGCAAATTCTGGGTAGATCAGAGTTAGGATAATGTGGAGTGACGTGTCTACCCACAAATTGTTGTTTCAGTGAGCTAGCACTTTAAAAATCAAACTACATATAAGTGTGTTGGTGTAGCAGAAAGCAGACATCATCATCTGATAGAAATGTAAATGGTTATCACCATGACAATTTCTCATATGACTTTACAAATCAATCACTCACTCACTCCTCCATTTATATTAACTATTTAAATTGTTAATGAATTAAACGAAAAAACTGGTTTGTTGTAAGTTGACAAATATTAGCTAAAACATAACTAAAATAGGTAGCTGTCATGGTAGTGATCGTATGATAGTTGGATTTACAGCTATCTGTGCAATCAGTGTCTGTCACCAATAAAATTGTGAGTTCGGGCCCTGTTCACAGCAAGGTGTACTCTATACAACATTATGTGATAAAGTTTGTCAGTGACTTGTGGCAGGTCAGTGGTTTTCTCTGGGTACTCTGGTTTCCTCCACCAACAAAACTGGCTGCCTCGATATTACTGAAATACTGTTGAAAGTGGCATTAAACACCATAAACCAACCGAACCAACCAATAGCTAAAATATCAAGTGATGAATGGAGGTAGAGCTCCCCCTTGTCCACCCACACTCCATTCTCCATGTATTTACACAACATAGAAAATATCCTTCTGTAATGTATATACAGTCAAGCCTGTATTAAGAGGTCACTGCGGGACAAAGAAAAGGTTGTCTTCTAAGACAGGTGACCTCCTAAAAGAGGTTCAATTTATATGAATTTTCTATGACAGGACAAGAAAAAGGTGACCTTTTAATAAAGGTTACTGTTTAATAGAGGTGACTACATGAACAAGTTTGACTCAATGTACAGTCAAACCCAGGGACGGATCCAGGATTTCAAGTTAGGGGGAGTGCACTTAAAACAATTGCACTGAGCGGAGGGAGGCACGCAAATTGTTGGGGTATTTCGTGTGAAAAATCACGATTTTATGCCAAAATTTTTTTTTTTTTCCAATTTTAGGGGGGCGCGTGCCGGGTGCACCCCTCCTTGGATCCGCCCCTGAAACCTGCCATAGCAACTACCTCTATTAAGCAAGTACTTGTCTTATGTGACCCTAATATTTATTGCCCTTTGTATAGTATATTACATATTAATATAACCTGTATTAAGCGACCACATGTCTTATATGACCATGTTTTAATGTTTCCTTGGAAAGTCACATAGGACAGGTTTGACTGTTTATATATATATATATATATGATCGACTGAAATCGACGTCCAGTCCTCAAATCGGCATCCATTGACGTCATTATCGCAAATCACAGTCCGATTTAAAGGTATTCTCAAATCTGCATCCTTTCCAAATTCTCGCACCCATGTTTGATTTTTAATATTTGTGCAGCCTATATATATTTACTATAATACTCATTTTCCTGTTTTAATAAAAAAAAAAAAATAGAAACAAAAGCGACATACTGTAAATTGAGAAATAATTGTAATGATAGTTTTGTTTTGCATGTTTTTTAACCTGTTATTTCATGATGTTTTTTTGTGATTTGATGATTTTTCAAATTACAGTCAATATGATTTTCAAAAACCTCTCCTAACAGGTGTGACGTCATTTGAAGCATACGTCGGTGACGTCATTGGACGACGATTTGAGAATAGATCTGAGGTACAGATGTCTGTGACGTATAAATCGGACATGTATTTGAGGATTGGTCGTCGATTAGAGACTGGACGTCGATCTGAGTCTTGCATACATACTATTATATAAATATATATCTATATATATTTTATTTTATTTTTTGTACAGGAAAATGGTTGGTGTGAACATTAGCTGTGATTTAGATAAGAAGATTTAATTGTAGTGGAATTAATCTTAATTATTTTATAAGGTAAGTTGTCAATGATTGTATTTTCTGTTGAGAGGGGATGAGGAGGGGGAAGGTACTGTAAGAAGAGTTTGAAGATACCAAAGGGAGGTAATCAGAATCCATAAATCAAAGAAGGACAGACAACACAATGACCAAAAGAAAAAAGACAAAGGGACAAACAATGATCTACAAAACATACACATAAAACTAAAGATCAAGTAACACGAACCCTACTAAAACCCGGGGGTGAACGCATGTAACATTAGAAATACCACAACTTTGCATTATGTTATGAATAAGTGAATTTGTATAAATAGTAAAATAGGGTTAAATCTGATTTTCAATATTTTGTTGTCTCCTGTGTAAAATAGAATTAGAACAATTGTTTTATCCCCTGACTTACATATACATATATAGTTAATTTACATGAGAAAAAAATGTCAAAATTTTCCCATCCTGGCCTTTACATATGATTGTATGTCCTCTTATTCTTATGGCAGTGCCTGAAATGGACGGTCGCCCAGTCACCAAATGCGACTAATATCTTATTCAGGTGACCAAAAACTGCTCCAAATTAGGTAGTCACTGGCCCAACAAAAAACATCTTCTTATGCCCATAGCAGTGACACCTTTTTATTTACACAATTTATTTTTTTGTGTAAAAGCTGACATGCCGCTTCAGTGTAAGAAATTAGTGGTAGACCTAAATAAAACGTATATGTAAAATCAAGCTGTTCTTTGTGACAAATTTTCTCAATGTTGTATATAATGTACAGTATGGTCTATGCAAAATAGAGATTGGTCTATGATACCATAAAGTTTAGTTTCACCCACTGCCGCATACTTGGTGTTAAACAACAATTGGTCAATCATATATATATAAATTTCTGTATCTAAATGTGTCCTGTATGTAGGTCAGTGTAGAATTTTATAGTATACATGACCTTCTCAGGCTAAGGGTCACTATTATTGTGACAGAGCCTCTCTTTGAACAGACAATTATACACACAAATAACTTGTCTACTTATTCATCTGAAAAATAGAATTAATTAGTAAAGACATCTACATTTTATTGATAATGAACATCAAAGTAATTTAAAGTGTTGATTTCCTGTGTAAGCCAATAAATATGGCAATCACTGATAAATGATTTCTGATTTTCTACAACTGAGGCAATACAGCCATAGATTAATTTTATTTTTTATTTTTGAAGAATCCATGTTATTTTTACAAGTACAATAGAAAAAAACTGGCTTATATTTTACCAATATTTAAAAAAAAAAAAAATGCATTTTTGGATCACAAGGGCCCGGGTGGCTCAATGAGTTAGGTAGTTGGATTACCTAACAACTCATACAAGCCTATCACCAATACGGCGTGTGTTCGTGCTCGGCTTTGTAATTTGTGAAATTCTGTTTTGAATATCCAGGGAAATACTCAAAACTATAATTACATATAAAACTATTTTATTCTAATATATTCTATTGCATAAGTTATGATCACAGTTTATTTAATATATGATTGAACAATGAATTCATTCCTAGTAATTTATTTTCCTTCATTTTTCTTTGAAATTCATTTTTAAATAACAGATAAACATCAATTGTCTTTGTCTTTTGTTTAGATACATAATAGGATTTGTAAATTGTGAATACAAAATTTCTTTCTTCTTGTGAAATGAAGGAAAACATATTGAAGAAGTCACATTGTTTCTGTAGTAATTAATAATTCCTTTGTTAAAAGAAAAAAAAATTCCTTTTGTCATATTTAATCTGCAATATGGTTTTCACCAGGTTCTCCAGTTTCCTCTGCCAATAAAACTGACCACCACAATATAACTAAAATATTGTTGAAAGTGACGTTAAACATAAACCAACCTTAATCTGTAAGTTAGTGGTAATTACTAATGACTCTGGTCTTTTTAATCTGTAAATTAGAAACTGGTCACGGTTCAGTAAACATCTGAGATGACATCTTACAAGGAGAAATATTTTTAGATGGGGGACATTTTTATAGCATTATATATAGATAATGGTACTGTCTACAGGAGATTTTAACCGGAGGGATGTTTAATAAGTAATATGGTAAGAATAATTAATTCACTTTTATTATATTTTTTTTTCGAGACTTAGATCTTGATCTTAATTATATAAGTATACTAATTTTCTTATGTTACAAATCTACCGGACTCCGTCTACTTTATGACCTAGGAGTTCTGCTGTCGAGTCCCTATATAATTTGACCTATAAATTGTCCACGGTAGATCAATCCATATTTTGACTCCAGGGAATTTTTTTTTTTTTTAACCATTACCGATTTTCAATTGTTTTGGAACCAGCGTCATATTCCTTAATCACCTTGATACATTAATTATTTATTATTTATTTTAACTTTCAAGTTTAAATCAATATTTTTTTTATTCATAGAATTTTTTTTTTTAAAATAACTTTAGTTTTTTACGACTAAACCTTTTTGACGATATTATTAAAATGACAGATGTCCTTATTATTAATACTCTGTACATTAATGGTAGTATCTATAGCAATTTTTAACCCAGGGGATGTTTAATAGTTTCAAATATTGTAAGGATAATTACCGGTAATAGACTTTTTATTAAAACATGACTTTAGTTTTTTCCAAATAAACCGTATTTGATGATATTGTTAAAATTTTAAATGACTGGTGTCCTTATGGCCTTGTTATATATATATATATATACTGTAGATTAAAATACAAAACGTAAAAACGACACCTGTCCAAAAAAAGAAATGTTTTAAGTATACACTGTAGGTAATTGAAGTCTCTATTATTACTATGATTAATTATTGAATGTTATCACCTTGTAATGTTTCAATCAATTACGAAACAAACATTAAAAAATCCTTTTCTTTTCCTCAATTGGAGTTAGAATTAGAATTCTTGTAGAATTCGTCATCCAGTGCCTGAAGGACTTATATATTAGAATGATTGGTCCGTGAGATTACAGATGACGATAAGAATTCATCATTTTTTAAAACAATTAAATATACAGGAAGGTGTACGTAATAGTCCTTAAGTACAATGGTAGGCGTGATCAAACGAAAAACACAAGTGTACCATTCAACCTTGATGTCTTGATCTGGGATAACTATTTCCTGGGGTATTAGATTGTTGACTTATTATAAACTGATAGCTTTAATATTGGTAATTTAATCGGAAGAAAAAATTACTTGACTGTAGGTACTTCGAATAAAAATTTCTTGAGAACTGGCAATTTAAATGGAGGAAGCAATAACTTGACTACTCGTAATTCAATTGGAAGAAAAAATTAATTGATTTCCGGTAAATTAATCAGAAGAAAAACTTAATTGACTACCGGTAATTTAATCGGAAGAAAAAATTACTTGACTAACGGTAATTCAATTGGAAGAAAAAATTACTTGACTAACGGTAATTTAATCGGAAGAAAAAATTACTTGACTAACGGTTATTTAATTGGAAGAAAAAATTACTTGACTAACGGTAATTTAATTGGAAGAAAAAATTACTTGACTACTGGCAAATTAATTGGAAGAAAAAATTACTTGATTAACAGTAAATTAATTGAAGAAAAAATTACTTGATTACCAGTAATTTAATTGGAAGAAAAAAAATTATTTGACTAACGGTAATTTAATTGGAAGAAAAAAATAATTGACTAACGGTAATTTAATTGAAAGAAAAATTTACTTGACTAACGATAAATTATTTGAAGAAAAAATTACTTGACTAACGGTAATTTAATTGAAAGAAAAAATTATTTGACTACCGGTAATTTAATTGGAAGAAAAGTAATTATTTGACTAACGGTAATTTAATTGGAAGAAAAAAAGAATTGACTAACGGTAATCAAATTGAAAGAAAAAAAGAATTGACTAACAATGAATTATTTGAAGAAATAATTACTTGACTAATGGTAATTTAATTGGAAGAAAAAATTACTTGACTACCGGTAATTTAATTGGAAGAAAAAATTACTTGGCTACCGGTAATTTAATTGGAAGACAAAATTACTTGACTACCGGTAATTTAATTGGAAGAAAAAATTACTTGACTACCGATAATTTAATTGGAAGAAAAAATTACTTGACCACCCGTAATTTAATTGGAAGAAAAAATTACTTGACTCCCAGTAATTTATTTGGAAGAAAAAATTACTTAAACTGCCAGTAATTTAATTGGAAGAAAAAATTACTTAAACTACCAGTGATTTATTTGGAAGAAAAAATTACTTAAACTACCAGTAATTTATTTGGAAGAAAAAATTACCTGATTACCTCTATTAAGCAGTCACCTGTATTAAAAGGTCACCTTTTTCTTGTCCTGTCATAGGAAATTTAATATGAATTGAACCTCTATTATGAGGTAGCTTTTCTTAAATGACCAGTTTTCTTTGTGCTAAAGCTTACCTCTTAATACAGGTTTGACTAGTCATATTTGTTTTAATTTAGTGAAATATGGTCACATAAGGCAGGTGGTCACTTAATGCAGGTTTAATTGATATGAAGTGTACTATGAAGGGAAATAATTTTAAGGTCACACAATATAAGTTATTGCTTAATAGAGGTGGTCACTAAAGCAGGTTTGACCATTGAAATGGCTGTAAATTTAAAGGCTGACACACCTGTGTATAGATGTATATCTTACAATACAGTTTATATTATTAGTACAATGACATGTACCGATATTTTATACTTTTTTATAAAAAAAAAGAAAGAAAAAAGAATTGATTAAGGTGTCTGGGTGACAGAGTGCTTGAGGTCATTGACTCTTACACCAGAGGTCGTTGATTCCAGATCGCAGATTGAGTTTGTTACCCAACACCCACCTTATATAAATAGGTGTTAATTTTTCAAGACACATGATTGGGTGAGGGGTTTTCCCCCGATCAATTTGCCGTTGACTCTAGACCACAAGCCTAAAACAACTGTCATTTTTCAAGACACCTACACATGACAGGGTTTTCACCGATAGCATTTTCAGTCTTCGCAGTGACCCACTTGCCCGAAGCCCGAGACAAGTAAAATTGGATTCGGACAAGTGAAAATTATGGAAAAAATTATATTTGTTTGAATAAATATAATTTTTTTCTAGATTTGGCTTTCGGGCAAGTATGTGAAAAACATTAAGGCAAAGACCGACTTTACTATCTCAGTACTTATGTAATTTGGCTTGATGAGAGGGGTGACCTTTGATGGGAGGGGTCCTGTAAGAGGGGACTACTGTTTCCTCAAATATTTTGATAAATTAATGAAATTCCGTGATAAATTGACAGGCCATGAATTGCAGGAAAACCATGTTTGTCACGTTTTAGTTTTAGCCGAAACATTTCTGATGGTGATGATAACCACCAATCAATCAAATCTAGAATCAATATGTTATATTAATTTGGGTTGAGTTTTAGACAATGTTATTCAACACGGCCAAAAATTTATATTTAAATATTTAATTTTGCATGTCCTGTGTGTGTTAAAGTAATATGAAAGGCAAATATCATGGAATTTTTGGATTAAATATTTTCACTTAATATGTCACTTAATTTTAACTAAAATCAACTGCATAACATTAAAAATCCACTCAAAAGCAGATTTTAAGAGCAAATCGCATAATATTTGACAGCAGATAATTCTGTTTTCCCATACAGTAATGCAAATGATATGCACGTGACACAAGATTTGAACTCTTTCGGGGAGATTATCGCTCATGCGCAATGTTCAGTTGATGAAAAAAAAAAATGTATATTCCGTGTGTACCACATAATAATTGTAAAAAAACATTGGTTCACACGACATGAAACAGACAGATTCCTCAATAATCATTGTCAGGAATGTGTGCATGCTTACCTGATCAGCATCCATGATTGTTTATCTTTTCTTCACGAGGTCATGATCGGCAATCATCGGATCAAAACTTTTCTTCACGAGGTCATGATCCGCAATCAAAACAAACAAAACAAAACAACCAAAAGTTAATCAGTCTCCACAACAATGGCGAGGATGATAAACATGCACACCGATTTGCAGATTTGTAGTTGTTGGGAACATATTTCGACTTGAAACATGCATGAATAGCTTAGTAAAGGTACCGCCGTATTCCAAATTGAATTTTCAGGGGAAAATTTTCTTTACCCAAAACTGGTGTAATATTACTTTTAAGCTTTTAGTTGAAGGAGTATTATTTTGTCAAAGAAAGATCGCGTTCAGTTAAACTTTAAAATTTGACCAAATATTATTTCGTTGAATATGATGCCTATTTAAGATTTTATTCAATGGAATATAAGACTAGATTATTTATACATTGAACCTACGTCTTTCATTTTTGTCTAAAACTAGAACTTGGATTTCCAACCTCGTACATCGTGGTCTTTTTTATTTTCAATGATTTTTAAGGTGAGAAGTAATTGTTTGTTTTAATGATATTAATGGAATTGTTGACCGTCACTGTTTAATCTTTCTTTTTCATAAATAATAAAAATGCATGTCCATCCACTTCTGATATAAAACATTTGACACGAGATGAACATTTTTGTTATAACGTGGCCTAAGGCCGTAAGCTTGTAAGAATTTGTCACATTTTCAGTAGTGTAGGTGTATTGGGCCATGTCATATATATACTATATGATATTTTTATTACTTTTCCCCAAAAATGATGTATTTCCTAATAACATAAAAGGACGATTATCTTAGGACAATAAATATATAACAATAAAGCAGAGGAAATAAGTGATCACCTGGTGTATGTGAGGTTCTGGAGGGGGGGGGGGGGGGGGGGGTCCTATAAATATAACAATAAAGCAGAGGAAATAAGTGATCACCTGGTGTATGTGAGGTTCTGGAGGGGGGGGGGTCCTATAAATATAACAATAAAGCAGAGGAAATAAGTGATCACCTGGTGTATGTGAGGTTCTGGAAAGGGGGGGGGGGGGTCCTATAAATATAACAATAAAGCAGAGGAAATAAGTGATCACCTGGTGTATGTGAGGTTCTGGAAAGGGGGGGGGTCCTATAAATATAACAATAAAGCAGAGGAAATAAGTGATCACCTGGTGTATGTGAGGCTCTGGAGGGGGGGGGGGTCCTATAAATATAACAATAAAGCAGAGGAAATAAGTGATCACCTGGTGTATGTGAGGTTCTGGAGGTAAGAGGGGGGGTCCTATAAATATAACAATAAAGCAGAGGAAATAAGTGATCACCTGGTGTATGTGAGGTTCTGGAGGGGGGGGGAGGGTCCCATAAATATAACAATAAAGCAGAGGAAATAAGTGATCACCTGGTGTATGTGAGGTCCTGGAGGGGGGGGGGGATGGGGGTCCTATAAATATAACAATAAAGCAGAGGAAATAAGTGATCACCTGGTATATGTGAGGTCCTGGAGGGGGGGGGGTCCTATAAATATAACAATAAAGCAGAGGAAATAAGTGATCACCTGGTGTATGTGAGGTTCTGGAGGTAAGAGGGGGGGTCCTATAAATATAACAATAAAGCAGAGGAAATAAGTGATCACCTGGTGTATGTGAGGTTCTGGAGGGGGGGTCCCATAAATATAACTTAAAGCAGAGGAAATAAGTGATCACCTGGTGTATGTGAGGTTCTGGAGGGGGGGGGGGGTCCTATAAATATAACAATAAAGCAGAGGAAATAAGTGATCACCTGGTGTATGTGAGGTTCTGGAGGGGGGGGGGTCCTATAAATATAACAATAAAGCAGAGGAAATAAGTGATCACCTGGTGTATGTGAGGTTCTGGAAAGGGGGGGGGGGTCCTATAAATATAACAATAAAGCAGAGGAAATAAGTGATCACCTGGTGTATGTGAGGTTCTGGAAAGGGGGGGGGTCCTATAAATATAACAATAAAGCAGAGGAAATAAGTGATCACCTGGTGTATGTGAGGCTCTGGAGGGGGGGGGGTCCTATAAATATAACAATAAAGCAGAGGAAATAAGTGATCACCTGGTGTATGTGAGGTTCTGGAGGTAAGAGGGGGGGTCCTATAAATATAACAATAAAGCAGAGGAAATAAGTGATCACCTGGTGTATGTGAGGTTCTGGAGGGGGGGGGAGGGTCCCATAAATATAACAATAAAGCAGAGGAAATAAGTGATCACCTGGTGTATGTGAGGTCCTGGAGGGGGGGGGGGGGATGGGGGTCCTATAAATATAACAATAAAGCAGAGGAAATAAGTGATCACCTGGTATATGTGAGGTCCTGGAGGGGGGGGGGGTCCTATAAATATAACAATAAAGCAGAGGAAATAAGTGATCACCTGGTGTATGTGAGGTTCTGGAGGTAAGAGGGGGGGTCCTATAAATATAACAATAAAGCAGAGGAAATAAGTGATCACCTGGTGTATGTGAGGTTCTGGAGGGGGGGTCCCATAAATATAACTTAAAGCAGAGGAAATAAGTGATCACCTGGTGTATGTGAGGTTCTGGAGGTAAGAGGGGGGGGGGTCCTATAAATATAACAATAAAGCAGAGGAAATAAGTGATCACCTGGTGTATGTGAGGTTCTGGAGGTAAGAGGGGGGGGGGTCCCATAAATATAACATTAAAGCAGAGGAAATAAGTGATCACCTGGTGTATGTGAGGTCCTGGAGGGGGGGGGGGGTGGGGGTGGGGGTCCTATAAATATAACAATAAAGCAGAGGAAATAAGTGATCACCTGGTGTATGTGAGGTCCTGGAGGGGGGGGTCCTATAAATATAGCAATAAAGCAGAGGAAATAAGTGATCACCTGGTGTATGTGAGGTCCTGGAGGGGGGGTCCCATAAATATAACAATAAAGCAGAGGAAATAAGTGATCACCTGGTGTATGTGAGGTCCTGGAGGGGGGGGGGGGGGTCCTATAAATATAACAATAAAGCAGAGGAAATAAGTGATCACCTGGTGTATGTGAGGTTCTGGAGGGGGGGGGGTTCCCATAAATATAACAATAAAGCAGAGGAAATAAGTGATCACCTGGTGTATGTGAGGTCCTGGAGGGGGGGGGGTCCTATAAATATAACAATAAAGCAGAGGAAATAAGTGATCACCTGGTGTATGTGAGGTTCTGGAGGGGGGGATGGGGGTCCTATAAATATAACAATAAAGCAGAGGAAATAAGTGATCACCTGGTGTATGTGAGGTCCTGGAGGGGGGGGGGGGGTTCCCATAAATATAACAATAAAGCAGAGGAAATAAGTGATCACCTGGAGGGGGGGTCCCATAAATATAACAATAAAGCAGAGGAAATAAGTGATCACCTGGTGTATGTGAGGTCCTGGAGGGGGGGGGGTCCTGTAAATATAACAATAAAGCAGAGGAAATAAGTGATCACCTGGTGTATGTGAGGTTCTGGAGGGGGGGGGGGGTTCCCATAAATATAACAATAAAGCAGAGGAAATAAGTGATCACCTGGTGTATGTGAGGTCCTGGAGGGGGGGGGGGTCCTATAAATATAACAATAAAGCAGAGGAAATAAGTGATCACCTGGTGTATGTGAGGTTCTGGAGGGGGGGATGGGGGTCCTATAAATATAACAATAAAGCAGAGGAAATAAGTGATCACCTGGTGTATGTGAGGTTCTGGAGGGGGGGGGGGTCCTATAAATATAACAATAAAGCAGAGGAAATAAGTGATCACCTGGTGTATGTGAGGTCCTGGAGGGGGGGGGGGTCCTATAAATATAACAATAAAGCAGAGGAAATAAGTGATCACCTGGTGTATGTGAGGTCCTGGAGAGGGGGGGGGGGGTCCTATAAATATAACAATAAAGCAGAGGAAATAAGTGATCACCTGGTGTATGTGAGGTCCTGGAGGGGGGGGGGTCCTATAAATATAACAATAAAGCAGAGGAAATAAGTGATCACCTGGTGTATGTGAGGTTCTGGAGGTAAGAGGGGGGTGTCCTATAAATATAACAATAAAGCAGAGGAAATAAGTGATCACCTGGTGTATGTGAGGTTCTGGAGGTAAGAGGGGGGGGGTCCTATAAATATAACAATAAAGCAGAGGAAATAAGTGATCACCTGGTGTATGTGAGGTCCTGGAGGGGGTGGGGGGTCCTATAAATATAACAATAAAGCAGAGGAAATAAGTGATCACCTGGTGTATGTGAGGTTCTGGAGGGGGGGGGGTCCTATAAATATAACAATAAAGCAGAGGAAATAAGTGATCACCTGGTGTATGTGAGGTCCTGGGGGGGGGGTGGGGTCCAATAAATATAACAATAAAGCAGAGGAAATAAGTGATCACATGGGGTGCATTTCTTTTAGGTGAATCTGGAACATGATTCTGAATCACATAATTGTTTTGTTGCTTTTTTCATCTAAAACAGAAATGGGTTTTCGAAACATGCGAAACATAGGTGACCCATGTTTCAAATCAGAATATAAATGGGAACCAGTCCGAAAATTAGTTTGTTTTTGATAGAAATGGCAGCTGTTACGGATGTTGTGCTACAATGTGGAGTCTGTCAACAGGAATACTTTTTGCTGGACGATTATTACAAGCACCAATGTGCCAATAATAATAATAATAATAATGTGTCCGGTAAATGTTTTGATTTTACCACAAGGTGAAACATTTATGGGTATTTCGGAATGTAGTTGCTATCAGCGTGGCAAACTAATCTTGCAGAGTGCATGTTCTGTAATTCTATGAATGTATAAGCTGCAACATGCTTTTTGGAGGCCATCTTTTAATGTTTCATGTTATTCCTATATTGAGGCTCTAGGGATAAGAGGATGTTACTTTAAATAGACAGGACAAGAAATAGGTGACCTTTTAAGACAGGTGACTGCTTAACAGAGGTGACCGAATGAGCAGGTTAGACTGTATACAAGTATAATATAAATAAAAATAATAATAAATAAATATTTATTAATCCAATCATGGTCCCACAGGGGGCAGTTACATAAATACAACAATTATCATCAATACAGTAGACAGTACATTTGACAAATTGTTAAAAACAGTAAATGTCAATAATTGAGATTATACTCGGTAGTGATACAGCATATTTGTTAGGATACTATAGTACCTGATCTCTGCCAAAGTGCAATCCAGGAAATTCAAAGAAACGATATCACACATATTATATATAAAAAAAAAAAAAAAAATATGTAATCCTTGTACTGCATATCTTAGTGGATAGTATATTTGGACTTCAATAAGTCATTAAATCATGTTATGAAATAGTTCAATACACGGACATGCCATCCTTGTGTCTAGTATAAAGATGGCTATGTTTAAAATAACATTAGGTAGCCCAACTGTGAAATACACCATGGGATGATAACATGTCATTTTTGTTATTAAGTGCTTAAAGGTTAGCTCTAAATAACCTAAAAAGTAGTCTTAACTGAAAAAGACACTATGGGTCCATGTTAAATGACTATAGGTGTTACATTGATAACGTTTTGATGTTGAAATGTATATTATTAAAGGAAGGAATAAGAAAATAAATATATTCCTTCAATAGGTCATATGTGATATCAATCTGATTAAAATCAGCTTTTAGAATATGCCACACTTCCTCTAACATTTGACAGAACCCAATTAGAGGGTGAACTTGTGCATATGAATACTAATAAGATAAAATACTGATCACTGAATCAGAGAGATTTACATTTGTGATGTGATCATTAAAAAGCTGGAAAGGCACTGTCAAGATTTTGCCAGCTGCATTTTCATTGGCTGATCATGAGTTCATCTGGACATGACCTCTACTCCAGTTCTGTCAGATGTTAGGGGGGGGGAGGGGGAGTGTAGTGTATTATTAATCAAACTGGTATGATATATGTTCTAAAAGATTGATGTTATCAAAAAGGTGTAAATTAATCTAACATAGTGAAATACTGCTCATTTGTTTTTAATCAATCAATCAATTAACAAAAAACGCATAGGTTGTGTAGTAGTTAGTATGCTCGCCTCGAGTGTGGTAGATCGTGTAATGGTTAGTATGCTCGCCTCGAGTGTGGTAGATCATGTAATGGTTAGTATGCTCGCCTCGAGTGGTAGATCGTGGGTTTAAACCAAAGACTATGAAAATGGTATTTGTTGCTTCTCCGTTAAGCAAGCAGCATTAAGGAGAAAGAGCAAAGACTGGTTGGCTTGTAATCAGAATAATGTGTCCGGGTGGAGCGACATGTCTTTCCGCAGTGAGCCACCCCCCCCCCTTTAAAAATCTAACTAAGTGTGTTGGTCTAGTACAAAGCATGAAAAGCATTGAAAATTAACTTGTTCTCGCCATGATATAGCTGAAAAATCACTCAAATCACTCAATTAAAGTTATGATTTGTCAAATTTTTTGCACTTTATCTATTGTCCTTTTGCACATTTCCGACTTTGATTCTAAAATTATACGTTTTACAGCAGTTATTTCCATTTAAAGCAGGCAAAAGGGTCTCCTTTCATGGAAAGTTCAATTAAAATAACATTTATTTTTTCCCATTATCTGTTTAAACGTTTAATGTTGTAACAACTTGTGAATTTTCTATGTACTATAATATTATCGTCTGATTTTTTATATGGTTCAAATATCTACAAATTATGAGAAAGCACGAGTTTGTTGTCCTTTCCCATTGCTCTTGCTACACCGGGTACCAGTTTGTTCTATCATAAGGGAGATAACTTGTACATAATAAAAACATATACAAACTTAGAATCAAACGAGAGTGTATAAAAGGTCTATTGTTTAACTCTTTGAGCCAGGAGTGGAATTTTGTTCTGACAGAAAAAAAAAAAAAAAAAAAAAAAAAAAGAGTAAGTGCTTTTAGTTCATACATTACAGTCATAAAGTCATTCTTCACAATAAACATTTACTTGTAAATACACATGCCCTGGGAGTCTAGATTTATTGTTGAAACTAAACACATGTATTATTTAGCTAGAGGCCTTGGCATATAAGTTATATAAGTCATAAGATATAATACACAATGTATGTACATGTACACTTAAAAGTACATGTAAAAAATACACCCACCTGTAAGTCTTAGATATAATATGTACACTTTATAGTACATGTAAAAAAAACACCCACCTGTAAGTCTTAGATATAATATGTACACTTTATAGTACATGTAAAAAAAAACACCCACCTGTAAGTCTTAGATATAATATGTACACTTTATAGTACATGTAAAAAAAAAGACCCACCTGTAAGTCTTAGATATAATATGTACACTTTATAGTACATGTAAAAAAAACACCCACCTGTAAGTCTTAGATATAATATGTACACTTTATAGTACATGTAAAAAAAAACACCCACCTGTAAGTCTTAGATATAATATGTACACTTTATAGTACATGTAAAAAAAAAAGACCCACCTGTAAGTCTTAGATATAATATGTACACTTTATAGTACATGTAAAAAAAAAATACCCACCTGTAAGTCTTAGATATAATATGTACACTTTATAGTACATGTAAAAAAAAACACCCACCTGTAAGTCTTAGATATAATATGTACACTTTATAGTACATGTAAAAAAAACACCCACCTGTAAGTCTTAGATATAATATGTACACTATATAGTACATGTAAAAAAAAACCACCCACCTGTAAGTCTTAGATATAATATGTACACTTTATAGTACATGTAAAAAAAACACCCACCTGTAAGTCTTAGATATAATATGTACACTTTATAGTACATGTAAAAAAAAAACACCCACCTGTAAGTCTTAGATATAATATGTACACTTTATAGTACATGTAAAAAAAAACCACCCACCTGTAAGTCTTAGATATAATATGTACACTTTATAGTACATGTAAAAAAAAACACCCACCTGTAAGTCTTAGATATAATATGTACACTTTATAGTACATGTAAAAAAAAACCACCCACCTGTAAGTCTTAGATATAATATGTACACTTTATAGTACATGTAAAAAAAACCACCCACCTGTAAGTCTTAGATATAATATGTACACTTTATAGTACATGTAAAAAAAACACCCACCTGTAAGTCTTAGATATAATATGTACACTTTATAGTACATGTAAAAAAAACCACCCACCTGTAAGTCTTAGATATAATATGTACACTTTATAGTACATGTAAAAAAACCACCCACCTGTAAGTCTTAGATATAATATGTACACTTTATAGTACATGTAAAAAAAAACACCCACCTGTAAGTCTTAGATATAATATGTACACTTTATAGTACATGTAAAAAAAACCACCCACCTGTAAGTCTTAGATATAATATGTACACTTTATAGTACATGTAAAAAAACCACCCACCTGTAAGTCTTAGATATAATATGTACACTTTATAGTAAAAGACACAAAAAACCCACCCACCTGTATATTCATAGTACCGTGTTTCAACTAGACTTTGAAATATTCAGGACAATTACCAGTTTTATAAAAATTTCTTCAGGACATTCTTTAATAATAAAACTCATTTTTCTAAAGTTCTTGAGGACAATTAGAGAAATACGTCACTAATACGTGGGCAAATGTCCTGAGATCTTGAATCACTGTAGTACAAAATAAAAAACCACTTACCTGAGCGTTTCTGATTATTGATATTTTCCTTGAAAATGATTATCAAATTATTCGAACATTTTAATTTATGGTTATTTCTTTGAAACTGACTTCTTTATCTGTTTTCTGGGAAAAGATCACGGAAGGAAAATTATTGTAGATTGGCTAAAAAATAACAATTATTTTTAAAGGATGAACGGAAAAGTTATGTTGATATTTGATTATATACAGTAAAACTTGTCTGAACCGAACCTTCTTGGGACCAAATTTGGTGTTCACAATAGACAGGTGTTCTGTTTATACAGGTTAAATCAACAAAGATTTCCTACATTTGGGCTTCATTTAAAGTACGGTTTATACAGGATTTCGATTTATAAAGAGTTTGGTTTAGACAGGTTTCACTGTACTAGGAACTTAGGGACCAGGGTCGTGATCATATGGTGGTTGAATTTACAACTACGGTACCTATGCAACCAGTGCCTATCACCACTAACATTGTGAGTTTGAATCCCACTCAGATGTGTACTAGATACAACATTATGTGATAAAGTTTATCAGTGACATTTGGCAGGTCAGTGGTTGCTCCGGCTTCCTCCACAAATAAAACTGACCGTCAGGATATAACTGAAATATTGTTGAAAGTGACGTTAAACACCATAAACCCTATTTTGGAACCCACTTTTTTGTGTTACTATTAGATAAGTGTTTGGTTTATACAAGTTCAATCAATTAAGGATTCCTAAGGGAACAATGACCTCTGACCTTAATTCACTACACATAATAAAAACTATATCATATAATGTAGTAAATCTAGGTCCTGGCTTGAGACAAGCACAACTATGAATGACAACATAAACATGAACAGTACAATAAATAGCAGGCACAACTATGAATGACAACATAAACATGGACAGTACAATAAATAGCAGGCACAACTATGAATGACAACATAAACATGGACAGTACAATAAATAGCAGGCACAACTATGAATGACAACATAAACATGGACAGTACAATAAATAGCAGGCACAACTATGAATGACAACATAAACATGGACAGTACAATAAATAGCAGGCACAACTATGAATGACAACATAAACATGGACAGTACAATAAATAGCAGGCACAACTATGAATGACAACATAAACATGGACAGTACAATAAATAGCAGGCACAACTATGAATGACAACATAAACATGGACAGTACAATAAATAGCAGGCACAACTATGAATGACGACATAAACATGAACAGTACAATAAATAGCAGGCACAACTATGAATGACAACATAAACATGGACAGTACAATAAATAGCAGGCACAACTATGAATGACAACATAAACATGGACAGTACAATAAATAGCAGGCACAACTATGAATGACAACATAAACATGGACAGTACAATAAATAGCAGGCACAACTATGAATGACAACATAAACATGGACAGTACAATAAATAGCAGGCACAACTATGAATAACAACATAAACATGGACAGTACAATAAATAGCAGGCACAACTATGAATGACAACATAAACATGGACAGTACAATAAATAGCAGGCACAACTATGAATGACAACATAAACATGGACAGTACAATAAATAGCAGGCACAACTATGAATGACAACATAAACATGGACAGTACAATAAATAGCAGGCACAACTATGAATAACAACATAAACATGGACAGTACAATAAATAGCAGGCACAACTATGAATGACAACATAAACATGAACAGTACAATAAATAGCAGGCACAACTATGAATGACAACATAAACATGGACAGTACAATAAATAGCAGGCACAACTATGAATGACAACATAAACATGGACAGTACAATAAATAGCAGGCACAACTATGAATGACAACATAAACATGGACAGTACAATAAATAGCAGGCACAACTATGAATGACAACATAAACATGGACAGTACAATAAATAGCAGGCACAACTATGAATAACAACATAAACATGGACAGTACAATAAATAGCAGGCACAACTATGAATGACAACATAAACATGGACAGTACAATAAATAGCAGGCACAACTATGAATGACGACATAAACATGAACAGTACAATAAATAGCAGACACAACTATGAATGACAACATAAACATGGACAGTACAATAAATAGCAGGCACAACTATGAATGACAACATAAACATGGACAGTACAATAAATAGCAGGCACAACTATGAATGACAACATAAACATGGACAGTACAATAAATAGCAGGCACAACTATGAATGACAACATAAACATGGACAGTACAATAAATAGCAGGCACAACTATGAATGACAACATAAACATGGACAGTACAATAAATAGCAGGCACAACTATGAATGACAACATAAACATGGACAGTACAATAAATAGCAGGCACAACTATGAATAACAACATAAACATGGACAGTACAATAAATTGCAGGCACAACTATGAATGACAACATAAACATGAACAGTACAATAAATAGCAGGCACAACTATGAATGACAACATAAACATGGACAGTACAATAAATAGCAGGCACAACTATGAATGACAACATAAACATGGACAGTACAATAAATAGCAGGCACAACTATGAATAACAACATAAACATGGACAGTACAATAAATAGCAGGCACAACTATGAATGACAACATAAACATGGACAGTACAATAAATAGCAGGCACAACTATGAATGACAACATAAACATGGACAGTAAAATAAATAGCAGGCACAACTATGAATGACAACATAAACATGGACAGTACAATAAATAGCAGGCACAACTATGAATGACAACATAAACATGGACAGTACAATAAATAGCAGGCACAACTATGAATGACAACATAAACATGGACAGTACAATAAATAGCAGGCACAACTATGAATAACAACATAAACATGGACAGTACAATAAATAGCAGGCACAACTATGAATGACAACATAAACATGGACAGTACAATAAATAGCAGGCACAACTATGAATAACAACATAAACATGGACAGTACAATAAATAGCAGGCACAACTATGAATGACAACATAAACATGGACAGTACAATAAATAGCAGGCACAACTATGAATGACAACATAAACATGGACAGTACAATAAATAGCAGGCACAACTATGAATGACAACATAAACATGGACAGTACAATAAATAGCAGGCACAACTATGAATAACAACATAAACATGGACAGTACAATAAATAGCAGGCACAACTATGAATGACAACATAAACATGGACAGTACAATAAATAGCAGGCACAACTATGAATGACAACATAAACATGGACAGTACAATAAATAGCAGGCACAACTATGAATGACAACATAAACATGGACAGTACAATAAATAGCAGGCACAACTATGAATGACAACATAAACATGGACAGTACAATAAATAGCAGGCACAACTATGAATGACAACATAAACATGGACAGTACAATAAATAGCAGGCACAACTATGAATGACAACATAAACATGGACAGTACAATAAATAGCAGGCACAACTATGAATAACAACATAAACATGGACAGTACAATAAATAGCAGGCACAACTATGAATGACAACATAAACATGGACAGTACAATAAATAGCAGGCACAACTATGAATTACAACATAAACATGGACAGTACAATAAATAGCAGGCACAACTATGAATGACAACATAAACATGGACAGTACAATAAATAGCAGGCACAACTATGAATAACAACATAAACATGGACAGTACAATAAATAGCAGGCACAACTATGAATGACAACATAAACATGAACAGTACAATAAATAGCAGGCACAACTATGAATGACAACATAAACATGGACAGTACAATAAATAGCAGGCACAACTATGCGGCAGGGTTAAATCTGTTAATGAGATCTTCTTGATAATTAAATCTCCAATGACAATGGATATATAAACAAACAATAAAAATGTGCACATATTAGCTTCCACTCAAAAAGACCACATACTATCATAAATATGAAAGACAATATAAACATGGACAGTACAAGCAGGGTCAATGAATGCTTGTAGTTAACTGACTACTAGCTAGGAAGGTAGAATCTGTTGGTCACACGGACAGTACAATGGTACGGTCAATGAATGCTTGTAGTTAACTGACTACTAGCTAGGAAGGTCAAATCTGTTGGTCACATGGACAGTACAATAGTACGGTCAATGAATGCTTGTAGTTAACTGACTACTAGCTAGGAAGGTAGAATCTGTTGGTCACACGGACAGTACAATGGTACGGTCAATGAATGCTTGTAGTTAACTGACTACTAGCTAGGAAGGTAAAATCTGTTGGTCACACGGACAGTACAATGGTACGGTCAATGAATGCTTGTAGTTAACTGACTACTAGCTAGGAAGGTAGAATCTGTTGGTCACACGGACAGTACAATGGTACGGTCAATGAATGCTTGTAGTTAACTGACTACTAACTAGGAAGGTAGAATCTGTTGGTCACACGGACAGTACAATGGTACGGTCAATGAATGCTTGTAGTTAACTGACTACTAGCTAGGAAGGTAGAATCTGTTGGTCACACGGACAGTACAATGGTACGGTCAATGAATGCTTGTAGTTAACTGACTACTAGCTAGGAAGGTAAAATCTGTTGGTCACACGGACAGTACAATGGTACGGTCAATGAATGCTTGTAGTTAACTGACTACTAGCTAGGAAGGTAGAATCTGTTGGTCACACGGACAGTACAATGGTACGGTCAATGAATGCTTGTAGTTAACTGACTACTAGCTAGGAAGGTAAAATCTGTTGGTCACACGGACAGTACAATGGTACGGTCAATGAATGCTTGTAGTTAACTGACTACTAGCTAGGAAGGTAGAATCTGTTGGCCACACAGACAGTACAATGATACAGTCAATGAATGCTTGTAGTTAACTGACTATTAGCTAGGAAGGTAGAATCTGTTGGCCACACGGAACAGTACAATGATACAGTCAATGAATGCTTGTAGTTAACTGACTACTAGCTAGGAAGGTAGAATCTGTTGGTCACACGGACAGTGCAATAGTACGGTCAATGAATGCTTGTAGTTAACTGACTACTAGCTAGGAAGGTAGAATCTGTTGGTCACACGGACAGTACAATGGTACGGTCAATGAATGCTTGTAGTTAACTGACTACTAGCTAGGAAGGTAGAATCTGTTGGTCACACGGACAGTACAATGGTACGGTCAATGAATGCTTGTAGTTAACTGACTACTAGCTAGGAAGGTAGAATCTGTTGGTCACACGGACAGTACAATGGTACGGTCAATGAATGCTTGTAGTTAACTGACTACTAGCTAGGAAGGTAGAATCTGTTGGTCACACGGACAGTACAATGGTACGGTCAATGAATGCTTGTAGTTAACTGACTACTAGCTAGGAAGTTAGAATCTGTTGGTCACACGGACAGTACAATGGTACGGTCAATGAATGCTTGTAGTTAACTGACTACTAGCTAGGAAGGTAGAATCTGTTGGTCACACGGACAGTACAATGGTACGGTCAATGAATGCTTGTAGTTAACTGACTACTAGCTAGGAAGGTAGAATCTGTTGGTCACACAGACAGTACAATAGTACGGTCAATGAATGCTTGTAGTTAACTGACTACTAGCTAGGAAGGTAAAATCTGTTGGTCACACAGACAGTACAATAGTACGGTCAATGAATGCTTGTAGTTAACTGACTACTAGCTAGGAAGGTAGAATCTGTTGGTCACACGGACAGTACAATGGTACGGTCAATGAATGCTTGTAGTTAACTGACTACTAGCTAGGAAGGTAGAATCTGTTGGTCACACGGACAGTACAATGGTACGGTCAATGAATGCTTGTAGTTAACTGACTACTAGCTAGGAAGGTAGAATCTGTTGGTCACATGGACAGTACAATAGTACGGTCAATGAATGCTTGTAGTTAACTGACTACTAGCTAGGAAGGTAGAATCTGTTGGTCACACAGACAGTACAATGGTACGGTCAATGAATGCTTGTAGTTAACTGACTACTAGCTAGGAAGGTAGAATCTATTTATAGCATTTTTCATGTTAAGAAATAAATAGCATTGATTTTCATGTGGTTTGATGTTTTCAACAACAAAAATATATAGAATAAATAAACAAACACATAACTTTTATGATGCATTAACAGCCATTTTTTTTTCTCCAAATTTTAATTTTATATAACTTGAAATTCTTGGGCCAAAAAAAAGAACTTTAAAAAGATTGCAACTTTTTATTGAAAGCATTAAAATTCTGAGAAAAAGAAAAATTTGAAGATATACAGGTGATTACCCATCAAGGGTAGTTATTAAGACATGGGTATAATAAAATGCTTCTTTGTAGAATTGTATGAGAAATATCCTTGTAGAATTGTACTAGAAATTCATATTTTTGTCTGGAAGGAGAATTATTTTTTGTGGGGGAGTGGGTGTGATGTGTCTATTTTGGTATAAATTAATTGGCAAACATGTGCAGGCATTCCTCAGTGTAGGAGTTGTAATTAAATATTATGGGGGTTCAGTTAGGGGGGAATTAGAATCATTGGGGCTCATTTAGGGGAAGAATGTAACAGGTTTGATGGAAGTCATAGTGATCAATTGTGTGGAAATAAGAATCAGAGTGGCTCGTTTGACCTCAAAATATGCTACGGGGTGGATTGTACGTAACGCAGGGGTCAGTTGTGTGGAAACAAGAATCAGAGTGGCTCGTTTGACCTCAAGATATGCTACAGGTGAATTGTACGTAACATAGGGGTCAGTTGTGTGGAAATAAGAATCAGAGTGGCTCGTTTGACCTCAAGATATGCTACGGGGTGGATTGTACGTAACACAGGGGTCAGTTGTGTGGAAATAAGAATCAGAGTGGCTCGTTTGACCTCAAGATATGCTACAGGTGAATTGTACGTAACACAGGGGTCAGTTGTGTGGAAATAAGAATCAGAGTGGCTCGTTTGACCTCAAGATATGCTACAGGTGAATTGTACGTAACACAGGGGTCAGTTGTGTGGAAACAAGAATCAGAGTGGCTCGTTTGACCTCAAGATATGCTACAGGTGAATTGTACGTAACACAGGGGTCAGTTGTGTGGAAATAAGAATCAGAGTGGCTCGTTTGACCTCAAGATATGCTACGGGGTGGATTGTACGTAACACAGGGGTCAGTTGTGTGGAAATAAGAATCAGAGTGGCTCGTTTGACCTCAAGATATGCTACAGGTGAATTGTACGTAACACAGGGGTCAGTTGTGTGGAAACAAGAATCAGAGTGGCTCGTTTGAATCATAGGATGGATGGAAATTAAAAATATTTGGTTAAATATAGCCGTGGGTGGAAATAGAAACATTTTCTTCTGGTCTATGCACATATGTGACATACAGGTATATGTGGACTTAACTGCATATTTATCTATTTGTCCATGCATATATGTAACTATACATCTGTCTGTCAATGTGCACTATTGCAGAATATGGGAAAACCACCGACCTGTCGTAACTCACTGACAATCCGTCAGACTAGAACAAGATTCTGACATTTTAACCACCAAGTCTTACTTCTGATTTTATGCCCTCCACCACTAGGCATCAGGAGCATTAAGTTTAACCATGTCCTTACCTATGTCTCTATGTCCGTGACCGTCTGTCCCAAATTTGATTACCAGTCAATAAATCAAATTCCCCTTACGCAAAACATTTGAAATTTATACACAAGTTCAGGATTCATAAAAGAAAGGCCAAGTTCGATTTCTGACTTAACTGCTTTTTCCAGCTTAGAGTTATGCCTCTTGAATTTATGAAAAATAGCTAAGTTATTAATCTAATATCTTGAAGAAAAATAAACAAAATAATATTGTGACAGAAAATTATAGATATCTGGTCCTGTTTTAGTATATAATTGATGATGCTAGAATGATTAGTCTCAATAATATACAGTCAAACCTGCCATATGCGTCACCAGTAAACTCAATTTGCGACCATCAAATCTCCAATTGATGCTGTGAAATTTTCAAATACAATGCAGTTATCTCCCAATTGTACCATGTGACATATGACATTTAAATATTAAAAGGCTACTCATTAACTGACCACTAAGGTGATAGATAGTCAACTGACATAGATGTCCTTTATTATTTAAATGTCTTATGTCACATGGTACAGTCTATTATTTGTACTCAATCCATCCAGATTTTTACACTTAGAGACCTAATGGATAACTTTTTAGCTCACCTTGCCAAAGGCAACGTGAACTTTTGCCATCACTTGGCGTCCGTCGTCCGTTAGCTTTTCACATTTTAATCATCTCCTCTGACACCGCAAAGCCAATTGATCTGAAATTTGGTAGGAAGCATCTATGGAAGGTCCTCTATAAAGATTGCTCATTTCGTCCCGATCCATTAACAAACATGGCCACCACAGACAATTCTTGTTTCTGATTGGCCGATTTCTAAAAAATCTTCTCCTTTGAAACTGCTTAGCCATATGAACCAAAACTTGGTAGGAAGCATCTACATGTATAGAAGGTTCTACATTAAGTTTTCTCAAAGCAGAATGAAAGGTGAGCGACACAGGCTCAGCCTCTAGTTTTTCATAATGGACAAAAAAAATTGAAATTAATTGTCAGAGTTCATATATATTGTATATAAATATACATCTAGACAAAAAAGCTTGATTTGAAAACTGGATTTTTAAGATTTCCCCCCCCCCCCACATTTATAGAAGTCACACGGACCTAGAATTCTAGGGTCTGTTTTATTGACAGAACAAAACTGTTCTAACAGACCTATGATTTTGTGTGCAATTATGTAAATGAAATTGTGTAGATGGTCAACAAAAGGAGCAATCACCTTTCACCTCAAATCATTAAACAAAAGAAAAGACCACATAATATTACTTTAGACAGGCACAATAATGTGGAGAGGTTAAACTTGTTAATAGGATCTAACCCCTATGAAGGGCCCGGGTGGCTCAATGAGTTAGGTAGTTGGATTACCTAACAACTCATCGCGCCGGCTTTGAAAATTACAAAAAAGGGTGCACTCGATTCACAGCCACAAGTGAAGTTTACCAGTTGCTTGCCCATGATCGGTGGTTCTCTCCAGGTACTCTAGCTTCTTCCACCAGTAAAACTGGTCGCCATGATATTGCTGAAAGTGGCGTTAAACACCAAAAATCAAATCAAATCCATCTTCTATGTATTAGAATGGTTAAGATTTTGTCCAGTACCAAATGTTTGAAGCACAATTGTACATTTTCAAAATTCTATCGTAAAAAAATGTAATGATCAGTCGTCAAACCTCCTTTCATTGGAACTGTTCAAGTGACCAGTAAAGATACAATAAAATATGAAAACCAGTTAGTGGCTGGTTTTCTAAAAAAAAAAAAAAAAAAAAAAACTCTGACATCAGTGTACCAGTTCTCTCAAAGATGCAGATTTACTGACCAGTTAGAAATGGAAACCAGAAAAGGATTGGTTTCCTAAAAAAAAACTGACATTATTGTACCAGTTTTCTAAAAGATGAATATTTACTGACCAGTCAGAAAGGGAAACCAGAAAAGAACTGGTTTCCTAAAAAAAAAACCTCTGACATTAGTGTACCAATTCTTTTAAAGATGTATATTTACTGAGCAGTTAGAAATGGAAACCAGAAAAGGACTGGTTTCCAAAAAAAAAACCTCTGACATTAGTGTACCAGTTCTCTCAAAGATGTGGATTTACAATCGTAACTACTCGGCCATTCTCGCCACCCTACAAATAACCTCGTACGTAGATAGTAGAAATTCTTCTTAAATTGTTTGCCGGAAGTTAAGTTAAGTTAAGCCGCACAAAATAATAGTCCACGAAAATCCAATATGGAAGACATACTAAGTAAAATCTAATCATGCAAAACTAATTAAAACTTTAACTTTTATCCATGAAAATAATTGAAATATAGAAAAAAATTTAAAATATAACTTTATCAAACTTTCATGTAACTGACATGTAAAAAGTAGTGCGATTTATACGCCTAATGCATACAAGGTTATTTGTAGGGTAGCGAGAATGGCCGAGTAGTTACGATTGGTGGATTTACTGACCAGTCAGAAAGGGAAACCAGAAAAGGACTGGTTTCCTAGAAAAAACCTCTGACATTAGTACATCAGTTCTTTCAAGGATGTGGATTTAAATAATGCATTGTTGTATCTAGAGATTTAATTAGTTCTATGCGAACATTGATTTTTCTCTTAATGCAAGTTCTATTTATAGAACTAGGTAATGAGGTCAATATTGAGATTGATTGTTATTATGTAGACTTTAAATGGAATACATTTTCTTTCCAATTGATTTAAAATTCTTTTGATGATGATTTTGTATTTTTATTACATTTGTATTTTATTTAGTACAGTCAAACCTACCCATGCAGTCACCTGTATTAAAAGGTCACATTTTTCTTTTCCTGTCATAGAAAATTTCATATGAATCCAAACACAATAAAACCAAAAAATAGATATCAAATTTAGTGTGAATGACACGTTTCTAGAATAACCTTCATCAGGTACGCTCAAACTCTATTAATTTAAAAATCTTTGGGAGCAAGAAAACCAAAGGGCCTAGACAGGGTAGCTAAAATCAAAGGGCCTAGACAGGGTGGCTAAAATCAAAGGGCCTAGACAGGGTAGCTAAGATCAAAGGGCCTAGACAGGGTAGCTAAAATCAAAGGGCCTAGGCAGGGTAGCTAAAATCAAAGGGCCTAGACAGGGTAGCTAAAATCAAAGGGCCTAGACAGGGTGGCTAAAATCAAAGGGCCTAGACAGGGTAGCTAAGATCAAAGGGCCTAGACAGGGTAGCTAAAATCAAAGGGCCTAGGCAGGGTAGCTAAAATCAAAGGGCCTAGACAGGGTAGCTAAAATCAAAGGGCCTAGACAGGGTAGCTAAGATCAAAGGGCCTAGACAGGGTAGCTAATATCAAAGGGCCTAGACAGGGTAGCAAAGATCAAAGGGCCTAGACAAGGTAGCTAAAATCAAAGGGCCTAGACAGGGTAGCTAAAATCAAAGGGCCTAGACAAGGTAGCTAATATCAAAGGGCCTAGACAGGGTAGTTAATATCAAAGGGCCTAGACAGGGTAGCTAAGATCAAAGGGCCTAGACAGGGTAGCTAAGATCAAAGGGCCTAGACAAGGTAGCTAATATCAAAGGGCCTAGACAGGGTAGCTAATATCAAAGGGCCTAGACAGGGTAGCTAAGATCAAAGGGCCTAGACAGGGTAGCTAAGATCAAAGGTCCTAGACAGGGTAGCTAAGATCAAAGGGCCTAGACAAGGTAGCTAAAATCAAAGGGCCTAGACAGGGTAACTAAAATCAAAGGGCCTAGACAGGGTAGCTAAGATCAAAGGGCCTAGACAGGGTAGCTAAAATCAAAGGGCCTAGACAGGGTAGCTAAAATCAAAGGGCCTAGACAGGATAGCTAATATCAAAGGGCCTAGACAGGGTAGCTAAGATCAAAGGGCCTAGACAGAGTAGCTAAGATCAAAGGACCTAGACAGGGTAGCTAAGATCAAAGGGCTTACACAGGGTAGCTAATATCAAAGGGCCTAGACAGGATAGCTAATATCAAAGGGCCTAGAGAGGGTAGCTAATATCAAAGGGCCTAGACAGGGTAGCTAATATCAAAGGGCCTAGACAAGGTAGCTAAGATCAAAGGGCCTAGACAGAGTAGCTAAGATCAAAGGGCCTAGACAGGGTAGCTAAGATCAAAGGGCCTAGACAAGGTAGCTAAGATCAAAGGGCCTAGACAGGGTAGCTAATATCAAAGGGCCTAGACAAGGTAGCTAATATCAAAGGGCCTAGACAGGGTAGCTAATATCAAAGGGCCTAGACATGGTAGCTCAAATCAACGGGCATAGACAGGGTAGCTAAAATCAAAGGGCCTAGACAGGGTAGCTAAGATCAAAGGGCCTAGACAGGGTAGCTAAGATCAAAGGGCCTAGACAGGGTAGCTGATATCAAAGGGCCTAGACAGGGTAGCTAAGATCAAAGGGCCTAGACAGGGTAGCTAAAATCAAAGGGCCTAGACAGGGTAGCTAAGATCAAAGGGCCTAGACAGGGTAGCTAAAATCAAAGGACCTAGACAGGGTAGCTAAGATCAAAGGGCCTAGACAGGGTAGCTAAAATCAAAGGGCCTAGACAGGGTAGCTAAAATCAAAGGGCCTAGACAGGGTAGCTAAAATCAAAGGGCCTAGACAGGGTAGCTAAGATCAAAGGGCCTAGACAGGGTAGCTAAGATCAAAGGGCCTAGACAAGGTAGCTAAAATCAAAGGGCATAGACAAGGTAGCTAAAATCAAAGGGCCTAGACAGGGTAGCTAAAATCAAAGGGCCTAGAAAGGATAGCTAAGATCTGAGGGCCTAGACAGGGTAGTTAAAATCAAAGGGCCCAGACAGGGTAGCTAAAATCAAAGGACCTAGAAAGGGTAGCTAAAATCAAAGGGCCCAGACAGGGTAGCTAATATCAAAGGGCCTAGACAGGGTAGCTAAAACCAAAGGGCCTAGACAGAGTAGCTAAGATCAAAGGGCCTAGACAAGGTAGCTAAAATCAAAGGGCATAGACAAGGTAGCTAAAATCAAAGGGCCTAGACAGGGTAGCTAAAATCAAAGGGCCTAGAAAGGATAGCTAAGATCTGAGGGCCTAGACAGGGTAGCTAAAATCAAAGGGCCTAGACAAGGTAGCTAAAATCAAAGGGCCTAGACAGGGTAGCTAAAATCAAAGGGCCTAGACAGGGTAGCTAAAATCAGCTCAGATCACATATGCCTGAGGGAGGAGTACCTTAGTTTTAATAAGAATTATATTATTTAGGAACTGTAAATTTCAAAAATGTCCTGTAATGTTAAATTTGTATCTGCTGTCTATAGTATTTGATGGTGTTAAACACCAATCAATCAATCAATATAATATTTGAAATAGCTTTGTTTAATGTCTTTATGAAATGTACAAGACAACTCCAAACTACTTAATTACTGTGTATTCTCCCACAAGACATACGTCAAATCAAACGATGGGGTTAGAAGGAAGGCTCTATTTTTTTTTTCTTTTGCATGTTTTGAATGTCGAAGAAATTTGTTTATTATGTTACGTTGATTGATATAACGGAATGATTTAAATTTACTGACGATTTGATTGGTTGGTTTATATATAGTCTTAGCGATCAAAAGAACACATTAAAAAAAACCACAGGTGGATGTTTTAACGATGTAATCTAACATTAATTCCCTATACAATAATTAAAACATATGATATACTGTTATCATGTATCACTTCCTGGTTTAAAACAATCAATAAGAAGTGTTAGAAGATACCAAAGGGAGGTAATCAGAATCCGTATATCAAAGAAGAACAGGTAACACAATGGACAAAAGAAATAAAATTATAAAAGGACAAACAACGATCTACAAAACATACACATAAAACTAAAGATCGAGTAACACGAACCCCACTAAAACCGAGGGTGAAGGGTAAGTAGTTCCAGCTCCGCTAGTGGCACCCGTCATGTTAATCTAGTTACAAACTCAATGACTTACCCCCCTTGACTTCCTGGTTTAAAGCAATCAATAACATGACTTACCTCCCTTGTGTTTACTTCTTTACTACAGACTTCTTTTAAATCACCCCCAACAAACCCCCTATCCCAAGTTTTTGAATATATTGAGAGTTGAGTGTGTTAGTAAATAGGTTTTGTTTTAGATCACCCCCCCCCCCCAAAAAGCATGAGGGCACTAGTTTGTGAGTTCATTTTCCTTTAAGGTCTCCCCATGGAGGACACATAGTTTGTCCCAGTTCATCTGTTTTTAAGATCATCCCCTCATGGAGGGCACCAGATTATCAGTTCATAATCATTTTCCTTTAGTATGACACCCCCCCCCCCCCCCCCCCCCCCATGTTGAGCCCCACTTGACAAGTTATAAGTTCCTATGCCTCTAAGATGACCCCCATGTATGACACCAGATTGTCAGTTCATGATCATTTTCCTTTAAAATGCCCCCCCTCCCCTCCCCCCTCATGTGAAGCCCCACATTGCAAGTCATATGTTCATAATCCTCTAAGATTACCCCCCATGTATGGCACCAGATTGTCAGTTAATTTTTCTTTAGGATCAAACCCCCTCCCCACCCCTGCCTCCATGTAGGGCATCACACCATCAGCATATCAGTTCATTTTCCTTTAAAATAACTCCCCCATGTAGAGGCCCAGTTGGTATAACATGACTCCCCCATATGTATGGCCACAATTTGCGAGTTATTTTCCCTGTAAAAAGACTGTCTCCTATGTAGGGGGTCAGTTTGTATAAGATCACTGCCCCATGTGGAGCACCAATTTGTATAACATCACTCCCCCATGTAGGGTACCAGTTTGTTTAAGATGACTCCCCTGTGTGGAGCACCAGTTTATATAAGATCACTCCCCCATGTAGGGGATCAGTTTGTGTAAGATGACTCCCCTGTGTGGAGCACCAGTTTGTATAAGATCACTCCCCCATGTAGGGGATCAGTTTGTGTAAGATGACTCCCCTGTGTGGAGCACCAGTTTGTGAGTAGGTGGGGAGCTTCCATGTTAACTATATGTCAGTGTATGTCTATTTTTACTATCAGGTTTCTAGTACTGAGTGTAATGTTTACAAACGGAGTAAATATTATGAAGAAAAATCAATTTATCTTGTTATACAAGGGATACATTCTACCATTTATTTTATAATGTCATAATTCACGACAGGTAAGGCTAATTAATTTACCTGGTACTATATTAATTTGTGGATACAGGTACATATATTTGACAATAAAATGTTTTATGGAGACAAATTATTTTTGTTGACATTTTGAAAAGTGGTCAACATGATAAGATGAAGAAGATGGTTGAGGGAGGAATTGCTGGAAATTACCCAAGGAGGGGGAGGGAACAGGATGATGGAAATTACACAAGGAAGGGGAGGGAACAGGATGATGGAAATTACACAAGGAAGGGGAGGGAACAGGATGATGGAAATTACCCAAGGAGGGGGAGGGAACAGGATGATGGAAATTACACAAGGAAGGGGAGGGAACAGGATGATGGAAATTACCCAAGGAGGGGGAGGGAACAGGATGATGGAAATTACCCAAGGAGGGGGAGGGAACAGGATGATGGAAATATAAGTTTGGGGGGATGAAGAGGGAATAATTGATGGAACTATCTGAAAGGGGAAGGGAGTATGGAAATAACTTAATGAGAGGGGTGATGATTAACTGATTTTAAATATACATTTATTTGAGCTTAGTTGCTTGAGGACATGCTGGAAATTACTTAAGGGGGAAGGGAACAGGATGATGGAAATAACTGAAGGGGGAAGGGAACAGGATGATAGAAATAACTGAAGGGGGAAGGGAACAGGATGATGGAAATAACTGAAGGGGGAAGGGAACAGGATGATGGAAATAACTGAAGGGGGAAGGGAACAGGATGATGAAAATAACTGAAGGGGGAAGGGAACAGGATGATGGAAATAACTGAATGGGGAAGGGAACAGGATGATAGAAATAACTGAAGGGGGAAGGGAACAAACAGGATGATGGAAATAACTGAAGGGGGAAGGGAACAGGATGATGGAAATAACTGAAGGGGGAAGGGAACAGGATGATGAAAATAACTGAAGGGGGAAGGGAACAGGATGATGAAAATAACTGAAGGGGGAAGGGAACAGGATGATGGAAATAACTGAAGGGGGAAGGGAACAGGATGATGAAAATAACTGAAAGGGGAAGGGAACAGGATGATGGAAATAACTGAAGGGGGAAGGGAACAGGATGATAGAAATAACTGAAGGGGGAAGGGAACAAACAGGATGATGGAAATAACTGAAGGGGGAAGGGAACAGGATGATGGAAATAACTGAAGGGGGAAGGGAACAGGATGATGAAAATAACTGAAGGGGGAAGGGAACAGGATGATGAAAATAACTGAAGGGGGAAGGGAACAGGATGATGGAAATAACTGAAGGGGGAAGGGAACAGGATGATGAAAATAACTGAAAGGGGAAGGGAACAGGATGATGGAAATAACTGAAGGGGGAAGGGAACAGGATGATGAAAATAACTGAAGGGGGAAGGGAACAGGATGATGGAAATAACTGAAGGGGGAAGGGAACAGGATGATGAAAATAACTGAAGGGGAAAGGGAACAGGATGATGAAAATAACTGAAGGGGAAAGGGAACAGGATGATGGAAATAACTGAAGGGGGAAGGGAACAGGATGATGAAAATAACTGAAGGGGAAAGGGAACAGGATGATGGAAATAACTGAAGGGGGAAGGGAACAGGATGATGAAAATAACTGAAGGGGGAAGGGAACAGGATGATGGAAATAACTGAAGGGGGAAGGGAACAGGATGATAGAAATAACTGAAGGGGGAAGGGAACAGGATGATGGAAATAACTGAAGGGGTAAGGGAACAGGATGATGAAAATAACTGAAGGGGAAAGGGAACAGGATGATGGAAATAACTGAAGGGGGAAGGGAACAGGATGATGAAAATAACTGAAGGGGGAAGGGAACAGGATGATGGAAATAACTGAAGGGGGAAGGGAACAGGATGATGAAAATAACTGAAGGGGGAAGGGAACAGGATGATGGAAATAACTGAAGGGGGAAGGGAACAGGATGATGGAAATAAATGAAGGGGAAAGGGAACAGGATGATGAAAATAACTGAAGGGGAAAGGGAACAGGATGATGAAATTAACTGAAGGGGGAAGGGAATAGGATGATGGAAATAACTGAAGGGGGAAGGGAACAGGATGATGAAAATAACTGAAGGGGAAAGGGAACAGGATGATGAAATTAACTGAAGGGGGAAGGGAACAGGATGATGGAAATAACTGAAGGGGGAAGGGAACAGGATGGTGGAAATAACTGAAGGGGGAAGGGAACAGGATGATGGAAATAACTGATGGGGGAAGGGAGTATGGAAATAACTTAATTGGGGGGATGATTAACTGATTTTAAATATACATATATTTGAACTTGTGGTTTGTAACAGTTTTGCAGGCATGACTGTATATTAATGTACCTTTTAAACACAATAAGAAGTGTACCACTAAATAGTATTTATTTATTTGTTTTTATTTAAAAATTGTGTTATGATTTTGTTTCTGGTTGGAAATTTAGTTGCTTTTCAGTTCATCTGACCTAAAGGATCATGTGAACTTTTGCCATCACTTTTAAATCTGTGTCCGTCAGTCTGATGTCCATCTGTCCATTGTCGTGGTCTTTCACATTACACATTTTGATCATCACCATTGAAACTATTGGGGGCCGCTGTGGCCATGATCGTATATTAGTTGGATTTACAACTACCAATGCAATCAGTGCCTATCACCACTGATGTTGTGAATTCGAGTCTCGATCAGGGCGAGGTGTGCAACATTATGTGATAAAGTTTGTCAGTGACTTGCGACAGGTCGGTGGTTTTCTCCGGTCCCTACGGTTTCCTCCACCAATAAAACTGACCACCACGATACAACTGAAATATTGTTGAAAGTGGCATTAAGCACCATCAAACAAACAAACAAACAATTGAAACTATTTGTCCTATTGGAATGGATATTTGCAGGAATGATGTTTGTAGGCTCCTCCAGACAGATTCATCATTTCGTCAAACTGGCTAAGCCATTAATTGTTTCTAATAGATTGAAATCTCAAAGCATCTCGGAAACCACATGTATCATGGAATTGTAAGTAATGATATTTAAATGACCCTCTAAGTTCTTTTTGTTCAAAAATCCAAGATGACCACCTCCACCGAACAAAATTTTAGCATATGATCCTTTGGAAAAAATATTTAAATATTATTCTGCTATGAAACCACTAAACCATTTGTAAGCAAACATGGCAAGAATGTTCATGTGGTGACCCTTTTTCTAAATGCTTGATTTTTTGTGTCAATTTGAAATCCAAGATGGCTGCTATTATTCCATAAAGCTGTATGTTTAGGGAAAAACCAACAAATACCAGATTTATGTGGTCCTTTAAGAGGTGTGGCATCTCTTGAAGGGGGTAGTTTACTAATATCTCATTGCATCTGAAATCTGACCTGATAAGAGGGGTCTTAGGTGAGAGGTGCCTTGCCTTAAAAGAGGGGGCTTTGGTGAGAGGTGCCTTATAAGAGTAGAACCACTACATCATCAAAGTGTCAGATTAGTTGACACATCGTTCAGTAAAATTGCAAACGTTGCAGATCTTGAATTGAGGTCGTGAGTACCTTTACAACTAGCAGAATTTCGAATTGGATTTTCTCATCATGCTCACACAAGTGTTTTAAGACATGATAAAATTGGTTGGTGAAATCAAATTTAAAAGTTGACAGAGATTGTTTATTGAATTCTGATAAAAATGAAACATTTTAACAAAACCAGACTGATTTTACTAGAGGCCCTAAAAGGGATTTTTTCTTAAAAGTTTTTCAAATTTATTTTATTAGACTGTTGTCATGGCAGTTTTAATTACCAGTACATTTATGTGTACAGTATAGACAATAGAAGCTAGACTATCAATGGAGACAAAATGACAATAATATAAATTTGATTTTTAAGTGATTTTTTTCAGAGGTCACATGTTCTTATTACCTTCGATATGCATCTTGGTATGGGCAGTCGTGATCGTATGGTAGTTGGATTTATAACTACCTATGCAATCAGTACCTATCACCACTGATGTTGTGAGTTCGAATCTCGTTCATGGCAATGTGTACTCGATACAACAGTATGTGATAAAGTTTGTCAATGACTTTCAATAGGTCGGTCGTTTTCTCTGGGTACTCCTGTTTCTTCCACTAATAAAACTGACTGCCATGATATAGCTAACACATTTTTGAAAGTGGGGTTAAACACCATAAACCAAGCAAACCATATTTTTCCCTAATGGAACCTCTTATTTGATAAACAATTAAATATTGAAATAATTTCTTTTTCAATAATATTTCCAGGACGGGAAATTAGAACTGATTTTTGAAAATGAATGAATTAAATGTTTCATTTAGTCAAGAGTTGATTTCAATTATAAATGTACTGGTACTTATATTTTATTTATTTAATCAAGGAACCAGTAAATAGATACAATGTACTGGTCCCTGGTTACATAAATAAAAATAGGCACCAGTCCCTGATTAAATAAATAAAAAGTACTGGTTCGTGATTAAATAAATAAAATTATTAGTACCAGTCCCTGATTAAATAGATAAAAGATAAGTACTGGTCCTTGATTAAATAGATAACATATAAGTACCAATCCCTGATTAGATAAATAAAATTATAAGTACTGGTTCCTGGTTAAATAAATAAAATATAAGTGCTGGTTCCTGGTTAAATAAATAAAATATAAGTACTGGTTCCTGGTTAAAAAAAAAATATAAATACTGGTCCTTGATTAAATAAACAAAATATAAGTACTGGTCACTAGTTGAATAAATAAAATTATTAGTACCAGTCCCTGATTAAATAAATAAAAGATAAGTACTGGTCCTTGATTAAATAGATAACATATAAGTACCAATCCCTGATTAGATAAATAAAATTATAAGTACTGGTTCCTGGTTAAATAAATAGAATATAAGTGCTGGTTCCTGGTTAAATAAATAAAATATAAGTACTGGTTCCTGGTTAAAAAAAATATATAAATACTGGTCCTTGATTAAATAAACAAAATATAAGTACTGGTTCCTGGTTAAATAAATAGAATATAAGTACTGGTTCCTGGTTAAATAAATAGAATATAAGTACTGGTTCCTGGTTAAATAAATAGAATATAAGTACTGGTTCCTGGTTGAAAAAAATATAAGTACTGGTCCTTGATTAAATAAATAAAAAAATAAAAAATGTTGTTCCCTGGTTAAATAAATAAAATTATAAGTACCAGTCCCTGATTAAATAAATGAAATACAAGTAGTTACATTGTCTGAAATTTAATAAAGTTGCCCCCCTCCTAAAAGGCCACTCCCACCAACAGCCACCAGTTTCTTATCAGGCCAAAATATTTGGAAATAAAATGTATCAAATTTGGTCCAAGCAGCTAGAAAATGAAGGCATAGGGAGTTCCCTCTTATGTCATTGGTGCACACTTTCATCTCATGTTACAAACTACTGTTGTATTGTTTAATGTCAAGGTCATTGGCTCATTGTTAATTGGCTGTTTGAACTTCTAATCTGGTAATTCATGAAAAGTTGTTTTACATATAAAACCAAGGGAAAAAATGTCACCCAAAAGGTGCCAATTAAAAATATAGCTCTACATATTAATTAGGGGGGTCAATGTATGATACTGGTCTTATAAATGCCACAGTACCCCATCGGTGCACACTTTCATCTCGTGTTGCAAACTACTATTATACTTATAAATATCAAGGTCATTGGCTCATTGTTAATTGGCTGTTTGAACTTCTAATTTGGTAATTTATCAAAAGTTGTTTGACATATAACACCAAGGGAAAAAATGTCACCCAAGAGGTGCCAATTAAAAGTGTAGCCCCACAGTACCCTTTGTAGTAGGTGACATTCCATTTCTTCCCTGTTCTAACAAAGAAGATCTCATCTTGACCTTTGACATACATATACCCAAGTTGTGGATGCCAGACAAAAAAAGATTAAACTTATCTCTAATTTAACTAGAAGGGATGGTTTTCTAGAGGTACCTTGGAGTTCTTCAAAGCAGACTATTGTTTTAAGGACTGTCAAAGTCATTGAGAGACAGAGAGCAATACAGTACTCGTCCAATTTAAATTATTTTCATTTTAAGTCCTGGTTTAATGGGTTACAGTTTAAAACATAGAACCCTATATGAAAATGAATAAAATCAAAATCATTTTCTCATAATCTAGGATTGATTGAACTGAAACTGTATATGAATAACCAGATGAGTGATACAGGCTCAGGTGAGCCTCTAGTTTGTCACCTACACTTTTCTTTTACTTTTTCTTTGGAATATTTAGCTAAGCTGTTTAAACAATTGTCTCAGGTCCCAAGCAGGTTCCATTTAGACAGTTTTCACTTTAACTAAGATATAGTATCATATACAGTCAAACCTGCTTTATCTGACCTTCCAAGGGAACATTGAAATATGGTCACATAAGACAGGTGGTTGCTAAATACAGGTTTAATTAATATGAAATGCATCGTGAAGGGAAATTAAAATTAAAGCCACCTAATACAAATTATTGCTAAATAAAAATAGTCGCTCAATACATGTTCGACTGTAGCTGAAAAAAATCACTGAAAGTGACAATAAATGACAATAACCCCAACAACCGTAACCATGGAAATGATCCTAACATCATTTCAGGTTCTTGGATTTTACTGTGACTTATCTTTACTATTCATTTATTGGACTGATTTTATATCATAGGAAGTGGAGGTTTTCATTTCATATGTGTTAATTAGTTGGGTGATTTCTGTCATTCAGCTGTTTTTGGTATTTTGTCATATCTGACTAGTAGGGGGATTTTGGTTTTTTGGTTCTTAGAGTCCCTGTTTTGTTATTTTGTCATATCTGACTAGTAGCGGAAATTTTGGTTTTATGGTTCTTAAGAGTCCCTGTTTTGTTATTTTGTCATATTTGACTAGTAGGGGGATTTTGGTTTTTTGGTTCTTAAGAGTCCCTATTTTGTTATTTTGTCATATCTGACTAGTAGGGGGAATTTTGTTTTTTTGGTTCTTAGAGTCCCTGTTTTGGTATTTTGTCATATCTGACTAGTAAGGGGATTTAGTTTTTTGGGTTCTTAGAATCCCTGTTTTAGTATTTTGTCATATCTGACTAGTAGGAGGGATTTTTTTTGTTTTTTTGTTCTTAAGAGTCCCTCCCTCTTTGTAGAAACAGGAGGAAAATCGTTACCCCCTAACACACATAGAAATATTATAATGATACCTGAAAATTAATGTCTGATACCATTTATCAGTGTTCCAGCTAGGAATTGAAAATGGAGTGTCGCGACTTTGGAAAAAGGACACTTCGGCATATCAAAAACTATGAAAAAGGGCAATATAGTTATTAGTTCACCTGGACCAAAGGTCCAGGTGAACTATTGCCATCACTTGGCGTCCGTCGTCTGTAGTCTGTCGTCCGTAAACTTTTCACATTTCAAGCTTCTTCTCCGAAACCACTTGGCCGATTGGAACCGAACTTAGCAGGAATGTTCCTTGGATGGTCCTCTACAAAATTACTGTTTTTCGTTCCAGTCGGATATTCAATATGGCTGCCAGGGCCAATAATATGCTCTGATTGGCTGAAATTTCAAAGATCTTCTTCTCTGAAACTAATGAACTGACTGAACCCAAACTGTAAAGGAATGATCATTGGAATGTCCTTTACCAAGTTACTGTTTTTTATGCCGATCGGAAATCCAAGATGGCCGCCACCGCAATACATAGATTAACATTGGACCCTATGGGAAAATGTTCAAATGCCTTCTTCTCAAAAACTACAAATATTATTAAAGCCAAACTGTACATGAATGTTCATTGGATGGTCCTCTACAAACGTTAGGTTTTTTGTTCTGATATGAAATTCAAAATGGCGGCTACGGCAGGACTTAGTTTAACATTGGACCCTATGGGAAAAATGTTTCAAAACGCTTCTTCTCTGAAACCACTTGGACAATTGAATCCAAACTGCCCAGGAATGATCATTGGAAGGTCCTCTACAAAGTTTCTGTTTTTTTATGCCGATCGAAAATTCAAGATGGCCACCACCGCAGGACATAGATTAACATTGGACCCTATGGGAAAATGTTCAAATGCCTTCTTCTCAGAAACTACAAATATGATTAAAGCCAAACTGTACATGAATGTTCATTGAATGGTCCTCTACAAAATATACGTTTTTTATTCTGATATGAAATTCAAAATGGCGGCTACGGCAGGACTTAGTTTAACATTGGACCCTATGGGGAAAATGTTTCAAAATGCTTTTTCTCTGAAACCACTTGGACAGTTGAAACCAAACTGCCCAGGAATGATCATTGGAAGGTCCTCTACAAGGTGTGTGTTTTTTATGCCGATCGGAAATCCAAGATGGCTGCCACCACAGGTCATAGTATTAACACAGAACCATATGGGGAAAATACAGAAATATATTCTTCTCTGAAGCTATTGCACTGAATGAACCTAAACTGTGCATCAATCATTGGAAGGTCCTTTACAAACTTTGTGTTTTTTATGTTGATCGTAATTCCAAGATGACTACCACTGCAGGACATAGTTTTTACATAGGACCAATTGTTTTTTTTTATTACCAGGTGAACGATACAGGCTCTTGAGAGCCTCTGGTTTTCATAGTTATTTTCAGTTACTTACTATTAAAAAAGTCTTTCAGCACAACATATACTTTATTACATTTTCAGCTCTTTGCATCAATGCATCTACATGACTTATTGTTTACATATATGTTATTACATATGTACAGAAATGCAGTTAAAATCTGAAGATCAATAAAAAGAAATGTGCTAAAAAGAATATTAGTGTTGTGAATGTTCCAGATACAATTTTAGCTAAAATAAAAGTCACACTATGTTTACAAGTCTTCTGTTTTTGTGTTTTAAAAAGGCATGTACACACTCATCAATGATGGAATTAAAAAGTGTCTGATCACAGTTGTACTTAATGTTCAAAATTTTGGAAAGTGTCTCAGTTTTAATGTTAGCTCTGTGGCTGGTTTTGATTAAGGCAACTTGAGAGAAAATTCTCTCAACTTCTGCAGTGCCCAAAGGCTGTATGACAGCAGTGCTACATTGAAGAAAGATTCTTGTCTTTGTGATCTACTGTCTGAAATAGTTCATTCAAGTGAGTTAAGGATCTGTTGTCAGAGGAGGACAAAATCTGTATAAATTCCTGCCACTGAATGAGCAGAGACTCAGAGTCCATGTCAAGATATGTAGCTAAGGCCTCCATTTCAGTATAACCATACATACACTCAATCAAATCAGTTCCTGTGAGATCAAGTATTGCTAACTGATCAATAATATCAGTATCCTCAAAACTTGACTGAATGTTGCTAATCAAAGTGTTTAAAAAAGGCTCTCTAATATTGTTGTCAAAGTTGTCAGGGAAAAATTTTATAATGAAATGAGTTATAGTGAACAATTAGTTATATTTAACAGATTATTTATCCCCATCAACTCTCGTGAGTATATATCTAGTCTGAGGTATATCTCTAAAATTTTAATATAATAGATCCCCCTTCTCCCAAAATCAGCAACAGGGGCCATCGTGGCTGTGATCGTATGGTAGTTGGATTTATAACTACCTATGCAATCAGTGCCTATGTTATGATATTAAACAACATGATAATAACTATTTACATATATTTATATATACAATGATATTTGTACAGTAACCATCAATCAATACTTTCACAACTGTATTTAATATGTCCACAATACAACACTTAGTTCTTGATCACAATTCTACTGCCAATGTTCATCACGTTTTCCCTACGACACACTTCAACTTCCGGTCTGACTAATTCCTACAACTACACTTGCAACACACGAGAACGTCCATATATAACACCTATCACCACTGATGTTGTGAGTTCGAATTTCGATCAGGGCGAGGTGTACAACATTATGTGATAAAGTTTGTCAGTAACTTGCGACAGGTCTGTGGTTTTCTCCGGGTCCTCAGGTTTCCTTCACCAATAAAACTGACCGCCACGATATAACTGAAATATTGTTGAAAGTGGCATTAAACACCATCAAACAAACAAACGACACCAAAATCAACAACCGTGATGTTGATAAATAGTAGTTATGAAGGTTGTGAATTACATGTTTTATTTGTATAGCAGGGTGTTAGAGCTGATAATATGAGACGGGGACAATTGTGTGTGTCGGTGCATGTGATAATATGAAATGTTTTGTTTGTACAGCAAGGTGTCAGAGCTGTTATAATATAACAGACATTGTTTGTTAGTTTAGCAGGGTGTCAGAGCTGTTATAATATAACAGACATTGTTTGTTAGTTTAGCAGGGAGTTAGAGCTATATTAACATGTAACAGACATTGTTTGTTAGTGTAGCAAGGCGTCAGAGCTATATTAACATGTAACAGACATTGTTAGTTTAGCAGAGAGTCAGAGCTATATTAACATGTAACAGACATTGTTTGTTAGTTTAGCAGGGAGTCAGAGCTATATTAACATGTAACAGACATTGTTTGTTAGTTTAGCAGGGAGTCAAAGCTATATTAACATGTAACAGACATTGTATGTTAGTTAGGCAGGGAGTCAGAGCTATATTAACATGTAACAGACATTGTATGTTAGTTTAGCAGGAAGTCAGAGCTATATTAACATGTAACAGACATTGTATGTTAGTTAGGCAGGGAGTCAGAGCTATATTAACATGTAACAGACATTGTATGTTAGTTTAGCAGGTAGTCAGAGCTATATTAACATGTAACAGACATTGTTTGTTAGTTTAGCAGGGAGTCAGAGCTATATTAACATGTAACAGACATTGTTTGTTAGTTTAGCAGGGAGTCAGAGCTATATTAACATGTAACAGACATTGTATGTTAGTTTAGCAGGGAGTCAGAGCTATATTAACATGTAACAGACATTGTTTGTTAGTTTAGCAGGGAGTCAGAGCTATATTAACATGTAACAGACATTGTTTGTTAGTTTAGCAGGGAGTCAGAGCTATATTAACATGTAACAGACATTGTATGTTAGTTTAGCAGGGAGTCAGAGCTATATTAACATGTAACAGACATTGTTTGTTAGTTTAGCAGGGAGTCAGAGCTATATTAACATGTAACAGACATTGTTTGTTAGTTTAGCAGGGAGTCAGAGCTATATTAACATGTAACAGACATTGTATGTTAGTTTAGCAGGGAGTCAGAGCTATATTAACATGTAACAGACATTGTATGTTAGTTTAGCAGGGCGTCGGAGCTATATTAACATGTAACAGACATTGTTTGTTAGTTTAGCAGGTAGTCAGAGCTATATTAACATGTAACAGACATTGTATGTTAGTTTAGCAGGGAGTCAAAGCTATATTAACATGTAACAGACATTGTTTGTTAGTTTAGCAGGGAGTCAGAGCTATATTAACATGTAACAGACATTGTATGTTAGTTTAGCAGGGAGTCAAAGCTATATTAACATGTAACAGACATTGTTTGTTAGTTTAGCAGGGAGTCAGAGCTATATTAACATGTAACAGACATTGTTTGTTAGTTTAGCAGGGATTCAGAGCTATATTAACATGTAACAGACATTGTATGTTAGTTTAGCAGGGAGTCGGAGCTATATTAACATGTAACAGACATTGTTTGTTAGTTTAGCAGGGAGTCAGAGCTATATTAACATGTAACAGACATTGTTTGTTAGTTTAGCAGGGAGTTAGAGCTATATTAACATGTAACAGACATTGTATGTTAGTTTAGCAGGGAGTCAGAGCTATATTAACATGTAACAGACATTGTTTGTTAGTTTAGCAGGGAGTCAGAGCTATATTAACATGTAACAGACATTGTTTGTTAGTTTAGCAGGGCGTCGGAGCTATATTAACATGTAACAGACATTGTTTGTTAGTTTAGCAGGTAGTCAGAGCTATATTAACATGTAACAGACATTGTTTGTTAGTTTAGCAGGGAGTCAGAGCTATATTAACATGTAACAGACATTGTATGTTAGTTTAGCAGGGAGTCAGAGCTATATTAACATGTAACAGACATTGTTTGTTAGTTTAGCAGGGAGTCAGAACTATATTAACATGTAACAGACATTGTATGTTAGTTTAGCAGGGAGTCAGAGCTATATTAACATGTAACAAACATTGTTTGTTAGTTTAGCAGGGAGTCAGAGCTATATTAACATGTAACAGACATTGTTTGTTAGTTTAGCAGGGAGTCAGAGCTACATTAACATGTAACAGACATTGTTTGTTAGTTTAGCAGGGATTCAGAGCTATATTAACATGTAACAGACATTGTTTGTTAGTTTAGCAGGGAGTCAGAGCTATATTAACATGTAACAGACATTGTTTGTTAGTTTAGCAGGGAGTCAGAGCTATATTAACATGTAACAGACATTGTTTGTTAGTTTAGCAGGTAGTCAGAGCTATATTAACATGTAACAGACATTGTATGTTAGTTTAGCAGGGAGTCAGAGCTATATTAACATGTAACAGACATTGTTTGTTAGTTTAGCAGGGAGTCAGAGCTATATTAACTTGTAACAGACATTGTATGTTAGTTTAGCAGGGAGTCAGAGCTATATTAACATGTAACAGACATTGTTTGTTAGTTTAGCAGGGAGTCAGAGCTATATTAACATGTAACAGACATTGTATGTTAGTTTAGCAGGGAGTCAGAGCTATATTAACATGTAACAGACATTGTTTGTTAGTTTAGCAGGGAGTCAGAGCTATATTAACATGTAACAGACATTGTTTGTTAGTTTAGCAGGGAGTCAAAGCTATATTAACATATAACAGACATTGTATGTTAGTTTAGCAGGGAGTCAGAGCTATATTAACATGTAACAGTCATTGTATGTTAGTTTAGCAGGGAGTCAGAGCTATATTAACATGTAACAGACATTGTATGTTAGTTTAGCAGGTAGTCAGAGCTATATTAACATGTAACAGACATTGTATGCTAGTTTAGCAGGGAGTCAGAGCTATATTAACATGTAACAGACATTGTTTGTTAGTTTAGCAGGGAGTCAGAGCTATATTAACATGTAACAGACATTGTTTGTTAGTTTAGCAGGGAGTCAGAGCTATATTAACATGTAACAGACATTGTATGTTAGTTTAGCAGGGAGTCAGAGCTATATTAACATGTAACAGACATTGTATGTTAGTTTAGCAGGGCGTCGGAGCTATATTAACATGTAACAGACATTGTATGTTAGTTTAGCAGGTAGTCAGAGCTATATTAACTTGTAACAGACATTGTTTGTTAGTTTAGCAGGGAGTCAGAGCTATATTAACATGTAACAGACATGGTATGTTAGTTTAGCAGGGAGTCAGAGCTATATTAACATGTCGATGCATGTGATAAAGAATGCTGTTGATGTTAAAGGTTTATTTTATTATAGTTCTTTTCATTAACGTCATAATTTGTTAGACTATTGACTTATAGATTACAGCAGGAGATACAGTCCGTTGTTTCTCACAATATCCCCCAGCGAGAACAAAGGAATAATTTACACGTTATTTACTATTTTTAGAATTCAATATCAACCCGGCAAAATAAACAACAAAATCACACAAACTATTCCAGTAGTGTTATGTGCACTAATTTAGATAATCACGTTTTTGGGGGGGGGGGGTTTTATATAATTTTCACACATTATTATTATATTGTGATCAGTTTTCGCGCTAACCCACTTGTCCTGAAGCCAGGGACAAGTAAAACTGGATTCGGACAAGTGAAAGTTATGAAAGAATTTGTTTGAATAAATTAGATAAATAAATAAATAAAATTAAGGCAAAGACTGTTTTGATTAAAAATTGTTTTTTATTTTTTCAGAAACTCCAATGGCTGTGAAACAGACGTTTAAAAATCAGACGAGAAACAAACAATTATGAGAAGTTTAAATGACGGTGATATGACTATAAGTAATCCGCTTCCACCGAAAAACTTCAGTCAAAACACAGTGATGATCGGCCAATCAGGAACAAACATGGCTGTCGGAGATGAACCTCGCAGAATTCTTGTTAAGCAAGAAGCCGTTGACGAGGAAGATACGTCGGTAAATAAGCGCAGATTTCTACGACCGGAGGTACCAGAATTACCCAAACAGCATAGCGATCCTTGTGGGCGTGTTTCTAAAGAAGGAAAATATGAATCTGATTCAGAGAAATTCTTTTCATATCAAACAAATTATGAGTATGATAAAGCATCTAGGGAACAAAGATCTGTTGTTGAAAGGTATAACGTTGAAACTTCACAATACCAAAGTTCTTTTGAACATAGAACGGTAATCAGAATGCCTTATAACCAAAGTGCTCCTAACCTTTTTAACAATCAATGCGATGATTCTGAGATGACCACTAATTTATTTACACCTACATATAAAGATGCAGGATATCTAGGTAATTATCACCTCGCGAGACAAAAGGAAGCACAACAATCTTATCTATCAGTGTCGCCAAGAAGCTTAGGAAGAGAAGCATTCAGAGCTGCTCGTTTGCCGCGGAGTGACGATAGTGTTACGTCAAAGGAACATTCTGATTTTAGTGGCTCAGAAGAAAGTATTAGTAGCCGGGAGCAATCACCATATTCTAAAGATGTACGCACACCTTCTCCGCATGTGAGTAAAACATCATCTACAGAGAGCAACGAAATAAAGAAACTTCATCACATTACTAGTATCGTAATCACTAGTGACGATGATGTGGTCACTACGATAAAAAGTGATATGGATACCATGGCAACTCAAGAAGAAGACAATGAAGGCTTGTTATCATTTAAACGTGCATTATTTCCCGGAAATTTTAAGAAGAATTTACAACATCGATATTTTAGTAGTCAAAAACGAAGTGGTTCATCTTCATCAACGGACACGTCAAGTTTTGATAAAGCAGAATCGGCACGTTCCCTATCAGCTTCTCCGTCACAGGAGAGAAGTTTTGAGGAAACGCCCGGACATTCACCAAGTAAGTCTAAATCAATAGAAATTGAATTGGCTTCCACAAACACGACCACAACTGAAGAAAATGATGTGTTTATGGAAGCGGCCAGAAAAACTCCACCACAAAAATTATCACCACAAAGTGCTTCAGACTTTTCTCAGATGTCGTTCAGTCCACAGGCACATGCTACGAGCCACCCTTCTCAGAAATATATTAATTCAGAACTTTCAGCCAGTACTAAGGAACAAGATTTATTTGGATCTCAGAATACTAAGCCTCAGTTTCCGATGTTTCATCACCATTCGCCTGGTTACCCATCACAACATTTTATGTCGCCTGCTAATTCTTCTCCATTGTGTTCCGTTCCAGAAGGAGGTCATATATTTAACTTCAACATGTCAAATCCTTTTGAAGGTTTTCACTCTGAACCAGAACTTCCGTCACCAAGCCCAGGACTTTCTCCAGGTATTCACTTTGCATTTCCACCTCGAGCAATGATGCTTAATTCAATGTCTGAATTGAACCGTTTGGCCGTATCTCCACGTGGAATATACCCTAGTCAGCCAATCAGTATGCCGTTATCCAAGTTACCGTCCAGTCACATGGCTAATATGGAACAAAATCGTGATCCGCGGAGAACTCTATCAGACTCAGATGCATATATATGCCCAGTGTGCAATCAGGTGTTTCCATCTTACGACAACTTGGCAAAGCACATGGCGAAACATTTACCAACAGAGACTGTTCGTCAAGGAGATAACAATAAGGTTCATTATTGTAAAGTTTGTAATCGTTCTTTTTCTCGTAGTGACATGCTAACTCGTCATATGCGTTTACACACTGGCATCAAACCTTACGAGTGTAACGACTGTGGTCAGGTATTCAGTCGTAGCGATCATTTAAACACGCACAAACGAACACACACTGGTGAAAAACCGTACAGATGTCCCCAGTGTCCCTATGCTGCTTGTCGTAGAGACATGATCACGCGTCACATGAGAACTCATTATAAAAGATCTGCAAAGCGTGGCAAGTTTTTGTCCGTGCCAGAGCGTGACACTGATTTGAGGAAAAGTTCTGTATCTAGCAATGATACAACTGATTCACAAGACATCCCTGGAAGGACGTACTCTCAGTCTAGTGTTGAAAGTGTTGATTATGATTCCAGTGGTTCACGCTCGTGTTCTATATCACGAGGAGATAGTGGTGAACGAATGCTGTTTCCTCTTTCACGCGGAGACAGTGGAGAGACAGAAAATCGAGTAAGACCTTGGTCGAGTACCGATAGCGCAGTATTTGAAGATACTAATGCTGATGGTCGTTCAGCTAAGCTTCATACTATACAGCGTGGACCACATGCTCATCGTGATATACCAATTCAACGCGACACATTAAAAGATCCCTTTCTTGGATATAGAAAAATGCGGAACTGGTCAACAACAAGCTATGAAAGCGTGGACTCTGAAGATGGAAGGTCGTTGAAGGACTCATTTGCGGAGGACACAATTTTCGAAGCTGAAGGCAATTCTGTAACCATGATAACATCAAATGTACAAATGGTTGCTAGGCAGAAAGAGAAGAAATGGGAATCACCATTAATAGAAGCAGAAAACTTACAAGAAAAATGTTCTATAAGTTCTGATTGTAAATCTTCTACTAATTGTTGATATATAGAACCATAGGATCTTAAAATGTCATCAATTTACTGATCTTTTCAAAAATGGAAGCACAATCTTTATTAAGTAAAGGTATAGTTTAGTTATATTTCTTTCCATGCAAATTTTTGAGATATTCATAACATTTTCAAAAATTGATCTTTTTTTCCTTGATAATGATTTAAAGCTTGCTATATTTTTTTTCTCTGTAAAAATGTTGATTTTTTTGTTATCAATTGAGAAAGATCAATTATGTTCGAAAAACATAAGAGTCTATAAATACTTTAAAATTGGTTGAATATCATACATGTGTTGTTTGTCATGGAAAATGCTGGCCACAAGTGATTTTAGTTCTTGTATTTTTAAAAGGATCAGTAAAGAAGACACAGTAGCAAAACTGTCTTCTCTTTTTTTTAACATTTTTCTAACGTCTCATTATAAATGTTGCATTCCTATATTATATCAATACAAACAATTGATATTTTTTAACTATAATTTTTTTTATATTTGTTGTTATATTTTATATTGTCAGATCATTGATTCATGTTGTTATTATCAATTACCGTATTTTTCTGAATATAAGGCACACCTTTTTATTTAAAAAATGTATCTGTTTTTATGCAGTTAGGTGCAATTCTGTTATGATCTCTACTCTGTCATCTAAACCTTCCAGAAGAAAAAAACAATATTTTGAGTGATTTTGCTATATGTGTATTGTGAAAATTTAAATGAAAAAAGATCAAGGATTTCAGTACAGAAATTTTTACACAAATAATACTTAGGTGTGACTTGTATTCTACTTTATATGGTAATGGTAAATATTTTCTCCTGCATTTGTGGCTTGGCATTTGTATATGCTTAACATTTTTGCTCAGAAAAAAATCCTGCATTAATTTTAACAAGTATCATAGTGAATACAAAATCAGAAGAAATTTATACATAGAGTGATGTCGTAAAGACAAACAATATTGTTGAAAACAAATAAATTTTAAAACAAAATTTTGCAATAAAAATGTACTAAAAAGTGTGCATAATATACATGTATGACCTAATACGATAAAGTGTCTGATAATGGGGTTGAATGTAAATTGAAGATGAGCAGTAATTAGTACCAAGCCACAATTGTTGAAGGAAAATTTCTCAAAATGCATTTTCTATTGTATTACAAAGAAGTTGTTTTAAGTGGTTGTTATTTTTTTCTGTACTTATGCTTTAAGGTGGTTGTCTTCTATCTGTTAAGTGAATCACAAGACGATAATAAAATATTATTTTTTTTTTTAGGTTAAGAGAAAAATGTAATAAGAAAACTAATTGAAATCGTTATAGATTTTTATGCAACAGGCAAAATGAGTGAAGTTATTTTCTTTGTAGCATTGGGTTCACATGGTACAAGGAGAGAGTTATTTAGTGCAAGTTATTATTTATCTGGGGGGTTTTCAATGAGGGGGTATGGATAAAAAAAATACAGAATTTAAATGCAATGTCTTAGAACAATAAAACAAGAAATGCATTATTGAATTTCATCAAACTTTGTTTTATGTTGAAATCTGAGGCAAGATCTAAATGGTGGTGATTGGAGTTTTTTGTGTGGAACAATTTTAAAGATTTTCAATATGGCAGTTTGAAAAACAAAAACAGAAACGGAATGACACTTACACTCCTTATTTTGTTTTTCATTTTCTTGCAAATGTGTTTGTTTTTCCATTTTCCATCCTTGTCAATGCTGTTAAGTGGTGGACTTTAACACCTTGTTATCTGTGTAAAGGACTTGATAGCCTGAAGTCTGTGGTTTTCTCCAGGTACTCTGGTTTCCTCCACCAATAAAACTGACCGCCACGATATAACTGAAATATTGTTGAAAGTGGCATTAAACACAATAACCCTAACCCTAATGGCCTGAAGTGCACCCCCCTTTTTTTTTCCACAATCAAAGCACATGTTATCAGTTACAGTAATCTTCCCTCTCTTATAAGGATTTTTTTTTTTATCTCCTGAATGGCCAACAAAGAAAATTCCATTTTGATATACTCCCCTTAGGTCTCGGGTTTTGGGTGGTTTTTCTGGAAAACAAATGCATTTTTGACAAATTTATTGAGACCTGAAGGATTAATCTAAGATTAAAATTGTTTCGCTTTATTTCAAAATCTGTGATCAAGTATAATAGCACTTATTGTATTAAGTCCTTTTCTGAAATTTCAGAATAAAATATTCAAAATGTTAACAAAAAAAGAAGAGGAAGTTCCACATTAAAATTCATCATTGCCATTATGTATGCTTCACATTTCAATGTGAAACAAGACTATTTTCTCATATTTGTTTCACATCACAACTTTGTTGTGTTTTTATCAGTATTACTATAGTAGATATTATTTTATACAAGTGCTATTTATTTGTTATGTACTTTGTAATCCAAAGAATGTCACATGTTCAAAGGTCAAAAATTAGCATCCCGATATAAAGGGAGATTACTCTGTTGGGAAGCATGTTCAAAGGTCAAAAATTAGCATCCTGTTATAAAGGGAGATTATTCTTTTGGGGAGCATGTTCAATGGTAACAAATTAGCATTCTGCCTATGAAGGGAAATTACTCTTTGGGAAGCATTGGAACTTTTAGAGCAATTTGGTTAGTTTAACTCAATTTTAGATTTAAGAGTCATGATTGAATTTAGTTTTCTTTTGAATTAAACTATATTTAAACTTATCATTAAAATCTCCAAGGATCTCAATTTCATTTTGATTTATTTAAAAAAAATATATATTAAGTTTTGTTAACATGATTTTCTATAATAAATATATACAAAAAACTCTAGATTAATTTCCGAACGTTGCGGCCTTCCTCAGCAGAAGTTTATTACATATATATGAAAATCAAACAACATGACGTTACAATGAAGATAAAAGAGTTTATGATGTTGATTTGGCGGAATTTTGTTTACAGAATGTGAAAAAAATATTTATGTCGGACAAACTGGTGATAAGTTTTATCAACGTATGCTATTGAATTTTTCAAAAATAAGAACCCAGAAAGTGGAAGATCCTGTTGCAAAACATTTTTGTCAGAAAAACCATTGCGTTAAAAATTTCAAAGTCATAGGAATTGAGAAAACCGGAAACGGTGACAAAATTTACAGAGAAACTAAGGAATCACTTTGGATATAAAAACTTAAAACTTTTGAGCCGTTAGACCTAAGCATAAAATTGGATCGACATTGACTTTTCATAAACAAAATTCCACGAAATCAACATCATAAACTCTTTTATCTCCATTGTAACGTCATGTTGTTTGTTTTTCATATATATATGTAATAAACTTCTGCTGAGGAAGGCCGCAACGTTTGTGTAAATTATTTAGAGACTTTAAATATATTTGATAAAGTCAAACATTTTTAGCTGATCAAGAAATTTGAACTTTGAACCTTGGATTTAAAGTAGGTGTGGTCTTGTTAGTTAGCTTTACAAAGTGCAAATTCTAAATAATTTTAACAAATTAAAGAGTTGTGTCCCTTGGAACAAATATTTTTTATGATTTATTTTACAGTTGTAGGTTTTATTTTTCATCTTTTATTTAGGGTTTTTATTTTTGTTCAATTTTTACGAAGGTAATGCCCTAAAAAGGTATAAAATGAAGATATTATGTTTTTGTGAGTACTTGAGTACCTGACTTATGTTTTTGTGAGTACTTGAGAACCTGACTCATTATGTCCTTGTGAGTACAGTCAATGAGTACATGACTTATGTTTTTGTGAGTACTTGAGTACCTGACTTAAGTTTTTGTGAGTACTTGAGTACATTACATATGTTTTTGTGAGTACTTGAGTACCTGACTCATTATGTTTTTGTGATTACTTGAGTACTGTCATCTGATTGCGTTTTACGTTTAGTAAAAGAAATAACGATAGTTTAATTCATAGTATATACCTCGTTTTACTGGCTTTAGTTCAAGTTTGCATTTTCTTAATATGTTTATAAGCATCTATTCAAGGTTAAAAATAAAAAAATTCTTGTCCTATTATTGAAAAATCACATTTTATTTTTTTTACAAGTTTAATAATTTTTTTAATTGATTTGAAAAAAAATTCAAGTTAATATTTGGTTTTATCATTTCTTTGTAAAAGGCCATGATTATTGGTAAATCTTCCTTCGTGTTTAAGCCACGATTGTTTGATAGATCTTCGTTTCTCAAAAGTGCCTTAGAAATGACCGATTCCAACGACACAATTTTATTTCATTTACATTTTCTTTTAATCGTGTAAAAAGGGGAGACAAATCTATGTTGTTTTTCTTTAGAAGTAGAATTTTTAGTGGATTCAGATTTTTACATACATTGTACGTAAATTTACAGATATTTTATAAATTTGTTGTGAAATCAACTTAAAATTGAAAAAAAAAAAAAAATAGAACTCAGTACTAATTATGGCTGAATTAAAAATAGTTTTAAATTTTTTTTATTTTTGTTATCAAAATATTTTTTTATTTTTTTAATGGGAGGGGGCTATTAGAGAATTTCAACGGAGGCAAAAAAAACATTTTTAGATTATTTTAGGTTTCATTTCTCATTTAAAAATTTTTGAATTTCAATTTTTTTTGGTGGGACTATTTTTTTGTTTTGTAACTAATATTACAATCTTTTTATTACTACAAATGTACACGTTATAAGACTGATTTTCTCTTGCTCGACATTAATCTCAATTATTTACAAGTTGTCAACAAACAAATTTCAATCGCATAAATTATGAACCAACGTCACAGAAATTTTCAAAATATAAAGTAAACCAGCAACAATTAAGACATGATTTTCATGCACGATTCACACAAAATAAATCACTTTAATTTCACACGAAGGAAATATTTCTGTGCAATAACGAGTTTGTTTGTTGAGTCTGAGATGAGTAAGGACAACCTTTTAACCTGTGATTACATGCTCAATATTTCTTTTGTTATTTCTGACTTGCCCGGTGAGTTATATAGAATTCATTTGTGATTTGTACAGACCTACAGTTTTATCATCCAAAATTAATGGGTTGCCTCCCTTGTGGTATAATCTTAGTTTCCTGTAAATGGGTTATCTCCCTTGCTGTATAATCTTAGTTTCCTGTAAATTGGTTACCAACCTTGTGCTATAATCTTAGTTTCCTGTAAATGGGTTATCTCCCTTGCTGTATAATCTTAGTTTCCTGTAAATTGGTTACCAATCTTGTGGTATAATCTTAATTTCCTGTACATGGATTACCTCCCTTGTGGTATAATCTTAGTTTCCTGTAAATGGGTTACCTCGCTTGTGATATAATCTTAATTTCCTGTAAATGGGTTACCTCCCTTGTGGTATAATCTTAGTTTCCTGTAAATGAGTTACCTCCTTTATGGTACAACCTTAACTTCCTGTAACTCAAACAGACCTTTCTTTTCTCCATAATGTTTTTTCCATAATGAAAAAAACAAACAACAAAATTTATAGAACAATCAATCAGTTCATTATTATTGTTTTTATTTATTTCTCTGAGAAATTGAAAGCTTCCTTAAACAAAAAATCAACTATGAATTTCAAACCCAGTATAATACATAATAATGATGTTTTTCTCGAAACAATCTTTTTTAGGATAAAATCTTTAAACTTCATACATTTTTGTCAAATGAATACTGCATTGTATTAAAGAGTTGATGTGAATATGATTAAATTAATAGAATAAAAGAGGTTTAACTAAGGGGAATAACTCCTCTTTTTTTTGCTTCATTTTTAGTGTTGAAAATATTAAATCAGTTTGTAGAATCTACTGGTGGTTACCCAAATCGGGAACAGGACAAAAGCCCCTTGACACAAAGCCCCAATAAAAAGTGTATTAAAATATTTTATTTAAATTTGTTTGAAAAAAGTGGATTTATTTGACAAAATGTATGTGTTGATCCTTTTCTTTGGATAAATTTGTGGATAAAATGGAGCTTTTCATGTGTTTTTATGGAGCTGGGGTGCTTAAAGTTGGTGAGATTAACGGAATAAACATCTTTTCCATTATGTAGTAGTCTATCTTTTTTTTTAAAGACCAACTTACAATTGATTAAATATAAATTTATGTAGCCCATTATAAGGTTAGGCCATGAGAGCTTTTAGTATCAATTGACGTCTGTCGTCTGTAGCATTTTCACATTTTAATCTCCTAAAAATGCTCAACCAAATTAAACCAACATCTGCAAAGATGATCATTTTGAAGAGGAGATTCTAACATATTTTTATTTAAGTTGCTCCTTCTTCGGCGAGGGTCTATAAGTAAGAGGGAAATTTAGTAAATCTTTAACAAAAATCTCTACAAGGTGAGGATTCAGGCTCCTGCGAGCCTCTAGTTTTCATTGTAAATACTTAATATGGACCGACCGATAGTGCCATTTTTTAGCAACCAGTTACAAAAATATAGAAAAAAAAAATTCAGAATTTTTATATTGATTGCTCTGTTTTGTATATGTAACCAATATGCTTAACAACCTAAACTGTATGATGTGTAAAACCAACAATTTTCTGATCAAAAACTGAAGTATTTTTAGATTACCGAGCTGAAACTGTTCTGTTTTTAGAATACTGAACTGAAGCTGTTCTATTTTTAGAATACTGAACTGAAACTGTTCTATTTTTAGAATACTGAACTGAAACTATTCTATTTTTAGAATATTGAACTGAAACTGTTCTATTTTTAGAAAGTTAAATATAAATTTGGGAAAATATGGATGAACAGTTTTAAACTGTGACTTATCTTTGAATTTATTAATTTTCGTAGAATGATGTTTTTATTAAGAGCAAAGAATCAAATTGTTCACATAACTGCAATCTGTCAGTAGATATATTTAGATAGTCATGTGATCATATATTTATAGTCATGTGATCATATATTTATAGTATTGTCTTGATCATTCCAGAGTCAAAGGTCAGTTGTAAATTGTTTATAATATCATAAGGGGCCCAATAAATTCTTCAAATCATGTGCAATTTGTGATATGCCTTATCATGTTTGGTACATTTGATGTACAACTTCATCATTAAATCACATGATTGTCATGTGACATTGTAGTTACCTCCCTTGAACATAGCTTTTTTTCTAATTATTTCCCTTTATTTACCCTTTAAGTATATGTATACAGCCGCAAAACATTTGCAGTAGTATTATGTTATGGGTTTTTTGAGGAGGAAGCTTTTATCGATATGTCATGGATGTATGATGTTGCGCCGGGGTAGCATCCCTCCCCCTTTCCATTTTTAACTCTTAAATATTAAATTAATTGGATAAATTATTGTTCGAACAATTTTTTTCCCTATAATTTATTGAGGTAAATGAACAAATTAGACATAAAATGTTGAATTCAAACAATTTCTAAGAATTTTGTTTTTGTTTTGCATTTTACATTTATTTTTTAGAACAAAGTTCCTTAATATTTAATTTAAATAAATTGTTCTTTTTGGGGGGCAAATGTGCTTAAAATATTAGAATAAATTAAAAAACAAACACCTCCCAGTCCTGTTATGTAGTGTTACATGGAGGAATTATCTCCCATAAAAAATGCAACTAATGCATAGAATGTATTGACCTCAAATTTCCTTGAACAATTTAATCCAATCATATCTTTTTATTCCATTCACTGTTTTTGTTATCATTTCTAGAGAGTTTAAGGGTCAGTGCAATGTTGTCAGGTTAGATAACTCTTGTGTATCTCTGTGTCAGGGTAGATAACTCATGTTTGTTGTGCTTAGCACAAAATTCACCTTGGTAAAAACATGATTTCTGTATTTTTATGGGGAAGTGAATTCTGATTATGATAATTTTATTTATTCTATAAGAATTGTAGCAGTTCATACTATTTCTATTCTGTTTTATATCTTAAGGTTTTAAGTTGTAAATTTTTTAACTTTAATGTATTTTATCTTACTCAACATTTTATTTCATTCACATCACAATTTTTTTTACTTCAAGAAATCATAATTCCTTAAAACTTCTCATTTTCTGTGTCAGTATCTCATGTTTTTACCATGGTAACCAAATTCATTGAAGCATCAACGTTATTTAATTATTGTAAACTGGTTTTTACACATTTTTTTATTAAGTTTTTTTTATATTGTGTGACATTTTTATCAGAAGCTGAAGATTATTTATTTTTAGTTTGTAAATAAGATTTCAGAGCTTTATTTTTTCGTTTGTTTGTTCCGTTAAAGTTTATTTTAAGCAGAGTTTTTTTTGTGTGTGACTGGAAAAAAATTATCTTTACAATATATCACGTTTTATGTATATATGTACAATTTAAAAAAATTTCAAAGCAAGCAACTTTTAAATTTAATTTTCTCAAGTCATTTTATTTTTTTATTCCAAAGATTAAGGTCCATATAAAAAAAAATATTGGTCTTCAAAGTGAGATGCATTTTGTGCTTGCATCTGTACTCACTTTAATTCAGTAATAACATTATTTTTGTATTTACCTGAGAATTCTGTGAAAAATGGGAAAATCTTTCAAAAAATATTAACAGAACATTGTGATTATAAAAGAGAAAACAGGGAAACAAAAAATTGAAATTGTATTGAAATAACCATTAAGATAACCATTTCATACTTCATGTTGATGGACTAAGGGAGGTAATTCTATTCACATGGGAAGATTTACCTCCCTTTATCACAGGTGTAAAACTCCACATGGAACAATTTCATGTATTTTCTAATTTCCAAATTTTCTACTTCAATGAAAATGAGATCATGTTCTAAAAGACATAATTTCAGATATTCAGTGACTTTTTATTTCTGATAATGTTATACATGTACATGTAAGTTGCACCTAAAATTTGCGATTTAAAAAAAACTTAAAATAATGTTTAGAAGTACTGTTAAAAATAAATAATAATTTTATATTAAAAATAGATTATACAAACAACCAGAGAATATAAGGTTCTCCTATAAGACTTTATTAATCATCAAATTTTCACATATTCAGATGTCTTATTTTGGTCGAATGGAAGAAACCATTCTATCCTTAAATAATGAACAAGTTTAAAATTTTGAAAGCTTAGTGAAAGTTTATGCTATTTCCTACATGACATTTAGTATCAAAATAGTTAACAAGTATTATTTTTGAAACAATTGTCAATAGTGAAAGTGAAAGTAGGAGAATTGATAACAAGTAACAAGATAACAAGTAGAATTTAAAACAATGCTATACTAAAAAGTTATTAATAGTGAAAGTGAAAGTAGAATTTATAGCAATGTTATACTAAAAAGTAATCAAAAGCAGGAGAAATTACTGAAAAAGTTTTTAATAGTGAAAGTGAAAGTAGAATTTTAAGCAACATTATACTAAAAAGTTGTCGTAGGAGAATTGATAAATATATTTGTTTCTAATGGCTCGATGGTGCATGTGCATAATAAATTAAGACAAGGTTGTGGTAGTAATAAATACTGGTCTTTTTGTGATTTTATTAAGACATACATATATATATATGGACTTGTTTATTTTCAAATGATGCTAAGCTTGAGTGAACAAAGTGTGTTTGATAATGAGATTATAGACTTGATGGCTTGTTAACATTATAAAAAAAAATAGTGCAAGTTTACATTTGTTTTAAATTTCTGAACTAGTGTACAATACTGTTAGGACAAAACACCATGATATAGCTAAAATAATGCTAAAGTTGGCTTTAAATACCAATCAATCAATCAATGTTAGGACAAAATTCTGATTTCATGGAATTTCTGATTTATTGACATTATATTGTTATTTTTTGTCAGAATTAATATCATCAAATGTGATATTTTTGATAAACAGTAATTTTAAAATTATTGAAATATGCATAAAAATAATTTATATAATTTGGAGAAATGAATGACTTGTACACAATAGCCATTATTTTCAAATCCTGAAATCTATTCATAGACAATAAATTTGATTACAGTCTAAGGGAGATAACTCATGATTTATTATTTTTTTATTACTTTGATATTTTAGCATTAACTGCTTGTAATGCAAGTTAAAAAATGAAATTAAAAATATTGAAATTAATAAATTCAGTTTAGATATCACAAAATTTATTGTCTACACACATTATCATCTCTGGGGCGCTATTTTTGTTATTATTACCTGGGTGATACATTGTTACTATTGCCTGACATATTTTTTGTTATTGTCATTGTTTTTGTTTCCCACTGTGCTCAGTGGTTTCTATGGTTACCTCAATGATTTGTCAATGGCCATAAAAATGTCATAAAAGTGGAAAAAATGAGCTTTAAAACTGATCTTGTTTTTGTGTTATTTATATTACTATAGTCAAAGAATTTAATTTTTCTGCACACCATGACGAGCAAACTAACAATTACACTACTGACACAGTCAGGGACGAGCAAGCTAAAAATTACACTACTGACACAGTCGGGGACGAGCAAACTAACAATTACACTACTGACACAGTCGGGGACGAGCAAACTAACAATTACACTACTGACACAGTCGGGGACGAGCAAACTAACAATTACACTACTGACACAGTCGGGGACCAGCAAACTAACAATTACACTACTGACACAGTCGGGGACGAGAAAACTAACAATTACACTACTGACACAGTCGGGGACCAGCAAACTAACAATTACACTACTGACACAGTCGGGGACCAGCAAACTAACCATTACACTACTGACACAGTGGGGGACGAGTAAACTAACCATTACTCTACTGACACAGTCGGGGACCAGCAAACTAACAATTACACTACTGACACAGTCGAGAACCAGCAAACTAACAATTACACTACAGACGCAGCTGGAATGAGCAAACTAACATGACACTACTGACACAGTCGGGGACGAGCAAACTAACAATTACACTACTGACACAGTCGGGGACCAGCAAACTAACAATTACACTACTGACACAGTCGGGGACGAGCAAACTAACCATTACACTACTGACACACTCGGGGACAAGCAAACTAACCATTACACTACTGACACAGTCGGGGACGAGCAAACTAAAAATTACACTACTGACACAGTCGGGGACCAGCAAACTAAAAATTACACTACTGACACAGTCGAGAACCAGCAAACTAACAATTACACTACAGACGCAGCTGGAATGAGCAAACTAACCATGACACTACTGACACAGTCGGGGACGAGCAAACTAACAATTACACTACTGACACAGTCGGGGACGAGCAAACTAACCATTACACTACTGACACAGTCGGGGACGAGCAAACTAACAATTACACTACTGACACAGTCGGGGACCAGCAAACTAACCATTACACTACTGACACAGTCGGGGACAAGCAAACTAACCATTACACTACTGTCACAGTCGGGGACGAGCAAACTAACAATTACACTACTGACACAATCGGGGACCAGCAAACTAACAATTACACTACTGACACAGTCTGGGACCAGCAAACTAACAATTACACTACTGACACAGTCGGGGACAAGCAAACTAACCATTACACTACTGACACAGTCGGGGACGAGCAAACTAACAATTACACTACAGACGCAGCTGGAATGAGCAAACTAACCATGACACTACTGACACAGTCGGGGACCAGCAAACTAACAATTACACTACTGACACAGTCAGGGACGAGCAAACTAACAATTACACTACTGACACAGTCGGGGACGAGCAAACTAACCATTACACTACTGACACAGTCGGGGACCAGCAAACTAACAATTACACTACTGACACAGTCGGGGACCAGCAAACTAACAATTACACTACTGACACAGTCGGGGACGAGCAAACTAACCATTACACTACTGACACAGTGGGGGACGAGTAAACTAACCATTACTCTACTGACACAGTCGGAGACCAGCAAACTAACAATTACACTACTGACACAGTCGGGGACGAGTAAACTAACAATTACACTACTGACACAGTCGGGGACGGGCAAACTAACAATTACACTACTGACACAGTCGGGGACGAGCAAACTAACAATTACACTACTGACACAGTCGGGGACGAGCAAACTAACCATTACACTACTGACACAGTCGGGGACGAGCAAACTAACAATTACACTACTGAGAGTCAGGGACGAGCAAACTAACCATTACACTACTGACACAGTCGGGGACGAGCAAGCTAACCATTACACTTCTGACACAGTGGGGGACGAGCAAACTAACAATTACACTACAGACAACTGTCGGGGACGAGCAAGCTAACAATTACACTACTGACACAGTCGGGGACGAGCAAACTAACAATTACACTACTGACACAGTCAAGGACGAGCAAGCTAACCATTACACTACTGACAGTCGGGGACGAGTAAACTAACAATTACACTACTGACACAGTCGGGGACGAGCAAACTAATAATTACACTACTGACGCAGTTCGAATGAGCAAACTAACCATTACACTACTGACACAGTCAGGGACGAGCAAACTAACAATTACACTACTGACGCAGTTCGAATGAGCAAACTAACAATTACACTACTGACACAGTCGGGGACGAGCAAACTAACAATTACACTACTGACACAGTCTGGGACGAGCAAACTAACAATTACACTACTGACACAGTTGGGGACGAGCAAACTAACAATTACACTACTGACACAGTCGGGGACGAGTAAACTAATTATTACACTACTGACACAGTCGGGGACGAGCAAACTAACAATTACACTACTGACACAGTCGGGGACCAGCAAACTAACAATTACACTACTGACACAGTCGGGGACGAGAAAACTAACAATTACACTACTGACACAGTCGGGGACCAGCAAACTAACAATTACACTACTGACACAGTCGGGGACGAGCAAACTAACCATTACACTACTGACACAGTGGGGGACGAGTAAACTAACCATTACTCTACTGACACAGTCGGATACCAGCAAACTAACAATTACACTACTGACACAGTCGGGGACGAGTAAACTAACAATTACACTACTGACACAGTCGGGGACGAGCAAACTAACAATTACACTACTGACACAGTCGGGGACGAGCAAACTAACAATTACACTACTGACACAGTCGGGGACGAGCAAACTAACAATTACACTACTGACACAGTCGGGGACGAGCAAACTAACCATTACACTACTGACACAGTCGGGGACCAGCAAACTAACAATTACACTACTGACACAGTCGAGAACCAGCAAACTAACAATTACACTACAGACGCAGCTGGAATGAGCAAACTAACCATGACACTACTGACACAGTCGGGGACGAGGAAACTAACAATTACACTACTGACACAGTCGGGGACCAGCAAACTAACAATTACACTACTGACACAGTCGGGGACGAGCAAACTAACCATTACACTACTGACACACTCGGGGACAAGCAAACTAACCATTACACTACTGACACAGTCGGGGACGAGCAAACTAAAAATTACACTACTGACACAGTCGGGGACCAGCAAACTAAAAATTACACTACTGACACAGTCGAGAACCAGCAAACTAACAATTACACTACAGACGCAGCTGGAATGAGCAAACTAACCATGACACTACTGACACAGTCGGGGACGAGCAAACTAACAATTACACTACTGACACAGTCGGGGACGAGCAAACTAACCATTACACTACTGACACAGTCGGGGACGAGCAAACTAACAATTACACTACTGACACAGTCGGGGACCAGCAAACTAACCATTACACTACTGACACAGTCGGGGACAAGCAAACTAACCATTACACTACTGTCACAGTCGGGGACGAGCAAACTAACAATTACACTACTGACACAGTCGGGGACCAGCAAACTAACAATTACACTACTGACACAGTCTGGGACCAGCAAACTAACAATTACACTACTGACACAGTCGGGGACAAGCAAACTAACCATTACACTACTGACACAGTCGGGGACGAGCAAACTAACAATTACACTACAGACGCAGCTGGAATGAGCAAACTAACAATTACACTACTGACACAGTCGAGAACCAGCAAACTAACAATTACACTACTGACACAGTCGGGGACCAGCAAACTAACAATTACACTACTGACACAGTCGGGGACCAGCAAACTAACAATTACACTACTGACACAGTCGAGGACCAGCAAACTAACAATTACACTACTGACACAGTCGGGGACCAGCAAACTAACAATTACACTACTGACACAGTCGGGGACCAGCAAACTAACAATTACACTACAGATGCAGCTGGAATGAGCAAACTAACCATGACACTACTGACACAGTCGGGGACCAGCAAACTAACAATTACACTACTGACACAGTCGGGGACCAGCAAACTAACAATTACACTACTGACACAGTCGGGGACGAGCAAACTAACAATTACACTACTGACACAGTCGGGGACGAGCAAACTAACCATTACACTACTGACACAGTCGGGGACCAGCAAGCTAACAATTACACTACTGACACAGTCGGGGACCAGCAAACTAACAATTACACTACTGACACAGTCGGGGACGAGCAAACTAACAATTACACTACTGACACAGTAGGGGATGAGCAAACTAACAATTACACTACTGACACAGTCGCGGACGAGCAAACTAACCATTACACTACTGACACAGTCGGGGACGAGCAAACTAACAATTACACTACTGACAGTCGGGGACAAGCAAACTAACCATTACACTACTGACACAGTCGGGGACCAGCAAACTAACAATTACACTACTGACACAGTCGGGGACCAGCAAACTAACAATTACACTACTGACACAGTCGGGGACCAGCAAACTAACAATTACACTACTGACATAGTCGGGGACGAGCAAACTAACCATTACACTACTGACACAGTCGGGGACCAGCAAGCTAACAATTACACTACTGACACAGTCGGGGACGAGCAAACTAACAATTACACTACTGACACAGTCGGGGACGAGCAAACTAACCATTAAACTACTGACAACAGTCGGGGACGAGCAAACTAACAATTACACTACTGACACAGTCGGGGACGAGCAAACTAACAATTACACTACTGACACAGTCGGGGATGAGCAAACTAACAATTACACTACTGACACAGTCGGGGACGAGTAAACTAACAATTACACTACTGACACAGTCGGGGACCAGCAAGCTAACCATGACACTACTGATACAGTCGGGGACCAGCAAACTAACAATTACACTACTTACACAGTCAGGGACGAGCAAACTAACAATTGCACTACTGACACAGTCAGGGACAAGCAAACTAGTAATAGCACTACGGATGCAAATCGAATGAGCAAACTACCCATTACATTATCGATGCAGTCTGTACCAGTAAACTAACCGTTACACTACAGATTCAGTTAGAACGAGGAAAGCTAACCATTACACTACTGACACAGTCGGGGACGAGTAAACTAACAATTACACTACTGACACAGTCGGGGACGAGCAAACTAATAATTACACTACTGACGCAGTTCGAATGAGCAAACTAACCATTACACTACTGACACAGTCAGGGACGAGCAAACTAACAATTACACTACTGACGCAGTTCGAATGAGCAAACTAACAATTACACTACTGACACAGTCGGGGACGAGCAAACTAACAATTACACTACTGACACAGTCTGGGACGAGCAAACTAACAATTACACTACTGACACAGTTGGGGACGAGCAAACTAACAATTACACTACTGACACAGTCGGGGACGAGTAAACTAATTATTACACTACTGACACAGTCGGGGACGAGCAAACTAACAATTACACTACTGACACAGTCGGGGACTAGCAAACTAACAATTACACTACTGACACAGTCGGGGACGAGAAAACTAACAATTACACTACTGACACAGTCGGGGACCAGCAAACTAACAATTACACTACTGACACAGTCGGGGACGAGCAAACTAACCATTACACTACTGACACAGTGGGGGACAAGTAAACTAACCATTACTCTACTGACACAGTCGGAGACCAGCAAACTAACAATTACACTACTGACACAGTCGGGGACGAGTAAACTAACAATTACACTACTGACACAGTCGGGGACGAGCAAACTAACAATTACACTACTGACACAGTCTGGGACGAGCAAACTAACAATTACACTACTGACACAGTCGGGGACGAGCAAACTAACCATTACACTACTGACACAGTCGGGGACGAGCAAACTAACCATTACACTACTGACACAGTCGGGGACCAGCAAACTAACAATTACACTACTGACACAGTCGAGAACCAGCAAACTAACAATTACACTACAGACGCAGCTGGAATGAGCAAACTAACCATGACACTACTGACACAGTCGGGGACGAGCAAACTAACAATTACACTACTGACACAGTCGGGGACCAGCAAACTAACAATTACACTACTGACACAGTCGGGGACGAGCAAACTAACCATTACACTACTGACACACTCGGGGACAAGCAAACTAACCATTACACTACTGACACAGTCGGGGACGAGCAAACTAAAAATTACACTACTGACACAGTCGGGGACCAGCAAACTAAAAATTACACTACTGACACAGTCGAGAACCAGCAAACTAACAATTACACTACAGACGCAGCTGGAATGAGCAAACTAACCATGACACTACTGACACAGTCGGGGACGAGCAAACTAACAATTACACTACTGACACAGTCGGGGACGAGCAAACTAACCATTACACTACTGACACAGTCGGGGACGAGCAAACTAACAATTACACTACTGACACAGTCGGGGACCAGCAAACTAACCATTACACTACTGACACAGTCGGGGACAAGCAAACTAACCATTACACTACTGACACAGTCGGGGACCAGCAAACTAACAATTACACTACTGACACAGTCTGGGACCAGCAAACTAACAATTACACTACTGACACAGTCGGGGACAAGCAAACTAACCATTACACTACTGACACAGTCGGGGACGAGCAAACTAACAATTACACTACAGACGCAGCTGGAATGAGCAAACTAACAATTACACTACTGACACAGTCGAGAATCAGCAAACTAACAATTACACTACTGACACAGTCGGGGACCAGCAAACTAACAATTACACTACTGACACAGTCGGGGACGAGCAAACTAACAATTACACTACTGACACAGTCGGGGACGAGCAAACTAACCATTACACTACTGACACAGTCGGGGACCAGCAAGCTAACAATTACACTACTGACACAGTCGGGGACCAGCAAACTAACAATTACACTACTGACACAGTCGGGGACGAGCAAACTAACCATTACACTACTGACACAGTCGGGGACCAGCAAACTAACAATTACACTACTGACACAGTCGGGGATGAGCAAACTAACAATTACACTACTGACACAGTCGCGGACGAGCAAACTAACCATTACACTACTGACACAGTCGGGGACGAGCAAACTAACAATTACACTACTGACAGTCGGGGACAAGCAAACTAACCATTACACTACTGACACAGTCGGGGACCAGCAAACTAACAATTACACTACTGACACAGTCGGGGACCAGCAAACTAACAATTACACTACTGACACAGTCGGGGACCAGCAAACTAACAATTACACTACTGACATAGTCGGGGACGAGCAAACTAACCATTACACTACTGACACAGTCGGGGACCAGCAAGCTAACAATTACACTACTGACACAGTCGGGGACGAGCAAACTAACAATTACACTACTGACACAGTCGGGGACGAGCAAACTAACCATTAAACTACTGACAACAGTCGGGGACGAGCAAACTAACAATTACACTACTGACACAGTCGGGGACGAGCAAACTAACAATTACACTACTGACACAGTCGGGGATGAGCAAACTAACAATTACACTACTGACACAGTCGGGGACGAGTAAACTAACAATTACACTACTGACACAGTCGGGGACCAGCAAGCTAACCATGACACTACTGATACAGTCGGGGACCAGCAAACTAACAATTACACTACTGACACAGTCAGGGACGAGCAAACTAACAATTGCACTACTGACACAGTCAGGGACAAGCAAACTAGTAATAGCACTACGGATGCAAATCGAATGAGCAAACTACCCATTACATTATCGATGCAGTCTGTACCAGTAAACTAACCGTTACACTACAGATTCAGTTAGAACGAGGAAAGCTAACCATTACACTACTGACACAGTCGGGGACGAGTAAACTAACAATTACACTACTGACACAGTCGGGGACGAGCAAACTAATAATTACACTACTGACGCAGTTCGAATGAGCAAACTAACCATTACACTACTGACACAGTCAGGGACGAGCAAACTAACAATTACACTACTGACGCAGTTCGAATGAGCAAACTAACAATTACACTACTGACACAGTCGGGGACGAGCAAACTAACAATTACACTACTGACACAGTCTGGGACGAGCAAACTAACAATTACACTACTGACACAGTTGGGGACGAGCAAACTAACAATTACACTACTGACACAGTCGGGGACGAGTAAACTAATTATTACACTACTGACACAGTCGGGGACGAGCAAACTAACAATTACACTACTGACACAGTCGGGGACCAGCAAACTAACAATTACACTACTGACACAGTCGGGGACGAGAAAACTAACAATTACACTACTGACACAGTCGGGGACCAGCAAACTAACAATTACACTACTGACACAGTCGGGGACGAGCAAACTAACCATTACACTACTGACACAGTGGGGGACAAGTAAACTAACCATTACTCTACTGACACAGTCGGAGACCAGCAAACTAACAATTACACTACTGACACAGTCGGGGACGAGTAAACTAACAATTACACTACTGACACAGTCGGGGACGAGCAAACTAACAATTACACTACTGACACAGTCTGGGACGAGCAAACTAACAATTACACTACTGACACAGTCGGGGACGAGCAAACTAACCATTACACTACTGACACAGTCGGGGACGAGCAAACTAACCATTACACTACTGACACAGTCGGGGACCAGCAAACTAACAATTACACTACTGACACAGTCGAGAACCAGCAAACTAACAATTACACTACAGACGCAGCTGGAATGAGCAAACTAACCATGACACTACTGACACAGTCGGGGACGAGCAAACTAACAATTACACTACTGACACAGTCGGGGACCAGCAAACTAACAATTACACTACTGACACAGTCGGGGACGAGCAAACTAACCATTACACTACTGACACACTCGGGGACAAGCAAACTAACCATTACACTACTGACACAGTCGGGGACGAGCAAACTAAAAATTACACTACTGACACAGTCGGGGACCAGCAAACTAAAAATTACACTACTGACACAGTCGAGAACCAGCAAACTAACAATTACACTACAGACGCAGCTGGAATGAGCAAACTAACCATGACACTACTGACACAGTCGGGGACGAGCAAACTAACAATTACACTACTGACACAGTCGGGGACGAGCAAACTAACCATTACACTACTGACACAGTCGGGGACGAGCAAACTAACAATTACACTACTGACACAGTCGGGGACCAGCAAACTAACCATTACACTACTGACACAGTCGGGGACAAGCAAACTAACCATTACACTACTGACACAGTCGGGGACCAGCAAACTAACAATTACACTACTGACACAGTCTGGGACCAGCAAACTAACAATTACACTACTGACACAGTCGGGGACAAGCAAACTAACCATTACACTACTGACACAGTCGGGGACGAGCAAACTAACAATTACACTACAGACGCAGCTGGAATGAGCAAACTAACAATTACACTACTGACACAGTCGAGAACCAGCAAACTAACAATTACACTACTGACACAGTCGGGGACCAGCAAACTAACAATTACACTACTGACACAGTCGGGGACCAGCAAACTAACAATTACACTACTGACACAGTCGAGGACCAGCAAACTAACAATTACACTACTGACACAGTCGGGGACCAGCAAACTAACAATTACACTACTGACACAGTCGGGGACCAGCAAACTAACAATTACACTACAGATGCAGCTGGAATGAGCAAACTAACCATGACACTACTGACACAGTCGGGGACCAGCAAACTAACAATTACACTACTGACACAGTCGGGGACCAGCAAACTAACAATTACACTACTGACACAGTCGGGGACCAGCAAACTAACAATTACACTACTGACACAGTCGGGGACGAGCAAACTAACCATTACTCTACTGACACAGTCGGGGACCAGCAAGCTAACAATTACACTACTGACACAGTCGGGGACCAGCAAACTAACAATTACACTACTGACACAGTCGGGGACCAGCAAACTAACAATTACACTACTGACACAGTCGGGGACCAGCAAACTAACAATTACACTACAGATGCAGCTGGAATGAGCAAACTAACCATGACACTACTGACACAGTCGGGGACCAGCAAACTAACAATTACACTACTGACACAGTCGGGGACCAGCAAACTAACAATTACACTACTGACACAGTCGGGGACGAGCAAACTAACAATTACACTACTGACACAGTCGGGGACGAGCAAACTAACCATTACACTACTGACACAGTCGGGGACCAGCAAGCTAACAATTACACTACTGACACAGTCGGGGACCAGCAAACTAACAATTACACTACTGACACAGTCGGGGACGAACAAACTAACCATTACACTACTGACACAGTCGGGGACCAGCAAACTAACAATTACACTACTGACACAGTCAGGGATGAGCAAACTAACAATTACACTACTGACACAGTCGCGGACGAGCAAACTAACCATTACACTACTGACACAGTCGGGGACGAGCAAACTAACAATTACACTACTGACAGTCGGGGACAAGCAAACTAACCATTACACTACTGACACAGTCGGGGACCAGCAAACTAACAATTACACTACTGACACAGTCGGGGACCAGCAAACTAACAATTACACTACTGACACAGTTGGGGACCAGCAAACTAACAATTACACTACTGACATAGTCGGGGACGAGCAAACTAACCATTACACTACTGACACAGTCGGGGACCAGCAAGCTAACAATTACACTACTGACACAGTCGGGGACGAGCAAACTAACAATTACACTACTGACACAGTCGGGGACGAGCAAACTAACCATTAAACTACTGACAACAGTCGGGGACGAGCAAACTAACAATTACACTACTGACACAGTCGGGGACGAGCAAACTAACAATTACACTACTGACACAGTCGGGGATGAGCAAACTAACAATTACACTACTGACACAGTCGGGGACGAGTAAACTAACAATTACACTACTGACACAGTCGGGGACCAGCAAGCTAACCATGACACTACTGATACAGTCGGGGACCAGCAAACTAACAATTACACTACTGACACAGTCAGGGACGAGCAAACTAACAATTGCACTACTGACACAGTCAGGGACAAGCAAACTAGTAATAGCACTACGGATGCAAATCGAATGAGCAAACTACCCATTACATTATCAATGCAGTCTGTACCAGTAAACTAACCGTTACACTACAGATTCAGTTAGAACGAGGAAAGCTAACCATTACACTACTGACACAGTCGGGGACGAGTAAACTAACAATTACACTACTGACACAGTCGGGGACGAGCAAACTAATAATTACACTACTGACGCAGTTCGAATGAGCAAACTAACCATTACACTACTGACACAGTCAGGGACGAGCAAACTAACAATTACACTACTGACGCAGTTCGAATGAGCAAACTAACAATTACACTACTGACACAGTCGGGGACGAGCAAACTAACAATTACACTACTGACACAGTCTGGGACGAGCAAACTAACAATTACACTACTGACACAGTTGGGGACGAGCAAACTAACAATTACACTACTGACACAGTCGGGGACGAGTAAACTAATTATTACACTACTGACACAGTCGGGGACGAGCAAACTAACAATTACACTACTGACACAGTCGGGGACCAGCAAACTAACAATTACACTACTGACACAGTCGGGGACGAGAAAACTAACAATTACACTACTGACACAGTCGGGGACCAGCAAACTAACAATTACACTACTGACACAGTCGGGGACGAGCAAACTAACCATTACACTACTGACACAGTGGGGGACAAGTAAACTAACCATTACTCTACTGACACAGTCGGAGACCAGCAAACTAACAATTACACTACTGACACAGTCGGGGACGAGTAAACTAACAATTACACTACTGACACAGTCGGGGACGAGCAAACTAACAATTACACTACTGACACAGTCTGGGACGAGCAAACTAACAATTACACTACTGACACAGTCGGGGACGAGCAAACTAACCATTACACTACTGACACAGTCGGGGACGAGCAAACTAACCATTACACTACTGACACAGTCGGGGACCAGCAAACTAACAATTACACTACTGACACAGTCGAGAACCAGCAAACTAACAATTACACTACAGACGCAGCTGGAATGAGCAAACTAACCATGACACTACTGACACAGTCGGGGACGAGCAAACTAACAATTACACTACTGACACAGTCGGGGACCAGCAAACTAACAATTACACTACTGACACAGTCGGGGACGAGCAAACTAACCATTACACTACTGACACACTCGGGGACAAGCAAACTAACCATTACACTACTGACACAGTCGGGGACGAGCAAACTAAAAATTACACTACTGACACAGTCGGGGACCAGCAAACTAAAAATTACACTACTGACACAGTCGAGAACCAGCAAACTAACAATTACACTACAGACGCAGCTGGAATGAGCAAACTAACCATGACACTACTGACACAGTCGGGGACGAGCAAACTAACAATTACACTACTGACACAGTCGGGGACGAGCAAACTAACCATTACACTACTGACACAGTCGGGGACGAGCAAACTAACAATTACACTACTGACACAGTCGGGGACCAGCAAACTAACCATTACACTACTGACACAGTCGGGGACAAGCAAACTAACCATTACACTACTGACACAGTCGGGGACCAGCAAACTAACAATTACACTACTGACACAGTCTGGGACCAGCAAACTAACAATTACACTACTGACACAGTCGGGGACAAGCAAACTAACCATTACACTACTGACACAGTCGGGGACGAGCAAACTAACAATTACACTACAGACGCAGCTGGAATGAGCAAACTAACAATTACACTACTGACACAGTCGAGAACCAGCAAACTAACAATTACACTACTGACACAGTCGGGGACCAGCAAACTAACAATTACACTACTGACACAGTCGGGGACCAGCAAACTAACAATTACACTACTGACACAGTCGAGGACCAGCAAACTAACAATTACACTACTGACACAGTCGGGGACCAGCAAACTAACAATTACACTACTGACACAGTCGGGGACCAGCAAACTAACAATTACACTACAGATGCAGCTGGAATGAGCAAACTAACCATGACACTACTGACACAGTCGGGGACCAGCAAGCTAACAATTACACTACTGACACAGTCGGGGACCAGCAAACTAACAATTACACTACTGACACAGTCGGGGACCAGCAAACTAACAATTACACTACTGACACAGTCGGGGACGAGCAAACTAACCATTACTCTACTGACACAGTCGGGGACCAGCAAGCTAACAATTACACTACTGACACAGTCGGGGACCAGCAAACTAACAATTACACTACTGACACAGTCGGGGACGAGCAAACTAACCATTACACTACTGACACAGTCTGGGACGAGCAAACTAACAATTACACTACTGACACAGTCGGGGATGAGCAAACTAACAATTACACTACTGACACAGTCGCGGACGAGCAAACTAACCATTACACTACTGACACAGTCGGGGACGAGCAAACTAACAATTACACTACTGACAGTCGGGGACAAGCAAACTAACCATTACACTACTGACACAGTCGGGGACCAGCAAACTAACAATTACACTACTGACACAGTCGGGGACCAGCAAACTAACAATTACACTACTGACACAGTCGGGGACCAGCAAACTAACAATTACACTACTGACATAGTCGGGGACGAGCAAACTAACCATTACACTACTGACACAGTCGGGGACCAGCAAGCTAACAATTACACTACTGACACAGTCGGGGACGAGCAAACTAACAATTACACTACTGACACAGTCGGGGACGAGCAAACTAACCATTAAACTACTGACAACAGTCGGGGACGAGCAAACTAACAATTACACTACTGACACAGTCGGGGACGAGCAAACTAACAATTACACTACTGACACAGTCGGGGATGAGCAAACTAACAATTACACTACTGACACAGTCGGGGACGAGTAAACTAACAATTACACTACTGACACAGTCGGGGACCAGCAAGCTAACCATGACACTACTGATACAGTCGGGGACCAGCAAACTAACAATTACACTACTGACACAGTCAGGGACGAGCAAACTAACAATTGCACTACTGACACAGTCAGGGACAAGCAAACTAGTAATAGCACTACGGATGCAAATCGAATGAGCAAACTACCCATTACATTATCGATGCAGTCTGTACCAGTAAACTAACCGTTACACTACAGATTCAGTTAGAACGAGGAAACTAACTATTACACTACCGACTCAGCTGGAATGAGCAAACTAACTATTACACTACATGAAAATTATGACACATCCTGTCAACGGGAATGGCTGGTCTGCACCAATTTTAAAAAGAAATAACACCTGTGACAGAGTTTACCTAATATTTATAGGGTTAGGGCTAATACTTATAGGGTTAGAGCTATGGTGTTGAATGTCACTTTCAACAATATTTCAGCTATATCGTGGCGGTCAGTTTTATTAGTGGAGGAAACCAGAATAATTGGGAAAAACCAACGACCTGCCACAAGTCACTCAAATTTGATCACATAATGTTGTATCAAGTACACCTCGCCTCAGTGGGATTTGAACTCGCTATGTTAGTGGTGATAGGTACTGATTGCATAAGTAGCTATAAATGCAACATGATAACGACCCCCCTAATACGTATAGGTTCTTACACAAGTCCACCAATGTAAGAATGATGACGACCCCCCTAATACGTATAGGTTCTTACACAAGTCCACCAATGTAAGAATGATGACGACCCCCCTAATACGTATAGGTTCTTACACAAGTCCACCAATGTAAGAATGATGACGACCCCCCTAATACGTATAGGTTCTTACACAAGTCCACCAATGTAAGAAAATCCTTCTCTTCACATTGTGGAGTGCAGAGGCAAAAAGCTAAGAGATGAAAAATTTCAATTTTTGCCGAATATAAGAACTTATTTCTTTTGTAATATCGATGGTAAAACTCCACATACCTAAGAATGGAGGACAAAACTTGCCATTTTTTGGGCCAGTTTTCATTGCGATGTCAAAACATTCAACTCTGTGACATCGAACAAATATGTAAATTTGATTGGATATTTCCCCATGGCGGAAGTCTTCACACGACCCTGTTTTCTATGGGCCGTCATGGTCGTGATCGTATGATAGTTGGATTTACAACTACCTGTGCAATTGGTGCCTATGACCGCTAAAGTTGTGAGTAAGTGATTGTTGGCGAGAACAAGTAAATTTTCAATGAGATGATGATGTTCTCTTTGTACTTGACCAACACACTGAATTAGATTTTTAGTGCTAGCTCACTGAAACAAGTCTGCGGGTAGACATGTCGCTCCACTCGGACACATTATTCTGATTCGGAGCCAACCAGTCTTTGCTCTTTACTCCTAAATGCTGCATGCTTAGCTGATAAGCAGCAAATACCAATTTTATAGTCACTGGTTTGAACTGACCAGGGCTCGAACCCGGGATCTACCGCACTCGAATCGAGCACGCCAACCATTACACCACCGATGCGGTACCAATAAAACTGAAATATTGTTGAAAGTGGCATTTAACACCATACTCCACCTACAGCCTGTCTCTAATGCAAAAGCTCCATTTGTGCAGATATTAACCCAAAGGAGACAACTTCAGGCAACCCTGTCTCCTATGGGTTATCTCCCATGAAAAGGTTAATTTACAAAAGAAATTACATTTGCCTGTTACAGAGATGTTTTCCTAAGTAGGAGTGAGTGATTGATTGTTGTGAAGAATTTGGCAGCTATATCATGGAGAGAACTCGTTACATTCGATAAAATGATGATGATGTCTGTTTTGTACTAGACAAACATGCTTAGTTGAAGCTCACTGAAACAACAGTCCACCAGTAGACTTGTCAATCAACAAAGACACATTAACCTGATTCCTAGTCAATCAGTCTTTATGGTGTTAGCTCACTGAAACAACAGTCCACCAGTAGACTTGTCAATCAACAAAGACACATTAACCTGATTCCTAGTCAATCAGTCTTTATAGTGTTAGCTCACTGAAACAACAGTCCGCCAGTAGACTTGTCAATCAACAAAGACACATTAACCTGATTCCTAGTCAATCAGTCTTTATAGTGTTAGCTCACTGAAACAACAGTCCACCAGTAGACTTGTCAATCAACAAAGACACATTAACCTGATTCCTAGTCAATCAGTCTTTATAGTGTTAGCTCACTGAAACAACAGTCCACCAGTAGACTTGTCAATCAACAAAGACACATTAACCTGATTCCTTGTCAATCAGTCTTTATAGTGTTAGCTCACTGAAACAACAGTCCACCAGTAGACTTGTCAATCAACAAAGACACATTAACCTGATTCCTTGTCAATCAGTCTTTATAGTGTTAGCTCACTGAAACAACAGTCCACCAGTAGACTTGTCAATCAACAAAGACACATTACCCTGATTCCTAGTCAATCAGTCTTTATAGTGTTAGCTCACTGAAACAACAGTCCACCAGTAGACTTGTCAATCAACAAAGACACATTAACCTGATTCCTAGTCAATCAGTCTTTATAGTGTTAGCTCACTGAAACAACAGTCCACCAGTAGACTTGTCAATCAACAAAGACACATTAACCTGATTCCTAGTCAATCAGTCTTTATAGTGTTAGCTCACTGAAACAACAGTCCGCCAGTAGACTTGTCAATCAACAAAGACACATTAATCTGATTCCTAGTCAATCAGTCTTTATAGTGTTAGCTCACTGAAACAACAGTCCGCCAGTAGACTTGTCAATCAACAAAGACACATTAACCTGATTCCTTGTCAATCAGTCTTTATAGTGTTAGCTCACTGAAACAACAGTCCGCCAGTAGACTTGTCAATCAACAAAGACACATTAACCTGATTCCTTGTCATTCAGTCTTTATAGTGTTAGCTCACTGAAACAACAGTCCACCAGTAGACTTGTCAATCAACAAAGACACATTAACCTGATTCCTAGTCAATCAGTCTTTATAGTGTTAGCTCACTGAAACAACAGTTCGCCAGTAGACTTGTCAATCAACAAAGACACATTAACCTGATTCCTAGTCAATTAGTCTTTATAGTGTTAGCTCACTGAAACAACAGTCCACCAGTAGACTTGTCAATCAACAAATACACATTAACCTGATTCCTAGTCAATCAGTCTTTATAGTGTTAGCTCACTGAAACAACAGTCCACCAGTAGACTTGTCAATCAACAAAGACACATTAACCTGATTCCTAGTCAATCAGTCTTTATAGTGTTAGCTCACTGAAACAACAGTCCACCAGTTGACTTGTCAATCAACAAAGACACATTAACCTGATTCCTTGTCAATCAGTCTTTATAGTGTTAGCTCACTGAAACAACAGTCCACCAGTAGACTTGTCAATCAACAAAGACACATTAACCTGATTCCTTGTCAATCAGTCTTTATAGTGTTAGCTCACTGAAACAACAGTCCGCCAGTAGACTTGTCAATCAACAAAGACACATTAACCTGATTCCTAGTCAATCAGTCTCTATAGTGTTAGCTCACTGAAACAACAGTCCACCAGTAGACTTGTCAATCAACAAAGACACATTAACCTGATTCCTAGTCAATCAGTCTTTATAGTGTTAGCTCACTGAAACAACAGTCCACCAGTAGACTTGTCAATCAACAAAGACACATTAACCTGATTCCTTGTCAATCAGTCTTTATAGTGTTAACTCACTGAAACAACAGTCCATCAGTAGACTTGTCAATCAACAAAGACACATTAACCGGATTCCTTGTCAATCAGTCTTTATAGTGTTAGCTCACTGAAACAACAGTCCACCAGTAGACTTGTCAATCAACAAAGACACATTAACCTGATTCCTTGTCAATCAGTCTTTATAGTGTTAGCTCACTGAAACAACAGTCCACCAGTAGACTTGTCAAACAACAAAGACACATTAACCTGATTCCTTGTCAATCAGTCTTTATAGTGTTAGTTCACTGAAACAACAGTCCACCAGTAGACTTGTCAATCAACAAAGACACATTAACCTGATTCCTAGTCAATCAGTCTTTATAGTGTTAGCTCACTGAAACAACAGTCCACCAGTTGACTTGTCAATCAACAAAGACACATTAACCTGATTCCTTGTCAATCAGTCTTTATAGTGTTAGCTCACTGAAACAACAGTTCACCAGTAGACTTGTCAATCAACAAAGACACATTAACCTGATTCCTAGTCAATCAGTCTTTATAGTGTTAGCTCACTGAAACAACAGTCCACCAGTAGACTTGTCAATCAACAAAGACACATTAACCTGATTCCTAGTCAATCAGTCTTTATAGTGTTAGCTCACTGAAACAACAGTCCACCAGTAGACTTGTCAATCAACAAAGACACATTAACCTGATTCCTTGTCAATCAGTCTTTATAGTGTTAACTCACTGAAACAACAGTCCATCAGTAGACTTGTCAATCAACAAAGACACATTAACCGGATTCCTTGTCAATCAGTCTTTATAGTGTTAGCTCACTGAAACAACAGTCCACCAGTAGACTTGTCAATCAACAAAGACACATTAACCTGATTCCTTGTCAATCAGTCTTTATAGTGTTAGCTCACTGAAACAACAGTCCACCAGTAGACTTGTCAAACAACAAAGACACATTAACCTGATTCCTTGTCAATCAGTCTTTATAGTGTTAGTTCACTGAAACAACAGTCCACCAGTAGACTTGTCAATCAACAAAGACACATTAACCTGATTCCTAGTCAATCAGTCTTTATAGTGTTAGCTCACTGAAACAACAGTCCACCAGTTGACTTGTCAATCAACAAAGACACATTAACCTGATTCCTTGTCAATCAGTCTTTATAATGTTAGCTCACTGAAACAACAGTTCACCAGTAGACTTGTCAATCAACAAAGACACATTAACCTGATTCCTAGTCAATCAGTCTTTATAGTGTTAGCTCACTGAAACAACAGTCCACCAGTAGACTTGTCAATAAACAAAGACACATTAACCTGATTCCTTGTCAATCAGTCTTTATAGTGTTAGCTCACTGAAACAACAGTCCGCCAGTAGACTTGTCAATCAACAAAGACACATTAACCTGATTCCTAGTCAATCAGTCTTTATAGTGTTAGCTCACTGAAACAACAGTTCACCAGTAGACTTGTCAATCAACAAAGACACATTAACCTGATTCCTAGTCAATCAGTCTTTATAGTGTTAACTCACTGAAACAACAGTCCATCAGTAGACTTGTCAATCAACAAAGACACATTAACCGGATTCCTTGTCAATCAGTCTTTATAGTGTTAGCTCACTGAAACAACAGTCCACCAGTAGACTTGTCAATCAACAAAGACACATTAACCTGATTCCTTGTCAATCAGTCTTTATAGTGTTAGCTCACTGAAACAACAGTCCACCAGTTGACTTGTCAATCAACAAAGACACATTAACCTGATTCCTTGTCAATCAGTCTTTATAGTGTTAGCTCACTGAAACAACAGTTCACCAGTAGACTTGTCAATCAACAAAGACACATTAACCTGATTCCTTGTCAATCAGTCTTTATAGTGTTAGCTCACTGAAACAACAGTCCACCAGTAGACTTGTCAATCAACAAAGACACATTAACCTGATTCCTTGTCAATCAGTCTTTATAGTGTTAGCTCACTGAAACAACAGTCCGCCAGTAGACTTGTCAATCAACAAAGACACATTAACCTGATTCCTAGTCAATCAGTCTTTATAGTGTTAGCTCACTGAAACAACAGTCCACCAGTAGACTTGTCAATCAACAAAGACACATTAACCTGATTCCTAGTCAATCAGTCTTTATAGTGTTACCTCACTGAAACAACAGTCCACCAGTAGACTTGTCAATCAACAAAGACACATTAACCTGATTCCTAGTCAATCAGTCTTTATAGTGTTAGCTCACTGAAACAACAGTCCACCAGTAGACTTGTCAATCAACAAAGACACATTAACCTGATTCCTTGTCAAGCAGTCTTTATAGTGTTAGCTCACTGAAACAACAGTCCACCAGTAGACTTGTCAATCAACAAAGACACATTAACCTGATTCCTTGTCAATCAGTCTTTATAGTGTTAGCTCACTGAAACAACAGTCCACCAGTAGACTTGTCAATCAACAAAGACACATTAACCTGATTCCTAGTCAATCAGTCTTTATAGTGTTAGCTCACTTAAACAACAGTCCACCAGTAGAATTGTCAATCAACAAAGACACATTAACCTGATTCCTTGTCAATCAGTCTTTATAGTGGCTCACTGAAACAACAGTCCACCAGTAGACTTGTCAATCAATAAAGACACATTAACCTGATTCCTTGTCAATCAGTCTTTATAGTGTTAGCTCACTGAAACAACAGTCCACCAGTAGACTTGTCAATCAACAAAGACACATTAACCTGATTCCTTGTCAATCAGTCTTTATAGTGTTAGCTCACTGAAACAACAGTCCACCAGTAGACTTGTCAATCAACAAAGACACATTAACCTGATTCCTAGTCAATCAGTCTTTATAGTGTTAGCTCACTGAAACAACAGTCCACCAGTAGACTTGTCAATCAACAAAGACACATTAACCTGATTCCTTGTCAATCAGTCTTTATAGTGTTAGCTCACTGAAACAACAGTCCACCAGTTGACTTGTCAATCAACAGACACATTAACCTGATTCCTAGTCAATCAGTCTTTATAGTGTTAGTTCACTGAAACAACAGTCCACCAGTAGACTTGTCAATCAACAAAGACACATTAACCTGATTCCTAGTCAATCAGTCTTTATAGTGTTAGCTCACTGAAACAACAGTCCACCAGTTGACTTGTCAATCAACAAAGACACATTAACCTGATTCCTTGTCAATCAGTCTTTATAGTGTTAGCACACTGAAACAACAGTCCACCAGTAGACTTGTCAATCAACAAAGACACATTAACCTGATTCCTTGTCAATCAGTCTTTATAGTGTTAGCTCACTGAAACAACAGTCCGCCAGTAGACTTGTCAATCAACAAAGACACATTAACCTGATTCCTAGTCAATCAGTCTTTATAGTGTTAGCTCACTGAAACAACAGTCCACCAGTAGACTTGTCAATCAACAAAGACACATTAACCTGATTCCTAGTCAATCAGTCTTTATAGTGTTAGCTCACTGAAACAACAGTCCACCAGTAGACTTGTCAATCAACAAAGACACATTAACCTGATTCCTAGTCAATCAGTCTTTATAGTGTTAGCTCACTGAAACAACAGTCCACCAGTAGACTTGTCAATCAACAAAGACACATTAACCTGATTCCTAGTCAATCAGTTTTTATAGTGTTAGCTCACTGAAACAACAGTCCACCAGTAGACTTGTCAATCAACAAAGACACATTAACCTGATTCCTTGTCAATCAGTCTTTATAGTGTTAGCTCACTGAAACAACAGTCCACCAGTAGACTTGTCAATCAACAAAGACACATTAACCTGATTCCTAGTCAATCAGTCTTTATAGTGTTAGCTCACTGAAACAACAGTCCACCAGTAGACTTGTCAATCAACAAAGACACATTAACCTGATTCCTAGTCAATCAGTCTTTATAGTGTTAGCTCACTGAAACAACAGTCCACCAGTAGACTTGTCAATCAACAAAGACACATTAACCTGATTCCTAGTCAATCAGTCTTTATAGTCTTAGCTCACTGAAACAACAGTCCACCAGTAGACTTGTCAATCAACAAAGACACATTAACCTGATTCCTTGTCAATCAGTCTTTATAGTGTTAGCTCACTGAAACAACAGTCCACCAGTAGACTTGTCAATCAACAAAGACACATTAACCTGATTCCTTGTCAATCAGTCTTTATAGTGTTAGCTCACTGAAACAACAGTCCACCAGTAGACTTGTCAATCAACAAAGACACATTAACCTGATTCCTTGTCAATCAGTCTTTATAGTGTTAGCTCACTGAAACAACAGTCAACCAGTAGACTTGTCAATCAACAAATACACATTAACCTGATTCCTAGTCAATCAGTCTTTATAGTGTTAGCTCACTGAAACAACAGTCCACCAGTAGACTTGTCAATCAACAAAGACACATTAACCTGATTCCTTGTCAATCAGTCTTTATAGTGTTAGCTCACTGAAACAACAGTCCACCAGTAGACTTGTCAATCAACAAAGATACATTAACCTGATTCCTTGTCAATCAGTCTTTATAGTGTTAGCTCACTGAAACAACAGTCCACAAGTAGACTTGTCAATCAACAAAGACACATTAACCTGATTCCTTGTCAATTAGTCTTTATAGTGTTAGCTCACTGAAACAACAGTCCACCAGTAGACTTGTCAATCAACAAAGACACATTAACCTGATTCCTAGTCAATCAGTCTTTATAGTGTTAGCTCACTGAAACAACAGTCCACCAGTAGACTTGTCAATCAACAAAGACACATTAACCTGATTCCTAGTCAATCAGTCTTTATAGTGTTAGCTCACTGAAACAACAGTCCACCAGTAGACTTGTCAATCAACAAAGACACATTAACCTGATTCCTAGTCAATCAGTTTTTATAGTGTTAGCTCACTGAAACAACAGTCCACCAGTAGACTTGTCAATCAACAAAGACACATTAACCTGATTCCTTGTCAATCAGTCTTTATAGTGTTAGCTCACTGAAACAACAGTCCACCAGTAGACTTGTCAATCAACAAAGACACATTAACCTGATTCCTAGTCAATCAGTCTTTATAGTGTTAGCTCACTGAAACAACAGTCCACCAGTAGACTTGTCAATCAACAAAGACACATTAACCTGATTCCTAGTCAATCAGTCTTTATAGTGTTAGCTCACTGAAACAACAGTCCACCAGTAGACTTGTCAATCAACAAAGACACATTAACCTGATTCCTAGTCAATCAGTCTTTATAGTGTTAGCTCACTGAAACAACAGTCCGCCAGTAGACTTGTCAATCAACAAAGACACATTAATCTGATTCCTAGTCAATCAGTCTTTATAGTGTTAGCTCACTGAAACAACAGTCCGCCAGTAGACTTGTCAATCAACAAAGACACATTAACCTGATTCCTTGTCAATCAGTCTTTATAGTGTTAGCTCACTGAAACAACAGTCCGCCAGTAGACTTGTCAATCAACAAAGACACATTAACCTGATTCCTTGTCATTCAGTCTTTATAGTGTTAGCTCACTGAAACAACAGTCCACCAGTAGACTTGTCAATCAACAAAGACACATTAACCTGATTCCTAGTCAATCAGTCTTTATAGTGTTAGCTCACTGAAACAACAGTTCGCCAGTAGACTTGTCAATCAACAAAGACACATTAACCTGATTCCTAGTCAATTAGTCTTTATAGTGTTAGCTCACTGAAACAACAGTCCACCAGTAGACTTGTCAATCAACAAATACACATTAACCTGATTCCTAGTCAATCAGTCTTTATAGTGTTAGCTCACTGAAACAACAGTCCACCAGTAGACTTGTCAATCAACAAAGACACATTAACCTGATTCCTAGTCAATCAGTCTTTATAGTGTTAGCTCACTGAAACAACAGTCCACCAGTTGACTTGTCAATCAACAAAGACACATTAACCTGATTCCTTGTCAATCAGTCTTTATAGTGTTAGCTCACTGAAACAACAGTCCACCAGTAGACTTGTCAATCAACAAAGACACACTAACCTGATTCCTTGTCAATCAGTCTTTATAGTGTTAGCTCACTGAAACAACAGTCCGCCAGTAGACTTGTCAATCAACAAAGACACATTAACCTGATTCCTTGTCAATCAGTCTTTATAGTGTTAGCTCACTGAAACAACAGTCCACCAGTTGACTTGTCAATCAACAGACACATTAACCTGATTCCTAGTCAATCAGTCTTTATAGTGTTAGTTCACTGAAACAACAGTCCACCAGTAGACTTGTCAATCAACAAAGACACATTAACCTGATTCCTAGTCAATCAGTCTTTATAGTGTTAGCTCACTGAAACAACAGTCCACCAGTTGACTTGTCAATCAACAAAGACACATTAACCTGATTCCTTGTCAATCAGTCTTTATAGTGTTAGCTCACTGAAACAACAGTCCACCAGTAGACTTGTCAATCAACAAAGACACATTAACCTGATTCCTTGTCAATCAGTCTTTATAGTGTTAGCTCACTGAAACAACAGTCCGCCAGTAGACTTGTCAATCAACAAAGACACATTAACCTGATTCCTAGTCAATCAGTCTTTATAGTGTTAGCTCACTGAAACAACAGTCCACCAGTAGACTTGTCAATCAACAAAGACACATTAACCTGATTCCTAGTCAATCAGTCTTTATAGTGTTAGCTCACTGAAACAACAGTTCGCCAGTAGACTTGTCAATCAACAAAGACACATTAACCTGATTCCTAGTCAATCAGTCTTTATAGTGTTAGCTCACTGAAACAACAGTCCACCAGTAGACTTGTCAATCAACAAAGACACATTAACCTGATTCCTTGTCAATCAGTCTTTATAGTGTTAGCTCACTGAAACAACAGTCCACCAGTAGACTTGTCAATCAACAAAGACACATTAACCTGATTCCTTGTCAATCAGTCTTTATAGTGTTAGCTCACTGAAACAACAGTCCACCAGTAGACTTGTCAATCAACAAAGACACATTAACCTGATTCCTAGTCAATCAGTCTTTATAGTGTTAGCTCACTGAAACAACAGTCCACCAGTAGACTTGTCAATCAACAAAGACACATTAACCTGATTCCTTGTCAATCAGTCTTTATAGTGTTAGCTCACTGAAACAACAGTCCACCAGTAGACTTGTCAATCAACAAAGACACATTAACCTGATTCCTTGTCAATCAGTCTTTATAGTGTTAGCTCACTGAAACAACAGTCCACCAGTAGACTTGTCAATCAACTAAGACACATTAACCTGATTCCTAGTCAATCAGTCTTTATAGTGTTAGCTCACTGAAACAACAGTCCACCAGTAGACTTGTCAATCAACAAAGACACATTAACCTGATTCCTTGTCAATCAGTCTTTATAGTGTTAGCTCACTGAAACAACAGTCCACCAGTAGACTTGTCAATCAACAAAGACACATTAACCTGATTCCTAGTCAATCAGTTTTTATAGTGTTAGCTCACTGAAACAACAGTCCACCAGTAGACTTGTCAATCAACAAAGACACATTAACCTGATTCCTTGTCAATCAGTCTTTATAGTGTTAGCTCACTGAAACAACAGTCCACCAGTAGACTTGTCAATCAACAAAGACACATTAACCTGATTCCTAGTCAATCAGTCTTTATAGTGTTAGCTCACTGAAACAACAGTCCACCAGTAGACTTGTCAATCAACAAAGACACATTAACCTGATTCCTAGTCAATCAGTCTTTATAGTGTTAGCTCACTGAAACAACAGTCCACCAGTAGACTTGTCAATCAACAAAGACACATTAACCTGATTCCTAGTCAATCAGTCTTTATAGTCTTAGCTCACTGAAACAACAGTCCACCAGTAGACTTGTCAATCAACAAAGACACATTAACCTGATTCCTTGTCAATCAGTCTTTATAGTGTTAGCTCACTGAAACAACAGTCCACCAGTAGACTTGTCAATCAACAAAGACACATTAACCTGATTCCTTGTCAATCAGTCTTTATAGTGTTAGCTCACTGAAACAACAGTCCACCAGTAGACTTGTCAATCAACAAAGACACATTAACCTGATTCCTTGTCAATCAGTCTTTATAGTGTTAGCTCACTGAAACAACAGTCAACCAGTAGACTTGTCAATCAACAAATACACATTAACCTGATTCCTAGTCAATCAGTCTTTATAGTGTTAGCTCACTGAAACAACAGTCCACCAGTAGACTTGTCAATCAACAAAGACACATTAACCTGATTCCTTGTCAATCAGTCTTTATAGTGTTAGCTCACTGAAGCAACAGTCCACCAGTAGACTTGTCAATCAACAAAGATACATTAACCTGATTCCTTGTCAATCAGTCTTTATAGTGTTAGCTCACTGAAACAACAGTCCACAAGTAGACTTGTCAATCAACAAAGACACATTAACCTGATTCCTTGTCAATTAGTCTTTATAGTGTTAGCTCACTGAAACAACAGTCCACCAGTAGACTTGTCAATCAACAAAGACACATTAACCTGATTCCTAGTCAATCAGTCTTTATAGTGTTAGCTCACTGAAACAACAGTCCACCAGTAGACTTGTCAATCAACAAAGACACATTAACCTGATTCCTAGTCAATCAGTCTTTATAGTGTTAGCTCACTGAAACAACAGTCCACCAGTAGACTTGTCAATCAACAAAGACACATTAACCTGATTCCTAGTCAATCAGTTTTTATAGTGTTAGCTCACTGAAACAACAGTCCACCAGTAGACTTGTCAATCAACAAAGACACATTAACCTGATTCCTTGTCAATCAGTCTTTATAGTGTTAGCTCACTGAAACAACAGTCCACCAGTAGACTTGTCAATCAACAAAGACACATTAACCTGATTCCTAGTCAATCAGTCTTTATAGTGTTAGCTCACTGAAACAACAGTCCACCAGTAGACTTGTCAATCAACAAAGACACATTAACCTGATTCCTAGTCAATCAGTTTTTATAGTGTTAGCTCACTGAAACAACAGTCCACCAGTAGACTTGTCAATCAACAAAGACACATTAACCTGATTCCTAGTCAATCAGTCTTTATAGTGTTAGCTCACTGAAACAACAGTCCGCCAGTAGACTTGTCAATCAACAAAGACACATTAATCTGATTCCTAGTCAATCAGTCTTTATAGTGTTAGCTCACTGAAACAACAGTCCGCCAGTAGACTTGTCAATCAACAAAGACACATTAACCTGATTCCTTGTCAATCAGTCTTTATAGTGTTAGCTCACTGAAACAACAGTCCGCCAGTAGACTTGTCAATCAACAAAGACACATTAACCTGATTCCTTGTCATTCAGTCTTTATAGTGTTAGCTCACTGAAACAACAGTCCACCAGTAGACTTGTCAATCAACAAAGACACATTAACCTGATTCCTAGTCAATCAGTCTTTATAGTGTTAGCTCACTGAAACAACAGTTCGCCAGTAGACTTGTCAATCAACAAAGACACATTAACCTGATTCCTAGTCAATTAGTCTTTATAGTGTTAGCTCACTGAAACAACAGTCCACCAGTAGACTTGTCAATCAACAAATACACATTAACCTGATTCCTAGTCAATCAGTCTTTATAGTGTTAGCTCACTGAAACAACAGTCCACCAGTAGACTTGTCAATCAACAAAGACACATTAACCTGATTCCTAGTCAATCAGTCTTTATAGTGTTAGCTCACTGAAACAACAGTCCACCAGTTGACTTGTCAATCAACAAAGACACATTAACCTGATTCCTTGTCAATCAGTCTTTATAGTGTTAGCTCACTGAAACAACAGTCCGCCAGTAGACTTGTCAATCAACAAAGACACATTAACCTGATTCCTAGTCAATCAGTCTCTATAGTGTTAGCTCACTGAAACAACAGTCCACCAGTAGACTTGTCAATCAACAAAGACACATTAACCTGATTCCTAGTCAATCAGTCTTTATAGTGTTAGCTCACTGAAACAACAGTCCACCAGTAGACTTGTCAATCAACAAAGACACATTAACCTGATTCCTTGTCAATCAGTCTTTATAGTGTTAACTCACTGAAACAACAGTCCATCAGTAGACTTGTCAATCAACAAAGACACATTAACCGGATTCCTTGTCAATCAGTCTTTATAGTGTTAGCTCACTGAAACAACAGTCCACCAGTAGACTTGTCAATCAACAAAGACACATTACCCTGATTCCTAGTCAATCAGTCTTTATAGTGTTAGTTCACTGAAACAACAGTCCACCAGTTGACTTGTCAATCAACAAAGACACATTAACCTGATTCCTTGTCAATCAGTCTTTATAGTGTTAGCTCACTGAAACAACAGTTCACCAGTAGACTTGTCAATCAACAAAGACACATTAACCTGATTCCTAGTCAATCAGTCTTTATAGTGTTAGCTCACTGAAACAACAGTCCACCAGTAGACTTGTCAATCAACAAAGACACATTAACCTGATTCCTAGTCAATCAGTCTTTATAGTGTTAGCTCACTGAAACAACAGTCCACCAGTAGACTTGTCAATCAACAAAGACACATTAACCTGATTCCTTGTCAATCAGTCTTTATAGTGTTAACTCACTGACACAACAGTCCATCAGTAGACTTGTCAATCAACAAAGACACATTAACCGGATTCCTTGTCAATCAGTCTTTATAGTGTTAGCTCACTGAAACAACAGTCCACCAGTAGACTTGTCAATCAACAAAGACACATTAACCTGATTCCTTGTCAATCAGTCTTTATAGTGTTAGCTCACTGAAACAACAGTCCACCAGTAGACTTGTCAAACAACAAAGACACATTAACCTGATTCCTTGTCAATCAGTCTTTATAGTGTTAGTTCACTGAAACAACAGTCCACCAGTAGACTTGTCAATCAACAAAGACACATTAACCTGATTCCTAGTCAATCAGTCTTTATAGTGTTAGCTCACTGAAACAACAGTCCACCAGTTGACTTGTCAATCAACAAAGACACATTAACCTGATTCCTTGTCAATCAGTCTTTATAGTGTTAGCTCACTGAAACAACAGTTCACCAGTAGACTTGTCAATCAACAAAGACACATTAACCTGATTCCTAGTCAATCAGTCTTTATAGTGTTAGCTCACTGAAACAACAGTCCACCAGTAGACTTGTCAATCAACAAAGACACATTAACCTGATTCCTTGTCAATCAGTCTTTATAGTGTTAGCTCACTGAAACAACAGTCCGCCAGTAGACTTGTCAATCAACAAAGACACATTAACCTGATTCCTAGTCAATCAGTCTTTATAGTGTTAGCTCACTGAAACAACAGTCCACCAGTAGACTTGTCAATCAACAAAGACACATTAACCTGATTCCTAGTCAATCAGTCTTTATAGTGTTAACTCACTGAAACAACAGTCCATCAGTAGACTTGTCAATCAACAAAGACACATTAACCGGATTCCTTGTCAATCAGTCTTTATAGTGTTAGCTCACTGAAACAACAGTCCACCAGTAGACTTGTCAATCAACAAAGACACATTAACCTGATTCCTTGTCAATCAGTCTTTATAGTGTTAGCTCACTGAAACAACAGTCCACCAGTTGACTTGTCAATCAACAAAGACACATTAACCTGATTCCTTGTCAATCAGTCTTTATAGTGTTAGCTCACTGAAACAACAGTTCACCAGTAGACTTGTCAATCAACAAAGACACATTAACCTGATTCCTAGTCAATCAGTCTTTATAGTGTTAGCTCACTGAAACAACAGTCCACCAGTAGACTTGTCAATCAACAAAGACACATTAACCTGATTCCTTGTCAATCAGTCTTTATAGTGTTAGCTCACTGAAACAACAGTCCACCAGAAGACTTGTCAATCAACAAAGACACATTAACCTGATTCCTTGTCAATCAGTCTTTATAGTGTTAGCTCACTGAAACAACAGTCCGCCAGTAGACTTGTCAATCAACAAAGACACATTAACCTGATTCCTAGTCAATCAGTCTTTATAGTGTTAGCTCACTGAAACAACAGTCCACCAGTAGACTTGTCAATCAACAAAGACACATTAACCTGATTCCTAGTCAATCAGTCTTTATAGTGTTACCTCACTGAAACAACAGTCCACCAGTAGACTTGTCAATCAACAAAGACACATTAACCTGATTCCTAGTCAATCAGTCTTTATAGTGTTAGCTCACTGAAACAACAGTCCACCAGTAGACTTGTCAATCAACAAAGACACATTAACCTGATTCCTAGTCAAGCAGTCTTTATAGTGTTAGCTCACTGAAACAACAGTCCACCAGTAGACTTGTCAATCAACAAAGACACATTAACCTGATTCCTAGTCAATCAGTCTTTATAGTGTTAGCTCACTGAAACAACAGTCCACCAGTAGACTTGTCAATCAACAAAGACACATTAACCTGATTCCTAGTCAATCAGTCTTTATAGTGTTAGCTCACTTAAACAACAGTCCACCAGTAGACTTGTCAATCAACAAAGACACATTAACCTGATTCCTTGTCAATCAGTCTTTATAGTGGCTCACTGAAACAACAGTCCACCAGTAGACTTGTCAATCAATAAAGACACATTAACCTGATTCCTTGTCAATCAGTCTTTATAGTGTAAGCTCACTGAAACAACAGTCCACCAGTAGACTTGTCAATCAACAAAGACACATTAACCTGATTCCTAGTCAATCAGTCTTTATAGTGTTAGCTCACTGAAACAACAGTCCACCAGTAGACTTGTCAATCAACAAAGACACATTAACCTGATTCCTAGTCAATCAGTCTTTATAGTGTTAGCTCACTGAAACAACAGTCCACCAGTAGACTTGTCAATCAACAAAGACACATTAACCTGATTCCTAGTCAATCAGTCTTTATAGTGTTAGCTCACTGAAACAACAGTCCACCAGTAGACTTGTCAATCAACAAAGACACATTAACCTGATTCCTTGTCAATCAGTCTTTATAGTGTTAGCTCACTGAAACAACAGTCCACCAGTTGACTTGTCAATCAACAGACACATTAACCTGATTCCTAGTCAATCAGTCTTTATAGTGTTAGTTCACTGAAACAACAGTCCACCAGTAGACTTGTCAATCAACAAAGACACATTAACCTGATTCCTAGTCAATCAGTCTTTATAGTGTTAGGTCACTGAAACAACAGTCCACCAGTTGACTTGTCAATCAACAAAGACACATTAACCTGATTCCTTGTCAATCAGTCTTTATAGTGTTAGCTCACTGAAACAACAGTCCACCAGTAGACTTGTCAATCAACAAAGACACATTAACCTGATTCCTTGTCAATCAGTCTTTATAGTGTTAGCTCACTGAAACAACAGTCCGCCAGTAGACTTGTCAATCAACAAAGTCACATTAACCTGATTCCTAGTCAATCAGTCTTTATAGTGTTAGCTCACTGAAACAACAGTCCACCAGTAGACTTGTCAATCAACAAAGACACATTAACCTGATTCCTAGTCAATCAGTCTTTATAGTGTTAGCTCACTGAAACAACAGTCCACCAGTAGACTTGTCAATCAACAAAGACACATTAACCTGATTCCTAGTCAATCAGTCTTTATAGTGTTAGCTCACTGAAACAACAGTCCACCAGTAGACTTGTCAATCAACAAAGACACATTAACCTGATTCCTAGTCAATCAGTTTTTATAGTGTTAGCTCACTGAAACAACAGTCCACCAGTAGACTTGTCAATCAACAAAGACACATTAACCTGATTCCTTGTCAATCAGTCTTTATAGTGTTAGCTCACTGAAACAACAGTCCACCAGTAGACTTGTCAATCAACAAAGACACATTAACCTGATTCCTAGTCAATCAGTCTTTATAGTGTTAGCTCACTGAAACAACAGTCCACCAGTAGACTTGTCAATCAACAAAGACACATTAACCTGATTCCTAGTCAATCAGTCTTTATAGTGTTAGCTCACTGAAACAACAGTCCACCAGTAGACTTGTCAATCAACAAAGACACATTAACCTGATTCCTAGTCAATCAGTCTTTATAGTGTTAGCTCACTGAAACAACAGTCCACCAGTAGACTTGTCAATCAACAAAGACACATTAACCTGATTCCTTGTCAATCAGTCTTTATAGTGTTAGCTCACTGAAACAACAGTCCACCAGTAGACTTGTCAATCAACAAAGACACATTAACCTGATTCCTTGTCAATCAGTCTTTATAGTGTTAGCTCACTGAAACAACAGTCAACCAGTAGACTTGTCAATCAACAAATACACATTAACCTGATTCCTAGTCAATCAGTCTTTATAGTGTTAGCTCACTGAAACAACAGTCCACCAGTAGACTTGTCAATCAACAAAGACACATTAACCTGATTCCTTGTCAATCAGTCTTTATAGTGTTAGCTCACTGAAACAACAGTCCACCAGTAGACTTGTCAATCAACAAAGACACATTAACCTGATTCCTTGTCAATCAGTCTTTATAGTGTTAGCTCACTGAAACAACAGTCCACCAGTAGACTTGTCAATCAACAAAGACACATTAACCTGATTCCTAGTCAATCAGTCTTTATAGTGTTAGCTCACTGAAACAACAGTCCACCAGTAGACTTGTCAATCAACAAAGACACATTAACCTGATTCCTTGTCAATCAGTCTTTATAGTGTTAGCTCACTGAAACAACAGTCCACCAGTAGACTTGTCAATCAACAAAGACACATTAACCTGATTCCTTGTCAATCAGTCTTTATAGTGTTAGCTCACTGAAACAACAGTCCACCAGTAGACTTGTCAATCAACTAAGACACATTAACCTGATTCCTAGTCAATCAGTCTTTATAGTGTTAGCTCACTGAAACAACAGTCCACCAGTAGACTTGTCAATCAACAAAGACACATTAACCTGATTCCTTGTCAATCAGTCTTTATAGTGTTAGCTCACTGAAACAACAGTCCACCAGTAGACTTGTCAATCAACAAAGACACATTAACCTGATTCCTAGTCAATCAGTTTTTATAGTGTTAGCTCACTGAAACAACAGTCCACCAGTAGACTTGTCAATCAACAAAGACACATTAACCTGATTCCTTGTCAATCAGTCTTTATAGTGTTAGCTCACTGAAACAACAGTCCACCAGTAGACTTGTCAATCAACAAAGACACATTAACCTGATTCCTAGTCAATCAGTCTTTATAGTGTTAGCTCACTGAAACAACAGTCCACCAGTAGACTTGTCAATCAACAAAGACACATTAACCTGATTCCTAGTCAATCAGTCTTTATAGTGTTAGCTCACTGAAACAACAGTCCACCAGTAGACTTGTCAATCAACAAAGACACATTAACCTGATTCCTAGTCAATCAGTCTTTATAGTCTTAGCTCACTGAAACAACAGTCCACCAGTAGACTTGTCAATCAACAAAGACACATTAACCTGATTCCTTGTCAATCAGTCTTTATAGTGTTAGCTCACTGAAACAACAGTCCACCAGTAGACTTGTCAATCAACAAAGACACATTAACCTGATTCCTTGTCAATCAGTCTTTATAGTGTTAGCTCACTGAAACAACAGTCCACCAGTAGACTTGTCAATCAACAAAGACACATTAACCTGATTCCTTGTCAATCAGTCTTTATAGTGTTAGCTCACTGAAACAACAGTCAACCAGTAGACTTGTCAATCAACAAATACACATTAACCTGATTCCTAGTCAATCAGTCTTTATAGTGTTAGCTCACTGAAACAACAGTCCACCAGTAGACTTGTCAATCAACAAAGACACATTAACCTGATTCCTTGTCAATCAGTCTTTATAGTGTTAGCTCACTGAAGCAACAGTCCACCAGTAGACTTGTCAATCAACAAAGATACATTAACCTGATTCCTTGTCAATCAGTCTTTATAGTGTTAGCTCACTGAAACAACAGTCCACAAGTAGACTTGTCAATCAACAAAGACACATTAACCTGATTCCTTGTCAATTAGTCTTTATAGTGTTAGCTCACTGAAACAACAGTCCACCAGTAGACTTGTCAATCAACAAAGACACATTAACCTGATTCCTAGTCAATCAGTCTTTATAGTGTTAGCTCACTGAAACAACAGTCCACCAGTAGACTTGTCAATCAACAAAGACACATTAACCTGATTCCTAGTCAATCAGTCTTTATAGTGTTAGCTCACTGAAACAACAGTCCACCAGTAGACTTGTCAATCAACAAAGACACATTAACCTGATTCCTAGTCAATCAGTTTTTATAGTGTTAGCTCACTGAAACAACAGTCCACCAGTAGACTTGTCAATCAACAAAGACACATTAACCTGATTCCTTGTCAATCAGTCTTTATAGTGTTAGCTCACTGAAACAACAGTCCACCAGTAGACTTGTCAATCAACAAAGACACATTAACCTGATTCCTAGTCAATCAGTCTTTATAGTGTTAGCTCACTGAAACAACAGTCCACCAGTAGACTTGTCAATCAACAAAGACACATTAACCTGATTCCTAGTCAATCAGTTTTTATAGTGTTAGCTCACTGAAACAACAGTCCACCAGTAGACTTGTCAATCAACAAAGACACATTAACCTGATTCCTAGTCAATCAGTCTTTATAGTGTTAGCTCACTGAAACAACAGTCCGCCAGTAGACTTGTCAATCAACAAAGACACATTAATCTGATTCCTAGTCAATCAGTCTTTATAGTGTTAGCTCACTGAAACAACAGTCCGCCAGTAGACTTGTCAATCAACAAAGACACATTAACCTGATTCCTTGTCAATCAGTCTTTATAGTGTTAGCTCACTGAAACAACAGTCCGCCAGTAGACTTGTCAATCAACAAAGACACATTAACCTGATTCCTTGTCATTCAGTCTTTATAGTGTTAGCTCACTGAAACAACAGTCCACCAGTAGACTTGTCAATCAACAAAGACACATTAACCTGATTCCTAGTCAATCAGTCTTTATAGTGTTAGCTCACTGAAACAACAGTTCGCCAGTAGACTTGTCAATCAACAAAGACACATTAACCTGATTCCTAGTCAATTAGTCTTTATAGTGTTAGCTCACTGAAACAACAGTCCACCAGTAGACTTGTCAATCAACAAATACACATTAACCTGATTCCTAGTCAATCAGTCTTTATAGTGTTAGCTCACTGAAACAACAGTCCACCAGTAGACTTGTCAATCAACAAAGACACATTAACCTGATTCCTAGTCAATCAGTCTTTATAGTGTTAGCTCACTGAAACAACAGTCCACCAGTTGACTTGTCAATCAACAAAGACACATTAACCTGATTCCTTGTCAATCAGTCTTTATAGTGTTAGCTCACTGAAACAACAGTCCGCCAGTAGACTTGTCAATCAACAAAGACACATTAACCTGATTCCTAGTCAATCAGTCTCTATAGTGTTAGCTCACTGAAACAACAGTCCACCAGTAGACTTGTCAATCAACAAAGACACATTAACCTGATTCCTAGTCAATCAGTCTTTATAGTGTTAGCTCACTGAAACAACAGTCCACCAGTAGACTTGTCAATCAACAAAGACACATTAACCTGATTCCTTGTCAATCAGTCTTTATAGTGTTAACTCACTGAAACAACAGTCCATCAGTAGACTTGTCAATCAACAAAGACACATTAACCGGATTCCTTGTCAATCAGTCTTTATAGTGTTAGCTCACTGAAACAACAGTCCACCAGTAGACTTGTCAATCAACAAAGACACATTACCCTGATTCCTAGTCAATCAGTCTTTATAGTGTTAGTTCACTGAAACAACAGTCCACCAGTTGACTTGTCAATCAACAAAGACACATTAACCTGATTCCTTGTCAATCAGTCTTTATAGTGTTAGCTCACTGAAACAACAGTTCACCAGTAGACTTGTCAATCAACAAAGACACATTAACCTGATTCCTAGTCAATCAGTCTTTATAGTGTTAGCTCACTGAAACAACAGTCCACCAGTAGACTTGTCAATCAACAAAGACACATTAACCTGATTCCTAGTCAATCAGTCTTTATAGTGTTAGCTCACTGAAACAACAGTCCACCAGTAGACTTGTCAATCAACAAAGACACATTAACCTGATTCCTTGTCAATCAGTCTTTATAGTGTTAACTCACTGACACAACAGTCCATCAGTAGACTTGTCAATCAACAAAGACACATTAACCGGATTCCTTGTCAATCAGTCTTTATAGTGTTAGCTCACTGAAACAACAGTCCACCAGTAGACTTGTCAATCAACAAAGACACATTAACCTGATTCCTTGTCAATCAGTCTTTATAGTGTTAGCTCACTGAAACAACAGTCCACCAGTAGACTTGTCAAACAACAAAGACACATTAACCTGATTCCTTGTCAATCAGTCTTTATAGTGTTAGTTCACTGAAACAACAGTCCACCAGTAGACTTGTCAATCAACAAAGACACATTAACCTGATTCCTAGTCAATCAGTCTTTATAGTGTTAGCTCACTGAAACAACAGTCCACCAGTTGACTTGTCAATCAACAAAGACACATTAACCTGATTCCTTGTCAATCAGTCTTTATAGTGTTAGCTCACTGAAACAACAGTTCACCAGTAGACTTGTCAATCAACAAAGACACATTAACCTGATTCCTAGTCAATCAGTCTTTATAGTGTTAGCTCACTGAAACAACAGTCCACCAGTAGACTTGTCAATCAACAAAGACACATTAACCTGATTCCTTGTCAATCAGTCTTTATAGTGTTAGCTCACTGAAACAACAGTCCGCCAGTAGACTTGTCAATCAACAAAGACACATTAACCTGATTCCTAGTCAATCAGTCTTTATAGTGTTAGCTCACTGAAACAACAGTCCACCAGTAGACTTGTCAATCAACAAAGACACATTAACCTGATTCCTAGTCAATCAGTCTTTATAGTGTTAACTCACTGAAACAACAGTCCATCAGTAGACTTGTCAATCAACAAAGACACATTAACCGGATTCCTTGTCAATCAGTCTTTATAGTGTTAGCTCACTGAAACAACAGTCCACCAGTAGACTTGTCAATCAACAAAGACACATTAACCTGATTCCTTGTCAATCAGTCTTTATAGTGTTAGCTCACTGAAACAACAGTCCACCAGTTGACTTGTCAATCAACAAAGACACATTAACCTGATTCCTTGTCAATCAGTCTTTATAGTGTTAGCTCACTGAAACAACAGTCCACCAGAAGACTTGTCAATCAACAAAGACACATTAACCTGATTCCTTGTCAATCAGTCTTTATAGTGTTAGCTCACTGAAACAACAGTCCGCCAGTAGACTTGTCAATCAACAAAGACACATTAACCTGATTCCTAGTCAATCAGTCTTTATAGTGTTAGCTCACTGAAACAACAGTCCACCAGTAGACTTGTCAATCAACAAAGACACATTAACCTGATTCCTAGTCAATCAGTCTTTATAGTGTTACCTCACTGAAACAACAGTCCACCAGTAGACTTGTCAATCAACAAAGACACATTAACCTGATTCCTAGTCAATCAGTCTTTATAGTGTTAGCTCACTGAAACAACAGTCCACCAGTAGACTTGTCAATCAACAAAGACACATTAACCTGATTCCTAGTCAAGCAGTCTTTATAGTGTTAGCTCACTGAAACAACAGTCCACCAGTAGACTTGTCAATCAACAAAGACACATTAACCTGATTCCTAGTCAATCAGTCTTTATAGTGTTAGCTCACTGAAACAACAGTCCACCAGTAGACTTGTCAATCAACAAAGACACATTAACCTGATTCCTAGTCAATCAGTCTTTATAGTGTTAGCTCACTTAAACAACAGTCCACCAGTAGACTTGTCAATCAACAAAGACACATTAACCTGATTCCTTGTCAATCAGTCTTTATAGTGGCTCACTGAAACAACAGTCCACCAGTAGACTTGTCAATCAATAAAGACACATTAACCTGATTCCTTGTCAATCAGTCTTTATAGTGTAAGCTCACTGAAACAACAGTCCACCAGTAGACTTGTCAATCAACAAAGACACATTAACCTGATTCCTAGTCAATCAGTCTTTATAGTGTTAGCTCACTGAAACAACAGTCCACCAGTAGACTTGTCAATCAACAAAGACACATTAACCTGATTCCTAGTCAATCAGTCTTTATAGTGTTAGCTCACTGAAACAACAGTCCACCAGTAGACTTGTCAATCAACAAAGACACATTAACCTGATTCCTAGTCAATCAGTCTTTATAGTGTTAGCTCACTGAAACAACAGTCCACCAGTAGACTTGTCAATCAACAAAGACACATTAACCTGATTCCTTGTCAATCAGTCTTTATAGTGTTAGCTCACTGAAACAACAGTCCACCAGTTGACTTGTCAATCAACAGACACATTAACCTGATTCCTAGTCAATCAGTCTTTATAGTGTTAGTTCACTGAAACAACAGTCCACCAGTAGACTTGTCAATCAACAAAGACACATTAACCTGATTCCTAGTCAATCAGTCTTTATAGTGTTAGGTCACTGAAACAACAGTCCACCAGTTGACTTGTCAATCAACAAAGACACATTAACCTGATTCCTTGTCAATCAGTCTTTATAGTGTTAGCTCACTGAAACAACAGTCCACCAGTAGACTTGTCAATCAACAAAGACACATTAACCTGATTCCTTGTCAATCAGTCTTTATAGTGTTAGCTCACTGAAACAACAGTCCGCCAGTAGACTTGTCAATCAACAAAGTCACATTAACCTGATTCCTAGTCAATCAGTCTTTATAGTGTTAGCTCACTGAAACAACAGTCCACCAGTAGACTTGTCAATCAACAAAGACACATTAACCTGATTCCTAGTCAATCAGTCTTTATAGTGTTAGCTCACTGAAACAACAGTCCACCAGTAGACTTGTCAATCAACAAAGACACATTAACCTGATTCCTAGTCAATCAGTCTTTATAGTGTTAGCTCACTGAAACAACAGTCCACCAGTAGACTTGTCAATCAACAAAGACACATTAACCTGATTCCTAGTCAATCAGTTTTTATAGTGTTAGCTCACTGAAACAACAGTCCACCAGTAGACTTGTCAATCAACAAAGACACATTAACCTGATTCCTTGTCAATCAGTCTTTATAGTGTTAGCTCACTGAAACAACAGTCCACCAGTAGACTTGTCAATCAACAAAGACACATTAACCTGATTCCTAGTCAATCAGTCTTTATAGTGTTAGCTCACTGAAACAACAGTCCACCAGTAGACTTGTCAATCAACAAAGACACATTAACCTGATTCCTAGTCAATCAGTCTTTATAGTGTTAGCTCACTGAAACAACAGTCCACCAGTAGACTTGTCAATCAACAAAGACACATTAACCTGATTCCTAGTCAATCAGTCTTTATAGTGTTAGCTCACTGAAACAACAGTCCACCAGTAGACTTGTCAATCAACAAAGACACATTAACCTGATTCCTTGTCAATCAGTCTTTATAGTGTTAGCTCACTGAAACAACAGTCCACCAGTAGACTTGTCAATCAACAAAGACACATTAACCTGATTCCTTGTCAATCAGTCTTTATAGTGTTAGCTCACTGAAACAACAGTCAACCAGTAGACTTGTCAATCAACAAATACACATTAACCTGATTCCTAGTCAATCAGTCTTTATAGTGTTAGCTCACTGAAACAACAGTCCACCAGTAGACTTGTCAATCAACAAAGACACATTAACCTGATTCCTTGTCAATCAGTCTTTATAGTGTTAGCTCACTGAAACAACAGTCCACCAGTAGACTTGTCAATCAACAAAGATACATTAACCTGATTCCTTGTCAATCAGTCTTTATAGTGTTAGCTCACTGAAACAACAGTCCACAAGTAGACTTGTCAATCAACAAAGACACATTAACCTGATTCCTTGTCAATTAGTCTTTATAGTGTTAGCTCACTGAAACAACAGTCCACCAGTAGACTTGTCAATCAACAAAGACACATTAACCTGATTCCTAGTCAATCAGTCTTTATAGTGTTAGCTCACTGAAACAACAGTCCACCAGTAGACTTGTCAATCAACAAAGACACATTAACCTGATTCCTAGTCAATCAGTTTTTATAGTGTTAGCTCACTGAAACAACAGTCCACCAGTAGAATTGTCAATCAACAAAGACACATTAACCTGATTCCTAGTCAATCAGTCTTTATAGTGTTAGCTCACTGAAACAACAGTCCACCAGTAGACTTGTCAATCAACAAAGACACATTAACCTGATTCCTTGTCAATCAGTCTTTATAGTGTTAGCTCACTGAAACAACAGTCCACCAGTAGACTTGTCAATCAACAAAGACACATTAACCTGATTCCTTGTCAATCAGTCTTTATAGTGTTAGCTCACTGAAACAACAGTCCACCAGTAGACTTGTCAATCAACAAAGACACATTAACCTGATTCCTTGTCAATCAGTCTTTATAGTGTTAGCTCACTGAAACAACAGTCCACCAGTAGACTTGTCAATCAACAAAGACACATTAACCTGATTCCTAGTCAATCAGTCTTTATAGTGTTAGCTCACTGAAACAACAGTCCACCAGTAGACTTGTCAATCAACAAAGACACATTAACCTGATTCCTAGTCAATCAGTCTTTATAGTGTTAGCTCACTGAAACAACAGTCCACCAGTAGACTTGTCAATCAACAAAGACACATTAACCTGATTCCTTGTCAATCAGTCTTTATAGTGTTAGCTCACTGAAACAACAGTCCACCAGTAGACTTGTCAATCAATAAAGACACATTAACCTGATTCCTAGTCAATCAGTCTTTATAGTGTTAGCTCACTGAAACAACAGTCCACCAGTAGACTTGTCAATCAACAAAGACACATTAACCTGATTCCTTGTCAATCAGTCTTTATAGTGTTAGCTCACTGAAACAACAGTCCACCAGTAGACTTGTTAATCAACAAAGACACATTAACCTGATTCCTTGTCAATCAGTCTTTATAGTGTTAGCTCACTGAAACAACAGTCCACCAGTAGACTTGTCAATCAACAAAGACACATTAACCTGATTCCTAGTCAATCAGTCTTTATAGTGTTAGCTCACTGAAACAACAGTCCACCAGTAGACTTGTCAATCAACAAAGACACATTAACCTGATTCCTTGTCAATCAGTCTTTGCTCTTATTCCTTACTCCTTACTACTGTATACTTAGCCAAGAAACAGTAAATACCAATTTTCTATAGTCTGGTTTAACCAGTGCAGGGCTTGAGTCTACGATCTACCATACTTGAGTCTATGATCTACCGTACTTGAGCTTATAATCTACCATACTTGAGCCTATGATTTACCGTACTAGAGACAACGATCTACCGTACTTGAGCCTACGATCTACCATACTCGAGTCTATGATCTACTGTACTTGAGCCTATGATCTACCATACTTGAGCCTACGATCTACTGTACTTGAGCCTATGATCTACCATACTTGAGCCTACGATCTGCTGTACTTGAGCCTACAATCTACTGTACTTGAGCCTACGATCTACCGTACTTGGGCCTATGATCCACTGTACTTGAGCCTACAATCTACCGTACTTGAGCCTATGATCTACTGTACTTGAGCCTACGATCTACCATATTTGAGCCTATGATCTACTGTACTTGAGCCTACGATCTACCATATTTGAGCCTACAATCTACTGTACTTGAGCCTACGATCTACCATACTTGAGCCTATGATCTACCATACTTGAGCCTACGATCTACCATACTTGAGTCTACAATCTACCATACTTGAGCCTACGATCTACTGTACTTGAGCCTATGATCTACCATACTTGAGCCTACGATCTACTGTACTTGAGCCTATGATCTACCATACTTGAGCCTACGATCTACTGTATTTGAGCCTACAATCTACTGTACTTGAGCCTACGATCTACCATACTTGGGCCTATGATCTACTGTACTTGAGCCTACAATCTACCGTACTTGAGCCTATGATCTACTGTACTTGAGCCTACGATCTACCGTATTTGAGCCTATGATCTACTGTACTTGAGCCTACGATCTACCATATTTTAACCTACGATCTACCGTACTTGAGCCTACAATCTACTGTACTTGAGCCTATGATCTACCATACTTGAGTCTACAATCTACCATACTTGAGCCTATGATCTACCGTACTTGAGCCTATGATCTACCATACTTGAGCCTACGATCTACTGTACTTGAGCCTATGATCTACCATACTTGAGCCTACGATCTACCGTACTTGATACTAGCAAGATAACCATTATACAACCGAAGTGATTAGTGAAGAAAGAGTGAGTGAGTGAATGTTGTTTAATGCCAACTCAGCAATTTTTCAGCTATATCATGGTGAAAACAAGTTAATTTCAATGAGATGATGACGAGGTCCACTTTGTGCTAGACTAACACGCTTAGTTGGATTTATAGTGCTCACTGAAACATCAGTCCACGGATAAACATGTCGTCCCACTGACACATTATCCTGATTTCGAGCCAACCCGTCTTTGCTCTTACTCCTTAATACTGTATGCTTAGCAGAAAAGCAGCAAATAACAATTTGTTAGTCTTTGGTTTGATCTGACCAGGGCTTGAGACCATGATCTACCATACTTGAGACCACGATCTACCATACTTGAGACCACGATCTACCATACTTGAGACCATGATCTACCATACTTGAGACCATGATCTATCATACTTGAGACCACGATCTACCATACTTGAGACCATGATCTACCATACTTGAGACCACGATCTACCATACTTGAGACCATGATCTACCATACTTGAGACCATGATCTATCATACTTGAGACCACGATCTACCATACTTGAGACCATGATCTACTGTACTTGAGACCACGATCTACCATACTTGAGACCATGATCTACCGTACTCGAGACCATGATCTACCGTACTTGAGACCACAATCTACCGTACTTGATGCTAGCAAGATAACCATTATACAACCGAAGTGGTTAGTGAAGAAAGAGTGAGCGAGTGATGGTTGTTTAACGCCAACCCAGCAATTTTTCAGCCATATCATGGCGAGTGAAGAAAGAAATACTACAGATAAGGTAGAGATGTTTTATTTAAAATTTAAATAACAAATTTACACAGATTATAAATACTATGATTGGTACACAAAACATGCAAAAAAAATGTGTTGTACATTTGTGACTTAGGAATAAGAACTACCATGAAAGTACTTTTATTCGTTGACACAAATTTTCGTGGATTCTACAAAATGCATTGATACATGGGTTCTTGAATTCGTGGTTTCAAACATTACACTCAACAATCAATGGGAAAAATGTATTTCGTTGCAGTTTAATTTTCGTGGTTTAAGCGAACCATGAAATCCACGAAAATTAGAACCCTAAGATTAATGATTACACAGGATTAAAATGTTATACGACGGTTAAATTCAAAAACCCCTAAAAACATATCAGGGATGAGGGTTCAATATTAAATACACAAAATATGATTTGATGATTTTGATTTCTGGTGTTTAATGCCACTTTCAGCAATATTTCAGCTATATCATGACGACCAGTTTTAGCGGTGGAAGAACCCAGAGTACCCAGAGAGAACCACCGACCATGGGCAGGCAACTGGTAAAGTTTATCACTTGCGGCTGCGAGTTGAGTGCACCCTCTTTTATAATTTACAAAAGCCGGGCGCGAACCCACGCCGTATTGGTGATAGGCTTGTATGAGTTGTTAGGTAATCTAATGACCTAACTCATTGAGCCACTTGGGCCCTTGCAGTCAATCGAAGAAGGATAGACAAATACAATGGCCAAAAGAAAAAGTACAAATAATGATCTATAAAACACTACACAGAGTAAAAAAGATTGAGCAACAAGAACCCCACTAAAAACGGGGGGTGAATGTGGTGCTCCGGAAGGGTTAACAGTTCCTGTTCCTCCAGTGATCAATGCTTTAATTTCTAATTCTTTTTTTCTGCATATATTTACAAATTGTCGAGCAGCCAAAAAAAACATGATAAATGTTTAAAAAAACTGCTTCGTTAAAAAAGAAACTTATTTACAGCCAGCCATTTCACTTATAATCTAAAATAATCTGAAGTTCCCATAGACACGAGGTAAAATGGAGTTGTGTATGAAAGATAGTAGTGAAACATAACAAAGGTAATTAACAGTTATTATTAATCAATAAACAAATAAAAACAATAATCAATATAATTTACATAGAAAATAATGCTAATTTCTAAAAGGTAATTAAAAATAGCATAATATAATTTTTTTTATAATACATTGGGACCAGCTACAGTAAAACCTGTCTTTCGAACCCTCCTTGGAACCAGCTACAGTAAAACCTGTCTATATCGAACCTCCTTGGGACCAGCTACAGTGAAACCTGTCTATACTGAACCTCCTTGGGACCAGCTACAGTAAAAACCTGTCTATATCGAACCTCCTTGGGACCAGCCACAGTAATATCAAGGAATATCAAGGTTAAATTAATAAAGATTTTGTACATTGGCACTTTTATCAAGCTTGGTTAGTCATATTCATGATATCAGTTTATTCAAGGTTTGATTTAGACAGGTTTCACTGTACTATGTTTGAAGTAAACAGGTGGTCTTATTAGACAGGTTTATATTATTTACTATGATTATAGACTCTTCTAATACATTGATGTTCACTGTAGACAGGTGTCTTATTTATTAAAGATTTCAAACAATTAAGGTTAGGGATAGGGTTATGGTGTTTAATGCCACTATAAACAGAAGTCAGAAATGAATGCATCAAACTAATATTTTGAAGACCCAATTATCAGAGGGGAAGGGTTGTTGGTAGAAGTAGATTGATTGATTAGCATTTAACACCAACTTTAGCAATATTTCAGATATATCATGGTGTTGGTAGAAATAGAAAATATAATGAAGATGAACTGTACCTCACACCACAGTTCCTATACCAGTCCTCGAAATGAAAATTTGATTTTATTATTTACTGGTTCAAATCAAATTTTTTAAATTATTTTTTATATATATATATATATATCTGAATAAAAACTGAAAATTTTACTGGTCTGAACAAAGTTTTACTGGTCTTGGGACGGAGGACCTGAACAAAGTTTTACTGGTCTTGGGTCAGAAGACCTGACCAAAGTTTTACTGGTCTTGGGCCAGAGGAACTGAACAAAGTTTTACTGGTCTTGGGACGGAAGACCTGAACAAAGTTTTACTGGTTTTGGGCCGGAGGACCGGTGCTCATTGTGAGGACCGCTATCCTTACCCCACATAAAATGCCCACAATATGAGTACAAACACAGTTCAGTAAATGAACATTTAAGGTATTTATTTCTAACATTTAAGGTATTTATTTCTAACATTTAAGGTATTGATTTCTAACATTTAAGGTATTTATTTCTAACATTTAAGGTATTTATTTCTAACATTTAAGGTATTTATTACTATTATTTTTTAAGGCAAATCACACACGACTGAAAAAGAATGAGTATTAAAAGATGAAGGTTGTTTAAACCGTAAAAACAAGTTATTTATCAGTAATGAGTAATTATATTTTATAACGTAACGGTAAATATTAATATTTAACACAAAAAAAATATCATGTTCAATAACTATCGTTGATTTGCTTTGTAAGAATGGATTTCTCATGGCAATATCGTCATGGCAATATCGTAACAAGGTTTGGTTTGGTTTTTGGTGTTTAATGTCACTTTCAGCTATATCGTGGCAGTCAGTTTTATTGGTGGAGAAAACCACCGACCTGTCGCAAGTCACGGACAAACTTTATCACAGAATGTTATATCGAGTACACATTGCCATGAACGGGGTTTGAAATGACAACATTAGTGGTGATAGGCACTGATTGCATAGGTAGTTGTAAATCAAACTACCATACGATCACGACCATGATGGCCCCTATCTTAGCGAAGGTGAAACCAGAGATGTGAGATGTAATGAGAAGTCGATTTCGAGCAAAACATATCAACAATATTATCTTTATCAAGGTTACATCAGTGACAGAAACTTATCCTGGGGTAAAACATCCTTCAAGCTATTGGGTATTAATTTTGATGTTGATTTGGATAAAATTGTAAATATTAATTATAATGAGAGAATTTTGCAAATAAAAAAACTAATTAAGATATGGTCAAAAAGGAATCTTACTGTCATTGGAAAGATTACTGTTGTGAAAACTCTGATTTTACCTGTCTTAAATCACCTAATCATTACATTGCCTAATCCTACTCAAGACATCTTAAAGAAGGTGAACGAGCTTATTTTTACCTTTATATGGAGTTCACCTGTGCACAGAGTTAAAAAGGAATTGTTACAAAAAGACTTCTGTGAAGGAGGATTAAATATGATTAATCTAAATTTATTTATCTTAGCCCTAAAAACAACCTGGGTAAGAAAGCTATTTCGAACTGAATGTAAATGGGATAATATCTTATTTTCGACAATAAATCAGGAAAAATTATTCAATTTTGGTAATGGTTATATTTCTTACATAAAAGAAAATGTTGTAAAAAATAAATTTTGGAAAGATGTGTTCCATGCTTGGAACACCTTTATTGATAAAGAAGAAAACTTTACATGGGAATATTTTTTGTCTTCTCCACTGTGGATGAACAAAACTATAAAAATAGAAAACAAACCAGTATTCTATGAAGACTGGTTCAGAAAAGGTATTTGTTTTGTTAATGATATTATGTCAGAAGATGGAAAATTTCTCTCCATTGATCAATTAGAGGAAAAATTTAACATTTCAAAAAATATTATGAAATTTAATAGTATAATTTCAGCTGTAAAACATGCTGGAAAACAAAATGTGTATAATAGTTATAAGCTACTTACCCCATTTATTCCTTCGTTTGTTAAGACCATTTTGAAGAGTAAAAGGGGAACTAAAGATATGTATTTGTTACTAATAAGGAATAACATAGTGTCAAATGGTCAGAAAAAGTGGGAGGAAATTTTAGCCTTAGGTTTAGATGAAACGAAATGGAGAGAAATATTCAAACTACCTTTTATAGTCACACAAAATACCAAACTACAATGGTTACAGTACAGAATTAACCAACGTATCCTAGGAACAAATAAATTTCTGTATAAAATTAAAGTAAAAGACAATGCCTTTTGTACTTTTTGTCAGGAAGATGAGGAAACTATAGAACATTTATTTTGGAACTGTGAGATTGTACAAGCTTTTATTGATGAAATTGATTCTTGGTTATTGTCAAATGGTGTTAAGTATTCCATTTACTATGCAATTTTTTCTTTTTGGTGATACTTCAAAATCGTCTCGAGGAGATGCTATCAACCTCATTTTATTACAAATAAAGCAGTATATTTTTAACTGTAAATATTTTCAGAAAAAATTATCATTGGTCACAATGCAGAGGAAAATACAGTCACTATATAACATTGAGAAATCTATTGCTATTGAAAATAAAAAAATTGATTTTTTCAACCAGATATGGAATGCTTTCACTTTACTGTTTAATTAGATATAAAGATTTATACAAATATTCATTCTGTATATAACATGATAGAAAAGAAATAGCCTTTTGTTTTTATGAATGCTAAAATTACCTATTCATCAAAGCAAATTAAAAAACTTTTTCTTTCTCTTTAAAAATTATTTTTATGCCTTAAAAAACTCAATAAATTAAACTTTTTCCATTTTTTTCTTTTACTTCTATAACTACTTAAAACCCTATTTTTTTATTATCTGTATATTTGTTAATTTGGTTTATTATGATTGAAAAACTCATCTTTATGTGGAATCACATTATTTGGTATTTTCTGTCATGTTATTCTAATAGAAATAGTATGCCATTCTGTATGTAAATTACTAACAAATACTAACATCTTTATATGTTATGTGCTTTACTAATGTTAACGAGGCCGGGATAAGTGACGTCAATAAAACATATCAACGATATTATCTTTATCAAGGTTACATCAGTGACGTCAATAAAACGTATCAACGATATTATCTTTATCAAGGTTACATCAGTGACGTCAATAAAACGTATCAACGATATTATCTTTATCAAGGTTACATCAGTGACGTCAATAAAACGTCACATTATTTTACTCATAGAAATCAAAGATGTTAGTTTCAGGTTTGTCGCCTGATAATAAATATTTTCCTATTAATTTCAATGGAAAAGAATGTGCAATATATCCTTGCGAGTATAAAATGTATATTGCACTAGTTCAAATATGAATATTTAAAGTAGTTTAATATTCCACTTAAATATAATAAGATACACAATATTTATATAAAAAATGCTTTAGGCATAAAATATTTATTACTATATAATACTAGAGGCTCCCAGGAGCCTGTAATCACTCACCTGGTTTTCAATTTGACATCTAAAGTTAATAGAAAATGGGGGTGTTACACATAATTTTGAAAGTGGGCCACCCAGATCATTTCAACTCAAATTTCTGAGCAAAAGATTTAAATGTGATTTTTATCTCATAATATTCCTAAACGGAATAAACTGGCTGAAAAAATTTCACAGAAAAACCCAGAATATAAGTTAATCTACTCATTGCCATGTAGCTGCAGTTACAATTTGAGCTCATTTTGACTTATACTAAAGCAGCAATGGACAATTGAAGAAATTTATATTTTTAGCAACAGCAGCCTTCTTGAATGGAGGGCGGTGCTGTCGGACACAATTTTGAAAGGGACCCATCCAGGAACCATTCCTACCAGGTTTGGTTTAATTTGGTTCAGCTGTTTCAGAGGAGAAGATTTAAATGTGATCTTTTATCAAAATATGCCTAATTTGCATAATCGGTATAAATCGGTTGAAAGAAAAATTTCACAGAAAAACCTGGAATATGTGCTAAACTACTCATTGCCATGTAGCTGCAGTTAAAATGTGAGCTCATTTTGACTTATACTATAGCAGCAATGGACAATTAAAATTTCATCCCCCTTTTTTCTATTTTAGCTTGGTGGCCATCTTGGTTGGAAGTCGGAATCAACGGACACAATTTTGGAAGAGGGCCATACAAATACCATTCTACCAAAGTTTGGCTGCAATTGGCCCAGTGGTTTCTGAGGAGAAGATTAAAGTTTACGACATACGATGGACGGACGGACGGAAGGAAGACGACGGACGCCAAGTGATGACAAAAGCCCACATGGCCTTTGGCCAGGTGAGCTAAAAAGGGTTATTACATGTAAAAAATGTCATGTTAGAAATCAACGATAATATGTTAATATCACGCTCCTTTCTTGATAGTCATCCTCTGCCATCTTAACTTTCCAGACGACTGGGGAGAGTAAAATATGAGAAATGACATTCGGAATGCACAATAGAGAAATATTTCTTACTATATAATAATATACATTTATTGCATGCTGGTGAGGGAAATATGAAAATTTATTCACCCAAGAGTATCATATTCCCTGAGGGGTGAATAAATTTTCATATTTCCTGAACCTGCATGCAATAAATGTTTTATTATACCGAATGAAACCAAGAAAACACATACATGTAAAATACTGCTGGCAAGCATATTTCAAGTCCATTGGAACGTTGTCTCAGACATTTAAAAACCACATCCACAACAACATTGTAACGGTCGCTTGCAAGTGATGCATTCCGAGTGCCTCTGACATTTTCCTGTCAAAGCACGATAACTCTGATGGGAAAACCCACGAGGCTTCCGAGGGGGTGGAATATGATATTTGTTTCATGGAATATGATTTTTGTCCTGTGTGATCACGAGTTCTGATTGCTACCCATTGTCCAATCAAATTAATCTACTTTTGGTAATTTATATATGAGGTATAATAATAGATATTATCGTATGTAAAGATAAAATGGGATATTTACAAATCTTCGATAAAAATAATTTATACAAGAAAATATAAGATCACAAAGGGAGAGACCACCTGAGATAAAAATGAATGTCATATTTTAGGCATACACACGTATTAGCTCCTTCTGCAAAATGGAGATCTGCCATTGGTTAAATACAAAGACATAGGGACCGATCAGTTATTTTTTCTGAGGGGGTGGGGGTCCACGAAACAAAAACAATTTGTTAACACAAAATAAAAATCAGAATATATTTTTCTGAATGTTTTTCTTTTTCAAATGTTACCAAAATTAACTGCAAGTTTTTTTATTATATTTTCTATATTTTTCATGTCAATTAAATCTTTTTCTATAAAATTTTGTGACCGACAATATTTTTGAGAGAAAAAAAACATGTTAAAAGATCGATCCTTAATATTAAAGATATATGCATGTATATTCACACTGTTTTTAAGGGTAAACCGTTTTAGCAGGGCTATCCAATCCAATATATACTGGATTTTTGGCATCAGCAATGACACGAACACCCAAGTACGAGATGAATCCGTCAATAGAAAATCCTAGACCTGTGACATCAACGATTTTCTTGTAGGCTTCTCCTTCTTTTTCATACTGGGCAATAATGGCCTGGGCTTCAGTGGTGGCTCTGAAATTATAGAGATTAAAATAAAATACTGAGCATTAATGGCCTGAGATTAAAATTTGACATTTGAATGGAAATCCTTATTTAATACGACGCATACATTTGAGAAAATTATTCAGTTTCAAATTATTCAAACTTTATTCCAATATTTTAATGCTTTAATTTGATTGAAATACGATTTTATGCTAAGAGATTATTACATAACATTTTCCATATTGGCCCTGGTATCAGCCTGAGACTCCCATATCAAACACGATAGCGAAGCTGGAGGGCTGATATGGGTCGAGGGCTGATACCAGGGACAATATGGAAAATTTCATGTCATAATCTATTTATCACATATTTCACATTGATTTTTCTCAAGCATTGACTTTTATATTGCAGAAAAGATCTTTGAACTGATAAATTGCAAAAATAAATTCTTAAGAGAGTTGCCTTTGTTCAACTTGCAAATATTTTTGTTTCGAGTCTGGTTTCAAAAAGATATCAAACAATGTTGATCTGTACAATTAGGTCAGAAAGTGTTAGTAAAAATCTACCCAAGACGTTGACATTTGAATGGAAATTTCTATTCAACACGACATATACATTTGAGCTAATTATTCAGTTTCAAGTTATTTAAACTTGATTCCAATATTTTGAAATGTGTTAAATTGATTGAAATACGATTTTATGTATATCTTTATGCACCATCTTTCCTTGTCCTGCACAGATAAAAGATTGTTATACATGTTATATACTATGTTGTCCTGCACAGATACTAAAAAGATTGTTATACATGTTATATACTATGTTGTCCTGCACAGATACTAAAAAGATTGTTATACATGTTATATACTATGTTGTCCTGCACAGATACTAAAAAGATTGTTATACATGTTATATACTATGTTGTCCTGCACAGATACTAAAAAGATTGTTATACATGTTATATACTATGTTGTCCTGCACAGATACTAAAAAGATTGTTATACATGTTATATACTATGTTGTCCTGCACAGATACTAAAAAGATTGTTATACATGTTATATACTATGTTGTCCTGCACAGATACTAAAAAGATTGTTATACATGTTATATACTATGTTGTCCTGCACAGATACTAAAAAGATTGTTATACATGTTATATACTATGTTGTCCTGCACAGATACTAAAAAGATTGTTATACATGTTATATACTATGTTGTCCTGCACAGATACTAAAAAGATTGTTATACATGTTATATACTATGTTGTCCTGCACAGATACTAAAAAGATTGTTATACATGTTATATACTATGTTGTCCTGCACAGATACTAAAAAGATTGTTATACATGTTATATACTATGTTGTCCTGCACAGATACTAAAAAGATTGTTATACATGTTATATACTATGTTGTCCTGCACAGATACTAAAAAGATTGTTATACATGTTATATACTATGTTGTCCTGCACAGATACTAAAAAGATTGTTATACATGTTATATACTATGTTGTCCTGCACAGATACTAAAAAGATTGTTATACATGTTATATACTATGTTGTCCTGCACAGATACTAAAAAGATTGTTATACATGTTATATACTATGTTGTCCTGCACAGATACTAAAAAGATTGTTATACATGTTATATACTATGTTGTCCTGCACAGATACTAAAAAGATTGTTATACATGTTATATACTATGTTGTCCTGCACAGATACTAAAAAGATTGTTATACATGTTATATACTATGTTGTCCTGCACAGATACTAAAAAGATTGTTATACATGTTATATACTATGTTGTCCTGCACAGATACTAAAAAGATTGTTATACATGTTATATACTATGTTGTCCTGCACAGATACTAAAAAGATTGTTATACATGTTATATACTATGTTGTCCTGCACAGATACTAAAAAGATTGTTATACATGTTATATACTATGTTGTCCTGCACAGATACTAAAAAGATTGTTATACATGTTATATACTATGTTGTCCTGCACAGATACTAAAAAGATTGTTATACATGTTATATACTATGTTGTCCTGCACAGATACTAAAAAGATTGTTATACATGTTATATACTATGTTGTCCTGCACAGATACTAAAAAGATTGTTATACATGTTATATACTATGTTGTCCTGCACAGATACTAAAAAGATTGTTATACATGTTATATACTATGTTGTCCTGCACAGATACTAAAAAGATTGTTATACATGTTATATACTATGTTGTCCTGCACAGATACTAAAAAGATTGTTATACATGTTATATACTATGTTGTCCTGCACAGATACTAAAAAGATTGTTATACATGTTATATACTATGTTGTCCTGCACAGATACTAAAAAGATTGTTATACATGTTATATACTATGTTGTCCTGCACAGATACTAAAAAGATTGTTATACATGTTATATACTATGTTGTCCTGCACAGATACTAAAAAGATTGTTATACATGTTATATACTATGTTGTCCTGCACAGATACTAAAAAGATTTTTATACATGTTATATACTATGTTGTCCTGCACAGATACTAAAAAGATTGTTATACATGTTATATACTATGTTGTCCTGCACAGATACTAAAAAGATTGTTATACATGTTATATACTATGTTGTCCTGCACAGATACTAAAAAGATTGTTATACATGTTATATACTATGTTGTCCTGCACAGATACTAAAAAGATTTTTATACATGTTATATACTATGATTTTAGGTTTTTTTTAAATGGAAATTATTTGTTAAATAAGAAAAGAAATAAAAAAAATTGCAATTTTTAACTTATTTTGCCATATAACTGAAAAAACGTAGAAAAACAGAATATATGGTTATGTTATTGTTAAACTGGAGTTCCATAGCTTTTTTTTCAATCAAACCGGAAACGTATTTTTTTTACCATTAAATATCGAATTTCTACAATCAACAGCTTATGGATGTACATTATAATGTGTTTTTTTTTAGTAATTTGTTTATTTTTAAAGAAGAGTAGAGGCAGATACAAATACAAAAAAACATGACATACAGAGACAATTTACACAGACAAAAAACATGACATATATATACAATTTACACAGACAAAAAACATGACATACATAGACAATTTACACAGACAAAAAACATGACATATATATACAATTTACACAGACAAAAAACATGACATACATAGACAATTTACACAGACAAAAAACATGACATACATAGACAATTTACACAGACAAAAAACATGACATACATAGACAATTTACACAGACAAAAAACATGACATACATAGACAATTTACACAGACAAAAAACATGACATACATAGACAATTTACACAGACAAAAAACATGACATACATAGACAATTTACACAGACAAAAAACATGACATACATAGACAATTTACACAGACAAAAAACATGACATACATAGACAATTTACACAGACAAAAAACATGACATACATAGACAATTTACACAGACAAAAAACATGACATACATAGACAATTTACACAGACAAAAAACATGACATACATAGACAATTTACACAGACAAAAAACATGACATACATAGACAATTTACACAGACAAAAAACATGACATACATAGACAATTTACACAGACAAAAAACATGACATACATAGACAATTTACATAGACAAAAAACATGACATACATAGACAATTTACACAGACAAAAAACATGACATACATAGACAATTTACACAGACAAAAAACATGACATACATAGACAATTTACACAGACAAAAAACATGACATACATAGACAATTTACACAGACAAAAAACATGACATACATAGACAATTTACACAGACAAAAAACATGACATACATAGACAATTTACACAGACAAAAAACATGACATACATAGACAATTTACACAGACAAAAAACATGACATACATAGACAATTTACACAGACAAAAAACATGACATACATAGACAATTTACACAGACAAAAAACATGACATACATAGACAATTTACACAGACAAAAAACATGACATACATAGACAATTTACACAGACAAAAAACATGACATACATAGACAATTTACACAGACAAAAAACATGACATACATAGACAATTTACACAGACAAAAAACATGACATACATAGACAATTTACATAGACAAAAAACATGACATACATAGACAATTTACACAGACAAAAAACATGACATACATAGACAATTTACACAGACAAAAAACATGACATAAATAGACAATTTACACAGACAAAAAACATGACATACATAGACAATTTACACAGACAAAAAACATGACATACATAGACAATTTACACAGACAAAAAACATGACATACATAGACAATTTACAGACAAAAAACATGACATACATAGACAATTTACACAGACAAAAAACATGACATACATAGACAATTTACACAGACAAAAAACATGACATACATAGACAATTTACAGACAAAAAACATGACATACATTTACAATTTACACAGACAAAAAACATGACATACATATACAATTTACACAGACAAAAAACATGACATACATATACAATTTACACAGACAAAAAACATGACATACATATACAATTTACACAGACAAAAAACATGACATACATATACAATTTACACAGACAAAAAACATGACATACATATACAATTTTATATAGACAAAAAACATGACATACATATACAATTTACACAGACAAAAAACATGACATACATATACAATTTACACAGACAAAAAACATGACATACATAGACAATTTACATAGACAAAAAACATGACATACATATACAATTTACACAGACAAAAAACATGACATACATAGACAATTTACACAGACAAAAAACATGACATACATATACAATTTACACAGACAAAAAACATGACATACATATACAATTTACACAGACAAAAAACATGACATACATATACAATTTACACAGACAAAAAACATGACATACATATACAATTTTACAGACAAAAAACATGACATACATATACAATTTTACATAGACAAAAAACATGACATACATATACAATTTTACATAGACAAAAAACATGACATACATAGACAATTTTACAGACAAAAAACATGACATACATTTACAATTTACAGACAAAAAACATGACATACATAGACAATTTACACAGACAAAAAACATGACATACATAGACAATTTACACAGACAAAAAACATGACATACATATACAATTTACACAGACAAAAAACATGACATACATATACAATTTACACAGACAAAAAACATGACATACATATACAATTTACACAGACAAAAAACATGACATACATATACAATTTTATATAGACAAAAAACATGACATACATATACAATTTTACAGACAAAAAACATGACATACATATACAATTTTACATAGACAAAAAACATGACATACATATACAATTTTACATAGACAAAAAACATGACATACATATACAATTTTACAGACAAAAAACATGACATACATATACAATTTTACATAGACAAAAAACATGATATACATATACAATTTTACAGACAAAAAACATGACATACATATACAATTTTACAGACAAAAAACATGACATACATATACAATTTTACAGACAAAAAACATGACATACATATACAATTTTACAGACAAAAAACATGACATACATATACAATTTTACAGACAAAAAACATGACATACATATACAATTTTACAGACAAAAAACATGACATACATATACAATTTTACAGACAAAAAACATGACATACATATACAATTTTACAGACAAAAAACATGACATACATATACAATTTTACAGACAAAAAACATGACATACATATACAATTTTACAGACAAAAAACATGACATACATATACAATTTTACAGACAAAAAACATGACATACATATACAATTTTACAGACAAAAAACATGACATACATATACAATTTTACATAGACAAAAAACATGATATACATATACAATTTTACAGACAAAAAACATGACATACATATACAATTTTACAGACAAAAAACATGACATACATATACAATTTTACAGACAAAAAACATGACATACATATACAATTTTACAGACAAAAAACATGACATACATATACAATTTTACAGACAAAAAACATGACATACATATACAATTTTACAGACAAAAAACATGACATACATATACAATTTTACAGACAAAAAACATGACATACATATACAATTTTACAGACAAAAAACATGACATACATATACAATTTTACAGACAAAAAACATGACATACATATACAATTTTACAGACAAAAAACATGACATACATATACAATTTTACAGACAAAAAACATGACATACATATACAATTTTACAGACAAAAAACATTTAATTTATAAAAACAAACATTTTGCAACACTGAACTGAAATTTCATTATAATGTTAAATAGAGTAAAATATGTAAGAATGCAACATGATTACTTTTTAAAATTATGTAAATGGACAAATATATTTGCGTACTCGTTCGTAAGGATTCACGATTTTTTTCTGCATCATGTGTCGCTGCTGTGAGACATTCTAACATTAGGTTTGGTTATTTTAAATAATTTTCACTCATTTCCATAATAAACAAGGGCAACGCAAAGCGTGGCATATCCCCTCGCCTAAAAATTTGACCTGGTGACCTTGACGTTTGACCTATGACCTTGAAAATCAATAGGGTTTTAGATTCTCTTAAGGATGTACCAAGTCTGGTCAAAATCCATCGAAGGATGTTGATTCTAGTGTTCACAAGGATGTTACGTGGTAAAAATTTGACCTGGTGACCTTGACCTTTGACCTTGAAAATCAATAGAGTCCCCGACTCTCCTAAGGACTATGTATGTACCAAGTTTGGTCAAAATCCATTGAAGGATGTTAATTCTAGAGTGTTCACAAGGATGTTACGGAAGGAAGGACGGAAGGAAGGAAGGACGGACGGACAGACAGTAGCGTTACTATATTCCTTCGCAACTTTGTTAGTGAGGGGATAATAACTAATAGTATATGCCTTTAAGATTATTTTTACACGTTTTTACATGTTCACGGGTTCAAAGTTTTATTTCCATTATCTTGATTATCCCCCCTTGTAGGTAAGGACACCTATTGGCGCAGTTAAAATAAGACAACTATTGTATTTTTAAAGCCTTATTTCATGCAGTCGCACCAGGTAGATTTTGGTAGACTTTAAGCATGTTGTTTTGCAACCTACTAACTACCAAAAAATCAAAAAAAATATTTCTGTTGCAATTATGTTGATGTTTTCCGTAGATTGACTGGACTACTGAGGGAAAATAACCAACACTTACTTCCGGCTATTATTGGATATGCAAAAACGAACATATTCCAACAAAATATGTGATATGTGATTATACCTGTTAGCTAGGATACGAGCGTCAGAATCAGCCTTGTCTTTGATTATCTGGGCTTGTGTTTCAGCTTTACGTTTCTCTGTCTCTGCTTCGGTGATCAACCGTGGACGTTCATTGTATGCTACCTGTCAAGTAAACAATAACAGAAAATATTGATCTGTCAAACAGTTCTAATATCTAATAGAAAAATCATAGAAACAGAGACAAAAGACACGCATATATATATATAAGACCATTAACAATCCCGACTTTATTAAAAAGTAGGGCCCGGGTGGCTCAATGAGTTAGGTAGTTGTAGGGCCCGGGTGGCTCAATGAGTTAGGTAGTTGTAGGGCCCGGATGGCTCAATGAGTTAGATAGTTGTAGGGCCCAGATGGCTCAATGAGTTAGGTAGTTGTAGGGCCCAGGTGGCTCAATGAGTTAGGTAGTTGTAGGGCCCGGGTGGCTCAATGAGTTAGGTAGTTGTAGGGCCCGGGTGGCTCTATGAGTTAGGTAGTTGTAGGGCCCGGATGGCTCAATGAGTTAGGTAGTTGTAGGGCCCGGGTGGCTCAATGAGTTAGGTAGTTGTAGGGCCCAGATGGCTCAACGAGTTAGGTAGTTGTAGGGCCCAGATGGCTCAATGAGTTAGGTAGTTGTAGGGCCCCCGGGTGGCTCAATGAGTTAGGTAGTTGTAGGGCCCGGGTGGCTCAATGAGTTAGATAGTTGTAGGGCCTGGGTGGCTCAATGAGTTAGTTAGTTGTAGGGCCCGGGTGGCTCAATGAGTTAGGTAGTTGTAGGGCCCGGATGGCTCAATGAGTTAGGTAGTTGGATTACCTAACAACTCATACAAGCCTATCACCAATGCGGCGTCGGTTCCCACCCGGCTTTGTAAATTACAAATAAGGGTGCACTCGACTCGCAGCTGCAAGTGATAAAGTTTACCAGTTGCTTGCCCATGGTCGGTCGGTGGTTCTCTCCGGGTACTCCGACTTCTTCCACCACTAAAACTGGTCGCCATGATATAGCTGAAATATTGCTGAAAGTGGCACTAAACATAAAAAATCATCAAATCAAATAATTAAAAAGTAGCTGGGTTAAAATAATTTATTCTAATATGACGTGCTGTTTTGGCTTTGTAAAAACAAAAGGGTATAAAAATCCCCGATTTATTATGACTTGCATGCGCTGATGATCATGACGTATTTGGCTGTTCTATTATACCCTTTTGCTTACAAAGCCAAAACAGGACGTCATAGAAATAATTTATGGAAGGGGTAAGCTTGTTGGAGATTTTAATATGGGAAGGGGTAAGTTTGTTGGAAATTTTAATATGGAAGGGGTAAGTTTGTTGGAGATTTTAATATGGAAGGGGTAAGTTTGTTGGAGATTTTAATATGGGAAGGGGTAAGTTTGTTGGAGATTTTAATATGGAAGGGGTAAGGTTGTTGGAGATTTTAATATGGGAAGGGGTAAGTTTGTTGGAGATTTTTAATATGGGAAGGGGTAAGTTTGTTGGAGATTTTTAATATGGAAGGGGTAAGTTTGTTGGAGATTTTAATATGGAAGGGGTAAGCTTGTTGGAGATTTTAATATGGGAAGGGGTAAGTTTGTTGGAGATTTTAATATGGAAGGGGTAAGTTTGTTGGAGATTTTAATATGGAAGGGGTAAGTTTGTTGAGATTTTAATATGGGAGGGGTAAGTTTGTTGGAGATTTTAATATGGGAGGGGTAAGTTTGTTGGAGATTTTAAAATGGAAGGGGTAAGTTTGTTGGAGATTTTAATATGGGAAGGGGTAAGTTTGTTGGAGATTTTAATATGGAAGGGGTAAGCTTGTTGGAGATTTTAATATGGGTAACATTATCTGTGCAAATTTTACGCAGATAATGTTACCATATTAAAATCTCCAACAAACTTACCCCTTCCATATTAAAATCTCCAACAAACTTACCCCTTCCATATTAAAATCTCCAACAAACTTACCCCTTCCATAAATTATTTCTTAAATAACCTCCAGCCTTAGTAAAATAATGAACAATAACCTCCAGCCTTAGTATAATAATGAACAATAACCTCCAGTAAAATAATGCGGTCATGTAACTGTTTTCCACATGTGAGTAAGGTGCCATTTATAATGGATGGGAGAGGGGCCATCATGGTCGTGAGCGTATGGAAGTTGATTTACAACTACCTATGCAGTCAGTGCCTATCACCACTAAAGTTGTGAGTTCAAACCCCGTTCATGGCAAGGTGTACTTGATACAACAGTATGTGATAAAGTTTGTCAGTGACTTGCGACAGGTCAGTGGTTTTCTCCGTGTCCTCCAGTTTCCTCCACCAATAAAACTGACCACCACGATATAACTGAAATATTGTTGAAAGTGGCATTAAACACTATAAACCACCAGTAAAATGATGTGAGTCAAGTGCCATTTATAATGGGTGGGAGTGATTGGTGTTTGTCGTCACTATCAGGGGTCATGTCGGGGTTCATATTTTCATTCCTATTGTTGTTCTTCATCTAACATTACCTGTATATCTTCTCTGGCTCTTTCTTTACTCCTGATGGCGTTTTCATACTCAGAAGGTCTGGCTATGTTGCTCACCTTAAAATAAACATTTAAAATTAACATACTCAGAAGATCTGGCTGTTGCTCACCTTAAAATAAACATTTAAAATTAACATACTCAGAAGATCTGGCTGTTGCTCACCTTAAAATAAACAACTAAAATTTAATAACTCACCAATTCAGAAATAAATGTTTGAACAATTTTGTTTTGTTTTGTTCTGTTTCTTATTATTATTAATGATCAAAATCAAATAAAGTGCCCCTCACTTTTTTCTGCAGTAAAATAAGACCTTACCTGTAAGTCTGTTATGTCAGCATGAAGTTCTGTGTATCTCTGTATAATCTGTTGTTGGACTTTATTCTGGAAGTTGGTACGCTCGGCTTGGAATTGTGACGTGTTAAAGTAACTACAGGATTCGTGCAGTGCCGATTCCCCTAAAATATTGTAATATAATTTATTAACGAAAACATTGACTGTATTCAGTGATCGTTAATGTACTGTCAAACATTACGGTGTCAAGGTTAAACAGACTGATCTGTCAAACATCACGGTGTCAAGGTTAAACAGACTGATCTGTCAAACATCACGGTGTCAAGGTTGAACAGACTGATCTGTCAAACATTACGGTGTCAAGGTTAAACAGACTGATCTGTCAAACATCACGGTGTCAAGGTTAAACAGACTGATCTGTCAAACATCACGGTGTCAAGGTTAAACAGACTGATCTGTCAAACATTACGGTGTCATGGTTAAACAGACTGATCCGTCAAACATCACGGTGTCAAAGTTAAACAGACTGATCTGTCAAACATCACAGTGTCAAGGTTAAACAGACTGATCTGTCAAACATCATGGTGTCAAGGTTAAACAGACTGATCTGTAAAACATCACGGTGTCAAAGTTAAACAGACTGATCTGTCAAACATCACAGTTTCAAGGTTAAACAGACTGATCTGTCAAACATCACAGTGTCAAGGTTAAACAGACTGATCTGTCAAACATCACGGTGTCAAGGTTAAACAGACTGATCTGTCAAACATTATGGTGTCAAGGTTAAACAGACTGATCTGTCAAACATTGCTCAAGGTCAAACAGACTCATCTGTGAAACATCACGGTGTCAAGGTTAAACAGACTGATCTGTCAAACATTACGGTGTCAAGGTTAAACAGACTGATCTGTCAAACATTGCTCAAGGTCAAACAGACTGATCTGTCAAACATTGCTCAAGATCAAACAGACTGATCTGTTAAACATTTCTGTCTCAAGGTCAAATAGACTGATCTGTCAAACATCACGGTGTCAAGGTTAAACATACTGATCTGTCAAACATTACGTTGTCAAGGTTAAACAGACTGATCTGTCAAACATTTCTGTCTCAAGGTCAAACAGACTAATCTGTCAAGCATCACTGTGTCAAGGTTAAACAAACTGATCTGTCAAACATTTCTGTCTCAAGGTCAAACAGACTGATCTGTAAAACATTTCTGTTTCGGGGGTCAAACAGATTGATCTGTCAAACATCACAGTGTCAAGGTTAAACAGACTGATCTGTAAAACATCACTGTGTCAAGGTCAAACTGACTGATCTGTCAAACATTTCTGTCTCAAAGTCAAACAGATTGATCTGTCAAAATTAGTAAAGTTAGTATCAGACTTAAATTTAATAAAGGGCTACGCTGGACACAGCATGAAAAGACTGCTGCAAGTCAGTAATGGCTTCCTCCTGCACCAGCTTTACTGCAATTATAGAGGTTAAATTAACAAAGATTTCCTACGTTGGGACTTTAAAGTTCGGCTCATACAGGGTACCGGTTTATTCAGGGTTCGGCTTATTCAGGGTTTGGCTCATACAGGGTACCAGTTTATTCAGGGTTTGGCTAATACAGGGTACCGGTTTATTCAGGGTTTGGCTCATACAGGGTACCAGTTTATTCAGGATTTGGCTCATACAGGGTACCAGTTTATTCAGGGTTTGGCTCATACAGGGTACCAGTTTATTCAGGGTTTGGTTTAGACAGATTTCACTGTATATTATTTTTCCGTATAAAAACCTTACTACACAGGAAGCAGTATACTATAATTTTATAAAGATTTAAAAAATTACCATCTTGAAATAATCAACTTAAAATATGGAAAAGAACAGTTTTCAAATTCTTATTGTGCATGCATCCAGATTTAATAGGCTGAACGTATATTACTGGTTCAAGATAGTGCTAATATTAGGTCCTCATCTTTTTACTTCATCTCACAATGACATACCTGCATACTTAAGAACTTTTGTATAGCCGTCTTTGTCCCTGAAGTCAAGGATGACCTCCCTTAGTTTAGAGGCTTTGACTTTGTACTGATATGTAACATCAAGAACAATCTTCACACCATCTTTATTTAAACACTGCAATGAGATTATAAGATTAAACATGATTATCTCCCCTGTTGTAATATTGATTGATTGATTTATTGTGCTTAATGCCACTTTCAGCAATATTTCAACTATATCATGGCGACCTGTTGTAATAAGTTCAATACATAATTATATATATATTTATAGACCACACAAACTTTTGGTTCACACAGACCTATGGTCCACACAGACTTATAGTCCTCATAGACTTGTAGTCTAAAAAGACTTAAAAAGTCCACTAAAATCTACTAAAGTCCAAATAGACCTAAAGTTCACCTAGACCTAAACTAAATATAGACTTATAGTCCTCACAGATATATGATCCACAAGGACTTATCGTCCACATAGACCTACTAAAGTCCACACAGACTTATAGTCCTCATAGACTTATAGTCTAAAAAGACTTAAAAAGTCCACTAAAATCTACTAAAGTCCAAATAGACCTAAAGTAAATATAGATTTATAGTCCACACAGACATATAGTCCACATAGACCTAAAGTTTACCTAGACCTAAACTAAATATAGATTTATAGTCCACACAGACATATGATCCACAAGGACTTATGGTCCACATAGACCTACTAAAGTCCACAGACCTACAGTACACCTAGACCTAAACTAAATATAGATTTATAGTCCACACAGACATATGATCCACAAGGACTTATGGTCCACATAGACCTATTAAAGTCCACACAGACCTACAGTACACACAGACTAAAGTTCACATAGATTGAGATTCTTGTCCACAAATAATGTTATTATACCAACCTTGGCCTTAAATATTTATTTAGACATTTTGAAGTGTCAAAATTTATTAACAGTTTGGTTTATAAGGTTTTGTTTATCCATCTTTCTGGTCATATACAGGTGATATGCCATTATATAAGGGACGAGGTGGTAACCAGGTACTTTTACTCATTCAAAATAGTATTTGGTACATTTTGATATTGAACATTATTATACAGCTATAATTTTAATCCAATCAAAAACACCCATTTAAGACATGTGACCGTACATTATTTTTCCCGTATTGTACAACCGGAAGCCGTATTTTTTCCGCATTGGACGTCCAGACGTCCAATACAGGTTTTTTTCGTGTTGTACATTATGTAAGGGAAGTAACTCGTTGGTTTTTCTGCTAGTAAATTATTTTTAATTGTAATCTACAATCAAATTAACTTGTTCGGTATTTTACAGTTTAAGGGAAAAAAAGTTGCTTAGAATAATAGTTTATCACTTTAATTCATTTTAGAAATTACGAGATCTGTATACAGAACATTTTCCTAACGAACAAGATGAACTGTGAGCTAATGCTCACCTATGATACCCCCGCTCTTTGGCAAACAGGAAGTAGGAATCTGACGGGTCAAAAAACACTTCCCACGATATGGGGTACCTATATGAAGCTTGTGACCAAATATCAGATTTCTGCCATCAATAGTTGCTGAGAAAAATGCGACGAAAAATGAGCATATATGTTCAATGTGTAGAAAAATCAACAAAGTCGGCAAACAGGAAGTAGGAATCTGATGGGTTCAAAAACGCTTCCCATGATATGGGGTACCTATATGAAGCTCGTTACCAAATATCAGATCTCTGCCATCAATAGTTGCTGAGAAAAATGTGACGAAAAATGTGCATATATGTTCAATGTGTATAGAAACCAACTAAGTCGGCAAACAGGAAGTAGGAATCTGACGGGTCCAAAAACGCTACCCACAATATGGTATACCTATATGATGCTTGTGACCAAATATCAGATTTCTGCCATCAACAGTTACTGAGAAAAATGCGACGAAAAATATCTTGGACGAACGGAAGGACGGAAGGACAGAGCTAAAACAGTATACCCCCCTCCTCCTTCAGGGAGCGGGGGTATAAATTCTGTTGTTCTATTTAGACTATTAAAAGTTAAACATAAAATTGTTGTTATAGTATTGATCATTTCAGCTGTATAATAACCTATTAGTATTGTATAAGATATTCATGAAAAATGTTAAAATTTTAATACAAAGTAAAAAGTGAAGAGTTTTTGTCTTCAAATCTTAACCTTTATTTGCCCACGAATTGTTAAACCATTGTATAAGATATGGGGTGGTTAGCCAGGTACTTTTACCCATTTAAAATGGTATTTGGTACCTCTTGATTTTAAAGAGTGTTGTATATAAAGATATTCATGAAAAATGCTCAAATTTTATCCAAAAACAAGATGTTGCACACTACGCTGTGCTAAGAATACCCCCACTCTCTCATTTGTAAGTCGCACAGTAAACAGGAAGTAGATGTGCGGTAAACCTGGAAAGGGGAGACACGGTACAAGTCACCATGCCAAAGCCATATATCAAATATAAAATCATTTCTTCCAGTAGAAGCTGAGATATCTGTCACGAATGTGTGAACGGACAGACAAACGGACGGATGGACTAACAGACGGACTAATGGACGGACAAGGTGATTGCAATATAGCCCCCTCTCTATGAGTGGGGGTATAAAAAGTACCACCTGTAAAGTGAAGAACTGGTACACTTGAAAAATATTGAAAGCGTTGAGGTTTATATAATACTAACTGAAAGGCTATAATGTACATATTAACTGAAAATGATTTCAAAAACATTTAAAAACTCAGAAAAAATATGGTCTTCCTTAAATGGCTGTTTTCTCTTTAAGACAGTAGGGTTGTGTAAAATTGTTTAACACATGTAAATATCCAATCAAACGCACCATTTTATCTAACTTATCTTCCACTGACATATTTAACTTACCTCTAGTGAGGAAAATGACAGTGATTTATACACACTTGGAAAGATAATAAATTCAAATCCAGGGGGACCTGTGTGTAGACCTTCTCTCTCACTGCTAGAGCTCAGCTTCTTCTGAACCGTGTCATATTTTATACCAACTGAAAAAAAATATATAACAGTGATTGCAAAACAGGATTCTTTCTTCAATAATTACATTACTTCCGTTTTTCATAGAAATGTTACAATATGATTGGTTATGAAGTGGTCACATGATTATAAAAGTGATGTTTCACATCCCAATGAAACTCAAATCCGAACTTGCACGTGCCTCCACGACGACGTCAGATGTAAACAATCAATGGCGTAGTAATTTCCAACAGCAAATAATCTAACACAAATAAAATTCACAACGAAAAATTCAACTATATTAAATTTTGGTGATTTAAATATAATTATAAGAATTGAATGCATTCTTTTGAAGTTTCATTGGGGTATGAAAGCGTTGATCGAACTACATTTTCAACATGTAGCGCTTCATTGAAAATGTACTTCGGTCAACGCTTTCATACCCCAATGAAACTTCAAAAGAATGCATTCAATTCTTAAATGAACTCAATACAACAATCCCTCTCTTATAACACCACCTCTTCTGCAATGAAAAAGTAGCCTTGAAATACTGTTGGTGCAAAGCGTCAACATAAAATTGAAATGACGGGGCCATTGTGGTCATCATCGTATAGTAGTTGGATTTACAACTACCTATGCAATCCGTGACTATCACCACTAATGTTGTCCAGGTGTACTCGATACCACATTATGTGATAAAGTTTGTCAGTGACTTGCATCCGGTCGTTGGTTTCCTTCCGGTACTTCGGTTTCCTCCACCAATAAAACTGACCACCATGATATAACTGAAATATTGTTGAAAGTGGCATTAAACACCATAACCCTTATCCTTATATTGAAATGAATCTGCATAAGAAAGCATTTTCAACAAAACATATCCTCAACCTTAACTGACAGTACTTACTCTCGTCTGATGCCAGTTTTTTCAGTGATGTGGCCACCAGTACCACAATCATAACAATTACTGCCAATACAATGAATCCTATAACATAAATCTTCTTATCAGCTGCCATTTTGTTTGTCTATATGTCTCTGAAACAAAAATAGAAATATATAAACCTTCTTATCAGCTGCCATTTTGTTGGTCTAAATCTGTCACTGAAAAATGAAGAAATATATATAATCACAATAATATTTATTTTCACTTGTGTAACTATGGAAACAGATACAATTTACATCAGTTAAACTATTGGTTTCTTTTACAATGTCTTATAGGTTTACTTCTACACTGTACATGTTTTGATATCATTTACTGGCATCATACAAGTACAGTCAAACCTGTATTAAGAGGTCATGACCTTTAGAACAAAGAAAAAGTGGTCTTTTAAGACAGGGGACCTCTTAAAAAGGTTCAATTTATATGAAATTTTCTATATGACAAACAAATGTGACCTTTTAATACAGGTGACTGCATGGGCAGGTTTGACTGTATATGGGGAAAAATCAAACTGAAATATAGATGGTATAACTAGTATGTCTAATGAGATGGTATAACTAGTATGTCTAATGAGATGGTATAACTAGTATGCCTAATGAGATGGTATAACTAGTATGTCTAATGAGATGGTATAACTAGTATGTCTAATGAGATGGTATAACTAGTATGTCTAATGAGATGGTATAACTAGTATGTCTAATGAGATGGTATAACTAGTATGTCTAATGAGATGGTATAACTAGTATGTCTAATGAGATGGTATAACTAGTATGCCTAATGAGATGGTATAACTAGTATGTCTAATGAGATGGTATAACTAGTATGTCTAATGAGATGGTATAACTAGTATGTCTAATGAGATGGTATAACTAGTATGTCTAATGAGATGATATAACTAGTATGTCTAATGAGATGGTATAACTAGTATGTCTAATGAGATGGTATAACTAGTATGTCTAATGAGATGGTATAACTAGTATGTCTAATGAGATGGTATAACTAGTATGTCTAATGAGATGGTATAACTAGTATGTCTAATGAGATGGTATAACTAGTATGTCTAATGAGATGGTATAACTAGTATGTCTAATGAGATGGTATAACTAGTATGTCTAATGAGATGGTATAACTAGTATCCCTAATGAGATGGTATAACTAGTATGTCTAATGAGATGGTATAACTAGTATGTCTAATGAGATGGTATAACTAGTATGTCTAATGAGATGGTATAACTAGTATGTCTAATGAGATGGTATAACTAGTATGTCTAATGAGATGGTATAACTAGTATGTCTAATGAGATGGTATAACTAGTATGTCTAATGAGATGGTATAACTAGTATGTCTAATGAGATGGTATAACTAGTATGTCTAATGAGATGGTATAACTAGTATGTCTAATGAGATGGTATAACTAGTATGTCTAATGAGATGGTATAACTAGTATGTCTAATGAGATGGTATAACTAGTATGTCTAATGAGATGGTATAACTAGTATGTCTAATGAGATGGTATAACTAGTATGTCTAATGAGATGGTATAACTAGTATGTCTAATGAGATGGTATAACTAGTATGTCTAATGAGATGGTATAACTAGTATGTCTAATGAGATGGTATAACTAGTATGTCTAATGAGATGGTATAACTGTATGTCTAATGAGATGGTATAACTAGTATGTCTAATGAGATGGTATAACTAGTATGTCTAATGAGATGGTATAACTAGTATGTCTAATGAGATGGTATAACTAGTATGTCTAATGAGATGGTATAACTAGTATGTCTAATGAGATGGTATAACTAGTATGTCTAATGAGATGGTATAACTAGTATGTCTAATGAGATGGTATAACTAGTATGTCTAATGAGATGGTATAACTAGTATGTCTAATGAGATGGTATAACTAGTATGTCTAATGAGATGGTATAACTAGTATGTCTAATGAGATGGTATAACTAGTATGTCTAATGAGATGGTATAACTAGTATGTCTAATGAGATGGTATAACTAGTATGTCTAATGAGATGGTATAACTAGTATGTCTAATGAGATGGTATAACTAGTATGTCTAATGAGATGGTATAACTAGTATGTCTAATGAGATGGTATAACTAGTATGTCTAATGAGATGGTATAACTAGTATGTCTAATGAGATGGTATAACTAGTATGTCTAATGAGATGGTATAACTAGTATGTCTAATGAGATGGTATAACTAGTATGTCTAATGAGATGGTATAACTAGTATGTCTAATGAGATGGTATAACTAGTATGTCTAATGAGATGGTATAACTAGTATGTCTAATGAGATGGTATAACTAGTATGTCTAATGAGATGGTATAACTAGTATGTCTAATGAGATGGTATAACTAGTATGTCTAATGAGATGGTATAACTAGTATGTCTAATGAGATGGTATAACTAGTATGTCTAATGAGATGGTATAACTAGTATGTCTAATGAGATGGTATAACTAGTATGTCTAATGAGATGGTATAACTAGTATGTCTAATGAGATGGTATAACTAGTATGTCTAATGAGATGGTATAACTAGTATGTCTAATGAGATGGTATAACTAGTATGTCTAATGAGATGGTATAACTAGTATGTCTAATGAGATGGTATAACTAGTATGTCTAATGAGATGGTATAACTAGTATGTCTAATGAGATGGTATAACTAGTATGTCTAATGAGATGGTATAACTAGTATGTCTAATGAGATGGTATAACTAGTATGTCTAATGAGATGGTATAACTAGTATGTCTAATGAGATGGTATAACTAGTATGTCTAATGAGATGGTATAACTAGTATGTCTAATGAGATGGTATAACTAGTATGTCTAATGAGATGGTATAACTAGTATGTCTAATGAGATGGTATAACTAGTATGTCTAATGAGATGGTATAACTAGTATGTCTAATGAGATGGTATAACTAGTATGTCTAATGAGATGGTATAACTAGTATGTCTAATGAGATGGTATAACTAGTATGTCTAATGAGATGGTATAACTAGTATGTCTAATGAGATGGTATAACTAGTATGTCTAATGAGATGGTATAACTAGTATGTCTAATGAGATGGTATAACTAGTATGTCTAATGAGATGGTATAACTAGTATGTCTAATGAGATGGTATAACTAGTATGTCTAATGAGATGGTATAACTAGTATGTCTAATGAGATGGTATAACTAGTATGTCTAATGAGATGGTATAACTAGTATGTCTAATGAGATGGTATAACTAGTATGTCTAATGAGATGGTATAACTAGTATGTCTAATGAGATGGTATAACTAGTATGTCTAATGAGATGGTATAACTAGTATGTCTAATGAGATGGTATAACTAGTATGTCTAATGAGATGGTATAACTAGTATGTCTAATGAGATGGTATAACTAGTATGTCTAATGAGATGGTATAACTAGTATGTCTAATGAGATGGTATAACTAGTATGTCTAATGAGATGGTATAACTAGTATGTCTAATGAGATGGTATAACTAGTATGTCTAATGAGATGGTATAACTAGTATGTCTAATGAGATGGTATAACTAGTATGTCTAATGAGATGGTATAACTAGTATGTCTAATGAGATGGTATAACTAGTATGTCTAATGAGATGGTATAACTAGTATGTCTAATGAGATGGTATAACTAGTATGTCTAATGAGATGGTATAACTAGTATGTCTAATGAGATGGTATAACTAGTATGTCTAATGAGATGGTATAACTAGTATGTCTAATGAGATGGTATAACTAGTATGTCTAATGAGATGGTATAACTAGTATGTCTAATGAGATGGTATAACTAGTATGTCTAATGAGATGGTATAACTAGTATGTCTAATGAGATGGTATAACTAGTATGTCTAATGAGATGGTATAACTAGTATGTCTAATGAGATGGTATAACTAGTATGTCTAATGAGATGGTATAACTAGTATGTCTAATGAGATGGTATAACTAGTATGTCTAATGAGATGGTATAACTAGTATGTCTAATGAGATGGTATAACTAGTATGTCTAATGAGATGGTATAACTAGTATGTCTAATGAGATGGTATAACTAGTATGTCTAATGAGATGGTATAACTAGTATGTCTAATGAGATGGTATAACTAGTATGTCTAATGAGATGGTATAACTAGTATGTCTAATGAGATGGTATAACTAGTATGTCTAATGAGATGGTATAACTAGTATGTCTAATGAGATGGTATAACTAGTATGTCTAATGAGATGGTATAACTAGTATGTCTAATGAGATGGTATAACTAGTATGTCTAATGAGATGGTATAACTAGTATGTCTAATGAGATGGTATAACTAGTATGTCTAATGAGATGGTATAACTAGTATGTCTAATGAGATGGTATAACTAGTATGTCTAATGAGATGGTATAACTAGTATGTCTAATGAGATGGTATAACTAGTATGTCTAATGAGATGGTATAACTAGTATGTCTAATGAGATGGTATAACTAGTATGTCTAATGAGATGGTATAACTAGTATGTCTAATGAGATGGTATAACTAGTATGTCTAATGAGATGGTATAACTAGTATGTCTAATGAGATGGTATAACTAGTATGTCTAATGAGATGGTATAACTAGTATGTCTAATGAGATGGTATAACTAGTATGTCTAATGAGATGGTATAACTAGTATGTCTAATGAGATGGTATAACTAGTATGTCTAATGAGATGGTATAACTAGTATGTCTAATGAGATGGTATAACTAGTATGTCTAATGAGATGGTATAACTAGTATGTCTAATGAGATGGTATAACTAGTATGTCTAATGAGATGGTATAACTAGTATGTCTAATGAGATGGTATAACTAGTATGTCTAATGAGATGGTATAACTAGTATGTCTAATGAGATGGTATAACTAGTATGTCTAATGAGATGGTATAACTAGTATGTCTAATGAGATGGTATAACTAGTATGTCTAATGAGATGGTATAACTAGTATGTCTAATGAGATGGTATAACTAGTATGTCTAATGAGATGGTATAACTAGTATGTCTAATGAGATGGTATAACTAGTATGTCTAATGAGATGGTATAACTAGTATGTCTAATGAGATGGTATAACTAGTATGTCTAATGAGATGGTATAACTAGTATGTCTAATGAGATGGTATAACTAGTATGTCTAATGAGATGGTATAACTAGTATGTCTAATGAGATGGTATAACTAGTATGTCTAATGAGATGGTATAACTAGTATGTCTAATGAGATGGTATAACTAGTATGTCTAATGAGATGGTATAACTAGTATGTCTAATGAGATGGTATAACTAGTATGTCTAATGAGATGGTATAACTAGTATGTCTAATGAGATGGTATAACTAGTATGTCTAATGAGATGGTATAACTAGTATGTCTAATGAGATGGTATAACTAGTATGTCTAATGAGATGGTATAACTAGTATGTCTAATGAGATGGTATAACTAGTATGTCTAATGAGATGGTATAACTAGTATGTCTAATGAGATGGTATAACTAGTATGTCCTAATGAGATGGTATAACTAGTATGTCTAATGAGATGGTATAACTAGTATGTCTAATGAGATGGTATAACTAGTATGTCTAATGAGATGGTATAACTAGTATGTCTAATGAGATGGTATAACTAGTATGTCTAATGAGATGGTATAACTAGTATGTCTAATGAGATGGTATAACTAGTATGTCTAATGAGATGGTATAACTAGTATGTCTAATGAGATGGTATAACTAGTATGTCTAATGAGATGGTATAACTAGTATGTCTAATGAGATGGTATAACTAGTATGTCTAATGAGATGGTATAACTAGTATGTCTAATGAGATGGTATAACTAGTATGTCTAATGAGATGGTATAACTAGAATACCTAATGAGATGGTATAACTAGTATGTCTAATGAGATGGTATAACTAGTATGTCTAATGAGATGGTATAACTAGTATGTCTAATGAGATGGTATAACTAGTATGTCTAATGAGATGGTATAACTAGTATGTCTAATGAGATGGTATAACTAGTATGTCTAATGAGATGGTATAACTAGTATGTCTAATGAGATGGTATAACTAGTATGTCTAATGAGATGGTATAACTAGTATGTCTAATGAGATGGTATAACTAGTATGTCTAATGAGATGGTATAACTAGTATGTCTAATGAGATGGTATAACTAGTATACCTAATGAGATGGTATTTCCAATGTTTACATTATAAAACTTAACAAAATCAATAATAACAAATATAGAAGGTGTCAATGTTTATGTTCCATTCAGAGAGGAATTCCACCTTAGTTCCACACCTAGAATGTGGTGTTTGTCAGTAAAACACCTTTAATTGTGTAGGTAGAAAATGTCAGACCATAGTGTTTTCTAACAGAAACATCTTGTTATTACTGCATGACATACAAATGTCTATTATTAGACAAATACAAGGTTAGGGTTATGGTGTTTAACGCCACTTTCGACAATATTTCAGTTATATTGGTGGTGGAAACCGGAGTACCCGGAGAAAACCACCGACCTGTTGCAAGTCACTGACAAACTTTATCAATTCACATAATGTTGTATCGAGTACGCCTTGCCATGAACGGGGTACAAACTCACAATTTTTGTGGTGATAGGCACTGATTACATAGGTAGTTGTAAATCCAACTACCATACGAGCACAACGGACCTCTGTTATTAGTCAAATACATGTATAATTATAATTTTCAAAAGAATTTCTTCCTCTTTGAATATTTTTTTCAAATATTTTGCTTGCTTATTTTCCCTAATACATGTACACTGTATATTATTTAGATATAAAAATTCAAAATATCCTCTCTCTAACAAAAAATAGATATCACATTTCCCTATCATATTTTTCTCATCAAATATAATTATCTGTATTTAATTACATGTACAAATACACACAAAATATAGGCTAGCTTAAGATTTCATACCTTAACCCCCCCCTAATTTTCTCAACAGATTTACGCAGAAAACTTTCATCCCTGGTTTAAATAAAGAATCTTTAACTTAATAAAAAAAACTTACCGTACTAAAAACAAGTAATTAATTTTGTTTTACCAGCTTAAACAGGTACATGTAGTACAAACCTTGTGAAAACAACATCCTGTTAAACAGGAAAAGAAGATCGTAGGAAATTAACAACAAATATGTATGTAGTACAGTTTAATCTTGTAACACAGACCTAGACTTTACTATGATCTGACAGATACCAATTAAATATTTACCTGTCAATAAAGCTGTCTTTCTGCTAAACAAAATTTACCTGACAATAATACTGATTTCTGCTAAACAAAATTTACCTGACAATAATACTGATTTCTGCTAAACAAAATTTACCTGACAATAATACTGATTTCTGCTAAACAAAATTATTTTCAAGAAACAACTTTTAATAGTAAATATAAAGCTGAATACAACAGTGTCAAATATTTTGTTGATTACAAAAAAGATTATTTTTATTTTTCTATATTAAATAAATCTTTCCTATATTTGGACAGCAAGAAAAGTTTGCAGATACCAGATACCAAACATGTCAAAGGGGTCATAAATCAAACATGGGCAGACAATACAAATTACAATAAGTGTAAATGGCCAAAAGAAAAACGACAAAAGACAAACAATGGTCTACACAACACTACACACAAAAACAAGGACAACGCAAAGCATGGCGTATCCCCTCGCCTAAAAATTTGACACTGTGACCTTGAAAATCAATAGGGTTCCAGATTCTCTTACAGTGTTCTAGCCAGGATTTTGTCAGGGCAGGGTGCTAACTCAGAAAAGGGCATTTTTACGTGCGACTATCTGTACCAAAAAGGGCACCTCATTTACATGTTATAGAAGCTGAAATACCATGCATAATGTTTATTATTATATAAGAATATACTATTATTACATCAAATACATATAGTACAATAAAATGTTTATAAATCAAGTGGTAAAACAAATCTGATTTAAATTTGTTAAAACTGGACAAATACTTCTCATAAGAACAAGATAACCAGAGGCTCTGAAGAGCCTGTATCGTTCACCTGGTAATAAAAAAAAACAATTGGTCCTATGTAAAAACTATGTCCTGCAGTGGTAGTCATCTTGGAATTACAATCAACATAAAAAACACAAAGTTTGTAAAGTACCTTCCAATGATTGATGCACAGTTTAGGTTCATTCAGTGCAATAGCTTCAGAGAAGAATATATTTCTGTATTTTCCCCATATGGTTCTGTGTTAATACTATGACCTGTGGTGGCAGCCATCTTGGATTTCCGATCGGCATAAAAAACACACACCTTGTAGAGGACCTTCCAATGATCATTCCTGGGCAGTTTGGTTTCAACTGTCCAAGTGGTTTCAGAGAAGAAGCATTTTGAAACATTTTTCCCATAGGGTCCAATGTTAAACTAAGTCCTGCCGTAGCCGCCATTTTGAATTTCATATCAGAATAAAAAACGTATATTTTGTAGAGGACCATTCAATGAACATTCATGTACAGTTTGGCTTTAATCATATTTGTAGTTTCTGAGAAGAAGGCATTTGAACATTTTCCCATAGGGTCCAATGTTAATCTATGTATTGCGGTGGTGGCCATCTTGGATTTCCGATCGGCATAAAAAACACACACCTTGTAGAGGACCTTCCAATGATCATTCCTGGGCAGTTTGGTTTCAATTATCCAAGTGGTTTCAGAGAAGAAGCGTTTTGAAACATTTTTCCCATAGGGTCCAATGTTAAACTAAGTCCTGCCGTAGCCGCCATTTTGAATTTCATATCGGAACAAAAAACGTAAAGTTTGTAGAGGACCATCCAATGTACACACATATGGACAGTTTGGCTTTAATCATATTTGTAGTTTCTGAGAAGAAGGCATTTGAACATTTTCCCATAGGGTCCAATGTTAATCTATGTCCTGCGGTGGTGGCCATCTTGAATTTTCGATCGGCATAAAAAAACAGAAAATTTGTAGAGGACCTTCCAATGATCATTCCTGGGCAGTTTGGATTCAATTGTCCAAGTGGTTTCAGAGAAGAAGCGTTTTGAAACATTTTTCCCATAGGGTCCAATGTTAAACTAAGTCCTGCCGTAGCCGCCATTTTGAATTTCATATCAGAACAAAAAACCTAACGTTTGTAGAGGACCATCCAATGAACATTCATGTACAGTTTGGCTTTAATAATATTTGTAGTTTCTGAGAAGAAGGCATTTGAACATTTTCCCATAGGGTCCAATGTTAATCTATGTATTGCGGTGGCGGCCATCTTGGATTTCCGATCGGCATAAAAAACATAATATTTGTAGAGGACCTTCCAATGATCATTCCTGGGCAGTTTGTTTCAACTGTTCTAGTGGTTTCAGAGAAGAAGCGTTTTGAAACATTTCCCCCATAGGGTCCAATGTTAAACTAAGTCCTGCCGTAGCCGCCATTTTGAATTTCATATCGGAACATAAAACGTAAAGTTTGTAGAGGACCATCCAATGAACATTCATGTACAGTTTGGCTTTAATCATATTTGTAGTTTCTGAGAAGAAGGCATTTGAACATTTTCCCATAGGGTCCAATGTTAATCTATGTATTGCGGTGGTGGCCTTCTTGGATTTCCGATCGGTATAAAAAACACACACCTTGTAGAGGACCTTCCAATGATCATTCCTGGGCAGTTTGGTTTCAATTATCCAAGTGGTTTCAGAGAAGAAGCGTTTTGAAACATTTTTCCCATAGGGTCCAATGTTAAACTAAGTCCTGCCGTAGCCGCCATTTTGAATTTTATATCGGAACGAAAAACGTAAAGTTTGTAGAGGACCATCCAATGAACATTCATGTACAGTTTGGCTTTAATCATATTTGTAGTTTCTGAGAAGAAGGCATTTGAACATTTTCCCATAGGGTCCAATGTTAATCTATGTCCTGCGGTGGCGGCCATCTTGAATTTCCGATCGGCATAAAAAAACAGAAACTTTGTAGAGGACCTTCCAATGATCATTCCTGGGCAGTTTGGTTTCAATTATCCAAGTGGTTTCAGAGAAGAAGCGTTTTGAAACATTTTTCCCATAGGGTCCAATGTTAAACTAAGTCCTGCCGTAGCCGCCATTTTGAATTTCTTATCGGAACAAAAAACGTAAAGTTTGTAGAGGACCATCCAATGAACATTCATGTACAGTTTGGCTTTAATAATATTTGTAGTTTCTGAGAAGAAGGCATTTGAACATTTTCCCATAGGGTCCAATGTTAATCTATGTATTGCGGTGGCGGCCATCTTGGATTTCCGATCGGCATAAAAAACATAAAATTTGTAGAGGACCTTCCAATGATCATTCCTGGGCAGTTTGGTTTCAATTATCCAAGTGGTTTCAGAGAAGAAGCGTTTTGAAACATTTTTCCCGTAGGGTCCAATGTTAAACTAAGTCCTGCCATAGCCGCCATTTTGAATTTCATATCGGAACAAAAAACGTAAAGTTTGTAGAGGACCATCTAATGAACATTCATGTACAGTTTGGCTTTAATCATATTTGTAGTTTCTGAGTAGAAGGCATTTGAATATTTTCCCATAGGGTCCAATGTTAATCTATGTCCTGCGGTGGCGGCCATCTTGGATTTCCGACCGGCATAAAAAACATAAAATTTGTAGAGGACCTTCCAATGATCATTCCTGGGCAGTTTGGTTTCAACTGTCCAAGTGGTTTCAGAGAAAAAGCATTTTGAAACATTTTTCCCATAGGGTCCAATGTTAAACTAAGTCCTGCCGTAGCCGCCATTTTGAATTTCATATCGGAACAAAAAACCTTAAGATTGTAGAGGACCATCCAATGAACATTCATGTACAGTTTGGCTTTAATCATATTTGTAGTTTCTGAGAAGAAGGCATTTGAACATTTTCCCATAGGGTCCAATGTTAATCTATGTATTGCGGTAGCGGCCATCTTGGATTTCCGATCGGCATAAAAAACATAAAATTTGTAGAGGACCTTCCAATGATCATTCCTAGGCAGTTTGGTTTCAATTATCCAAGTGGTTTCAGAGAAGAAGCGTTTTGAAACATTTTTCCCGTAGGGTCCAATGTTAAACTAAGTCCTGCCGTAGCCGCCATTTTGAATTTCATACCGGAACAAAAAACGTAAAGTTTGTAGAGGACCATCTAATGAACATTCATGTACAGTTTGGCTTTAATCATATTTGTAGTTTCTGAGTAGAAGGCATTTGAATATTTTCCCATAGGGTCCAATGTTAATCTATGTCCTGCGGTGGCGGCCATCTTGGATTTCCGACCGGCATAAAAAACAGAAAATTTGTAGAGGACCTTCCAATGATCATTCCTGGGCAGTTTGGTTTCAACTGTTCAAGTGGTTTCAGAGAAGAAGCATTTTGAAACATTTTTCCCATAGGGTCCAATGTTAAACTAAGTCCTGCCGTAGCCGCCATTTTGAATTTCATATCGGAACAAAAAACCTTAAGATTGTAGAGGACCATCCAATGAACATTCATATACAGTTTGGCTTTAATCATATTTGTAGTTTCTGAGAAGAAGGCATTTGAACATTTTCCCATAGGGTCCAATGTTAATCTATGTCCTGCGATGGCGGCCATCTTGGATTTCCGATCGGCATAAAAAACAGTAACTTGGTAAAGGACATTCCAATGATCATTCCTTTACAGTTTGGGTTCAGTCAGTTCATTAGTTTCAGAGAAGAAGATCTTTGAAATTTCAGCCAATCAGAGCATATTATTGGCCCTGGCAGCCATATTGAATATCCGACTGGAACGAAAAACAGTAACTTTGTAGAGGACCATCCAAGGAACATTCCTGCTAAGTTCGGTTCCAATCGGCCAAGTGGTTTCGGAGAAGAAGCTTGAAATGTGAAAAGTTTACAGACGACAGACGACAGACTACAGACGACGGACGCCAAGTGATGGCAATAGTTCACCTGGACCTTTGGTCCAGGTGAACTAAAAAGGGTTTAAAGCTGGCTCAATCGTCATTAAAAATCTGAGAGGTTCATTTCTAGTTCAAAACAAAAAGTTAAGAAATTTTGAATACTTTTGCATTTCCCTCACATTTATCATTAAAAATCTGAGATAAAGAAAGTCAATTAAGGACGATTTTTACCTTCAAAATCTGTAGGCTACATTTAGATGTAAAAACTTACGATGATAAGAACGATGTCAATATTTTACTTTCTTGAGAAAAAAAATGTATTCTCCTCTTTCAAACGTCTCTCCCGGGTCGTCATTTTTATAATTGTGATTTATTGTGACAATTCAGAAATAAAAACAACTCACTTAACATATCTCAATAAGTTTATTCATAGATCGTAATTTACATAAACAACAAACAAACAAACAAATGCTTTATTATTTGCCAATCAAGGCACCCACAAGGAGCATATCAAATAGATCGCCAATGGTGTATTTATAGAATATATCAGCTGCTTGTTAATAATCATAGGTGGGGCGAGCATCGCAATAAACAAGGAAGAAATAAAACAAAATGGTGATCGAAAAACCGGGTGCACAACAATCACTACAATCAGATATAAATGGGCATGAGACACAAAAAAGGCAAGGGCGGCCCTAAAAAGGGCAAGGCACGATCAAAGTGAAGGCGGGCGTTGCACCCTGTCAAAAAGTTGTAGCGTGATCACTGTCTTAAGGACTAAGTATGTACCAAGTTTGGTCAAAATCCATTGAAGGACGTTGATTCTAGAGTGTTCACAAGGATGTTACGGAAGGACGGAAGCGTTACTATATCCCTTCGCAACTTCGTTGGCGAGAGGATAATAAAGATTAAGCAACATGAACCCTAGTAAACACCAGGATTGAACTTGTGTGCTCCTGTAGTTTTTTTCCTCCATGTCAATAATTAAAAAATTATTCAACTCATTTAATAAATCTGACATCGAGAAACGGACTATAGCTAAATATGTCACGAAATTGATCACATGGTACACACCAAAAAAATGGTGTACAATTCTATCCAAATTTTGGATTTATGAAACTACTAATGTACTTAAAACAGTAAGAGATTATCATTACTTTTGCAGATTTGAACTAGAAAATATGTCTATATACCGTATAACCGGTAATTTCTGCAGTTTTGGTCTAAAAAAAAGACATTTAAATTTTGCGTTTTTTTTTCTGCGGATTGAAAATCTCGGCACCGAAAATAAATTCATTTGTATTACAGGAAGCAACAACTGAAGCGATGTTACGATAAACAACTGGTGCACATTACAGTGATCCTTAGAAGTAAAAGCATATTTAGTTCTTTAGAAAGTTTTCAAACGTTACAACTTCTGAATACGCATTTGGTTAACTTCAAATTTGTCTTAAGAAACTATTTTTTCACTGTTTTCGCGATCTATTTTTTCACTGTTTTCGCGATCTATTTTGTTGACAGGAAATACGAAGTCAACAGTTGGATCGATATCGGTATAAACTTTAATATATTTCGGATATATATTTTTAATGTCGAATTTTCATACTTTATCAAATAAATTTTAAAAAAAATTATGATTAGAAGCAATTGTATTCACTTCTTTTAGTATAATCTAGACATAAAAACTTGGGTTACCCAGATTTCTACTACCAGTACATTTCTATTTGTTTGGTTTTTAGATGAATCCTGAGATCACGCAGTTTGAAATTATTCAATCGAAGCTACTACAACAATTTAAAAAAAAAACACAAAAAAAGCTAATATGAAATAACAATTTTAAATATTGCTTTAATACACTTTGTTATGATTGTAAACATTTAATCAGGTGATTGTTTCAATTATTGTCGGTGTCAGCTTGGTACAATCATACTTCTTGATCTGAAGTAATTGTAATTAACAGGTAAAAATCATCATGTCACATGTAGTACAGCTAAATAACCTTTATTGTTGTGTAAACATTTATATAGTACCAGGTTTTGTTTATCTGGATATAGAAATTACGACTAATTAAATATTTGACACTTGCGGCTGAATCAGAGTTAAGAGTTTGAAAACGTATTTTGTACGGGACATTAAACATTTATTTTACATAATATTCTGTGAGTTGACCGCAGAAATTAGATTGCCGCAGAAATTACCGGTTATACGGTATATGAAATCTTAACTGCATTTGATCTGACACCTCCCGTCCATGATATAATATGCATAGGAATTTTATTAGAATACCTTTGATACTGATAGAGATTGTGACGAGATTAGGATGAAGATACAGAGCAGAAATTTGTTTCCAAAGCCTAATCTCAACGAGATTACGAAATAAGTAGAAAACAAACATATCAGTACTGAATTTTGATGATTTGATAATATATCTTAAGTTAAAATTTAAGATCATTTGTTACTGAAAATGAAATTCATATTCTACATTAAAAACGTGAGATGGTCATTCTCTTGAGTGCCGATGGCGATGGCCGTTTCATAAAAATGTAGGCGTGCCTCTAGCTGGGGTCTGTATCAGGGTTGGTCGGGAAATACCAGTGGTAATTACCAAGAAATACTGTCCTGGGAAATACTCTAAATTTTAGCTCAAGCGGGAAATACGATTTTTAGATGTGATTAATTTCTTCCACCTGTCAAAATAAAAAATAACAGATTTTTTACTTCTTTGAACAGTTGATTTACAATAATCACTTAACAATTAATAGCTGATTGTTTTGCCAGGTTGTATACATGTAATCTAATATCATAAGGGCATTTCCTTTATGCTATAATAATGACCAACTTTTTTAATTTATTTTTACAAACTAATTAACACATTTTCAATAACCTTTAGAAATCAATAAGTCCAGTTTGTAAAGACAAACAATAAACATGTCAAAAGCAGGTCAGAATATGGTTTTAATCACTAAACAAAGAAGGTACAATGTGGGGATTACAAGTAAAGAATAATTTTCTTAATATTTCTATCAAAATCAATATTTTTTTTAACAAATATCAATTTTCCAATATCAATTTTATATATCTGTACATTAACACTAACCATTAATTTTTTTAATTTTTTTTTCTGAAAGGCCAATATATTTATATTTGTATCCATTAAAGATTTTTATATGCAATTTTAGCCATACATGCAAAACATAAATATCAATTTAGAAGTTTCCCAAGTTTGACAAACCAAAGATTAAAAAACATATTGGCCTTACTGTTTTAATAGATTTGTTTGTGGATATTTACCTTGTTTATTGTTCATTGGACTATTCATTTCTTCATAAGTTCTTTTTCTTTTAGGTGTTTTACATTTTAGATTTTACAAACAGATTAACTCAAGTCTATATTATACTCCAAATAAATGTTGAATTTGCTTATTTATAAGAAGATATATCACAATAATCTGGAACTCAAAGAAATTTACACTATGCGCAGTAAACAAGTTCACAATGTGTACAGGTTCATGTACCATTAGCATCGTGTTATCGGTTTTCGTGCTATTATCAATTTTCCGATATAGCGATTAACAGTGTAACCCTTCATTCATATGACGATTGGAATTTTCAAAGAATGGCTAGTTAAAAATTTCTTTGTACATAAGATTGTTTTAAAGTCATTCTTGTATTTTAATATACTCTTGATTATCTGGCAACTTTTGTTGTCAGTAAAATGGAGTCATCTGTTTTCGTGTGAAGTAAAAACAAGGCCGATATACGGGATGGAAACGAATATATAATCTGGAAGTGGCTGGTTTTAAAATTTCATGGTTCTGGCCATCTACCAAATCATACTACATCTAAATAAAATAACAGAATGTTTGAAAATGACCACTTTCAAAATTGTGTTTACTTTAGATGTTTTTTTAGTGCTAAACCCACAATGCACTGCAAAGTGACATGTATTTTATATAAGAAACAGGTATATTTCAGTCAGCTCTTTTGTTTACAAGTACGATCAGTGACCCCATGACAGTTACATGACAGGAAGAGCCGGTGTCTGAGAGGCAGATGACATAGTTAAATTTTATATAGCCCTTCTGGATTTTTTTCCAGCTACTTTATAAATGAAGTAAATTTTTAGCATTACAAAAAATATGGTTCAGTAGGTAGGTTCACTGTTCTTGGTACTTACGTCTTTAAAAGTAAACTTTAACATCTTTTACAGTAGTCCGAGATTCCTCTGTCGTTTAACGGCATTGATAATCTTGCTGTAGCCGTTCAACGACAGAGGGTGATACATACGGAAACCATCAAATTTGCCTCACAGCCATAGTATCGGCACATTTCCACGTTTCGTGGCTATCGGATTTTATTTTCTATCATAAACCTTATATAAATCGCTTCACCAATCATTATTCTATTCATTCATAAACATCTTACCCTCAGAAAGTGGTGTTACACTCCATTACAGCATGATTTTGCCTTAGAACCTATGATTTCGACATTTGTCTTCCATTTTTCAAACATTTGTCACGTGACTACGAGAAAACTAACGATTACCGCAATGTATCATGGGAGATAATTTGCATATAAACAAACAAACAAATATTTTTATTGCCAATCATAGGCGCCTGTTAAGGCAGAACAATTAACATAAAATTTAATACAGTTGATTATATTGATTGGTAATGATTTTAACAGCAAATTTAGTGAATTACAGATAACCATAAGAAAAAAAAATGTAGTACCTTGTCCAAAAACAAAAAGGGGGAACGTAACACATGCTCTTTCCGAAGCCCGTTGGTAACACTCTGCCATTGAATCTTTTCTTTCCAACACATTCTGTATAATTTCCTTCTGCTCTTCTTTGATCTGTAGATGGACTGTTTGTCCTGCAGAATACGCTTAAATGTATCGTCTTCCATGTGATTTGAATGTTGTTTACGTATGCAAATAATGCTCCAAATAATTTGGCACGCTGCATTAATTAGCTCCCATCATGCAATGCGTTGCTGTCATCATTCATTTAGTATCGCAAGATCACGTGTGTAGATTCGAAAATGGAAGTCAAATGGCGGAATAATAGGATCTAAGGCAAAATCGTGCTGTAATGGAGTGTAACACCACTTTCTGAGGGTAAGATGGTTATGAATGAATAGAAAAATGATTGGTGAAGCGATTTATATAAGGTTTATGATAGAAAATAAAATCCGATAGCCACGAAACGTGGAAATGTGCCGATACTATGGCTGTGAGGCAAATTTGATGGTTTCCGTATGTATCACCCTCTGTCGTTGAACGGCTACAGCAAGATTATCAATGCCGTTAAACAACAGAGGAATCTCGGACTACTTTTACAGATGTCACGCTATAGTCTTGTTTCTGTTCCATAAATAGAAACCGGAAGACACGTCAAAATTAATGCGTGCGCTGTGGAAATCAAAATAAAATGGATAAAACGAAAACAGATGACGCACGAAAACACATACCGTGACGATATATTTGCAAATTAAGAACCAATCTCATTTCCCTATATTTCCCGCTTTTTTGCCAACCCTGGACTCTGTATATGTGCAAAATGTTCCCTCTACTTCAACCATGATACTTACAAGATGAATTTCAAAACAAACTGACAATATTTTGCAAGATTTATAAATATAAATAGGAATTACGGTATTACGAAATTACACACCCTGATAATGACCCTTTGAGTTTGGCTTTTTCCGGCGCAAATGCAATATCCAAATATGTCAGTGCAATTGTAGGATACTTTGTCGTTATGTGGAGAAATTAGGAAACCACGTAGTTATCAATAAGAATCCTGATCTGTGCTATTCCGTTATTTTAATTAGCAAAAAGTATCTTACCAACAACAAAAACAAACACCTGCCGCTTACAACACAGACAATAACATTAAATTTTAGCAATCGCTAAAAATATTTTTTACAAAACGAACATTCTGAGATTTATTTATAAATACAGACTTTCGTTGTACCGTACTTCAAACTTTTTTGCATTCCATGTTTAAAAATACCCCCGCGTGCATATTTTTGCTTGGAAATAGAGATAGTGAGTAGTGATTTCATCCTATCATTTTAATCATTGTATTAAATTGTTTGCCCCTTGAGTAGTTGTGGGACCTTATTTGGCAATAAAAAATTCTTATTCTTATTCTATTCTAAACGAATCCAGATCACTTTTAGCCCCCCCCCCCCCCCCCCCCCCCCCCCCCCCCCCCCCCCCCCAACCCCACTCAGGCGAGGTGTATTCGATACAACATTATTAAGAACAGCGTGTTATTTTTAATACATCCGCGTAAATTGTGAGAAACAATGCACGCGGATCGTAGAGTAAATACACCACGGTTTGGATATATGATAAGCGCGCTTGATGAATAAAAAATGCGCGCTACGTATAACAAATGGCGCGACATTAAATACAACATGTTGTAAAAATGATAACACGCTCTGTCTTATTACTGGCTAGCTATTATTTACAAATAGCGCACTAGTTTAACAAATTGCGCGTATATCATTAGCGCGCTAAAATATACCACCAATGACACAAACTGCATGTAATTATAGTAAAATTAGATCTTTGTTGTATCCTATCGCCTTGAAATAAAAAAAACATTAAAAAAATTACAATCAAATTCCAAATTTGATTAGATTGCCAATGGCATGCATTTTCTTACGGTCAGTCACAGTTGTTAATTCTGAACAAAATAACGTAGATAATATATCAATCAACAAACATTTATATATAATACTTACATAAAATTGAGTAAGATCATTCGAAACAATGTCTGATATACCCACGTGAGCAGCCAAAGTTCACTTTGGTCATTCATACAGCTATCTCTATTATGCTGACTGCATATCTAAGGAAATGGCAATGTCATTTTGTGTTTCCATACACACAGTATATGAACCTGTGCGCCTGAAATCTCTTATTGACGTGCTCTTCTGTAAACTGCATTACGGTTTCGCTGGAAATCGACTGCCCACGCTTTCAAAGCAGGTAAGTTTTTCGGAATTATCTGTGTAAAAAGTTACAGAATGTACATGATTCATTACTCTAACGGACGCTAAAAGTTTCTTTGGATAAAATAACGCAACAAATTCAGAATGGAGTATCAAACGTTTGTTGTTACTACCAGAAAAGGTAAAAATTCCATTTCTTTATACCTAAATGGCTTCCAATTTAGATTGTATTTGCACGGATAGTTTTGGATTTGAGAAGCATTCTTTTTACAAAGAAGCGATAAAGAAAACATAATTTTTCCTACTAAAAATTTGGATTGGAAAAATGAGTGTGCTGTCGGCTGTTTGTTGTAGCTGTGTAAGTCTGTTTGACGTCGCGTTTGAAAACGGTCTGTAACCTGATTGACCTGCTAAATTTGTATTTATTGGCAATCAACTAACATTTATGCTTTATTACTCTTACATTTCAAGCAAAACGGAAAACAGTGTACTAGGTGATGATGCCATATGCATATGAGATTGGTTTTTAATGGCATATTGTCTTTTGTAGCAAAATGGAGAGCGGGTACCTATGCTATATTTGCGACCATCAAATCAAAACTGATGCGTGGCAAAGCTTCAAAAACAATACTGTTATCTCCATTATAATGTATTCAGAAGAAAACACATTTAAAATGAGAAGTTTTAAATCTTTCAGTTTACGTCTGCGCTTGCGTCGTTTCTCCGATGGCATCAACCGTGGAATTGATGCCATGAAAATTTAGACGTCATCCAATCAAAATCGACGTTACAAACAACATTGCATTAGTATGCACATATTTATTGGTATAAACAGAACAATAGCAATTCTACAATAGGATTCAGAAACAAGCAAATGCTTTTTTTAAATCTGTTTCCTATGAAAAACATACAAATATCACAAACAAATATATATGCATGCTGATTTAAATTTTAAACTTGTGAGAATTATTCATACATTGAGAGAGGAGAAAACATGTACATGTATGTAACATTGCATTAAAATGAGTAATAGAGAAAACTCGCGTTTGCTTTAATTCAAAGAAAGGTGAGCTAAAAATGGCTTAGGTTCCATTCTGTGGAAACGTTAGGATAGATCTTGTAGTAAACAAAAGTCGTTGTATACATGGTTACTTTGACTTTTAATAGTTCTTTTTTTTACTACATGGGAAATAATTTCTCTTTATATGAGGCGCATGACTAATTACATCGATTTAAATTGGAAAACTGAAGAGAAATTTAATATCGGCAGTTATATATCAACCCTCAGTTTACCATAATGTAGACAACACTGGCATTTCGTAAACATAATTCCGTTTGGATACGGAAACTATCATTGATTTTGTAACTGTAACTGGTGGCTGACATGTTGTAACTGAAAACTGACATGTTGTAACTGATGACTGACATGTTGTGACTGATGGCTGACATGTTGTAGCTGAAGGCTGACATGTTGTAACTGATGACTGACATGTTGTAACTGTTGGCTGATATGTTGTAACTGATGGCTGACATGTTGTAACTGATGGCTGACATGTTGTTACTGACGACTGACATGTTGTATCTGGTGGCTGACATTTTGTATCTGATGGCTGACATGTTGTAACTGATGGCTGACATGTTGTAACTGATGACTGACACATGTTGTAACTGATGGCTGACATGTTGTAACTGATGACTGACACATGTTGTAACTGATGGCTGACATGTTGTAACTGATGGCTGACATGTTGTAACTGATGACTGACACATGTTGTAACTGATGACTGACATGTTGTAACTGATGGCTGACATGTTGTAACTGATGACTGACATGTTGTAACTGATGGCTGACATGTTATTACTGATGACTGACATGTCGTAGCTGATGGCTGACATATTTCATAGACGGATCCAGATGGGGGCCCACGGGGCCCGCCCCCCTTTTATAATTAAGTTATAGACTGGTAAAAACGTGTCTTAACAGAATATTTCCCATTTCGTCCTTGTCATTATCTTTTTGATCATTTTTTGTAATTCTCGCTTTGATTTTACGCCTCGGTATCTTTTTATTTTTCTTAAAACAAATTGTTTTGAAATCCGGATATTTCACAATTCATCTCCGAAGAGACAAACAACTTTGGAAGATTCGTTAACAATTATCAATTCGCAAAGGAATGAACAGAAGCTTGATGAAATCAAATCGTACAGTATGGAAACTTTATGCGAAACAAGATGGGTAGAACGGCACACAACAGTACAGTATTTGAGACACATTTATGAAGTAGTAAAGGCACCTTGGATGCAAAATCTGTTACTGAGGTCAATGGTTTAATGCCACAGTTAACATCTACGACGTGGATGGTACCCTTTTGTGTTAATCTTCATTTTTCTGGATATTTAAGATCTTTGAGTCTCCTTTTGCAAGGACCAACACTTTTGTTTAATTAGTCTAATAGTTGTGATATAGGTTGAAAATTTCCGAAATTGACGATAACTGCCATGTTTAACAATTTGAAGTAAATCATACGGTTAAACAAGTTTTAGTTTGAAAATAAAAACTAGTATTGATTTTGATAAGCTAACTCAGACTCTGGAAATTTTTTCTAATAGCCCCCCCCCCCCTTTATGGAAATGTCTGGATCCGCCTCTGTATTTTAACCGGATACTGACATGGCGGTTAGTTTAATTGGTGGAGGAAACCGGAGTACCAGAGAAAACCACAGACCTGTCGCAAGTCACTGACAAACTTGTTCACATACTTTTGTATCTAGTACACCTCGCCATAAGCGGGATTCGAACTCACAACTTTAGTGGTGATATGCACTGATTGCACAGTTAGTTGTAAATCCAACTACCATGCGATCACGACCATGGGGTTAAGCAATAATCACTCACTCAATCAATAAAAAACAACTGAAAAAATAACGGTAGGTAACAAATAATATTTGCACCTTGTCCTATAATTTAGCATGATTAGTTTGGTGTTCTATAAATAAACAAATCGCAATTATGCCATCAATATTCGACAACTATCTCGACATAGGGATCAACCATTTAACTTTGAAGGGTGGGGAGGCTATCTGTTTTCCTAGAGACAGACGAAAATTCACACGAAATAAAAAATATGATATTTTACAAGAAAAAGATCGATAATTTTCTTCAAATTTTACCAACATATTTAGTCGTAAGCTGCAGGGTTAGATTATTTATTATCTTTTGGTATCTTTTAGATCAGTATGTTTTCGGTGTCGGCCCAATAGTCCGAAGGCCCGATAGTCCGACGGCCCAATAGTCCGAAGGTCCAATAGTCCGAAGGCCCAATAGTCAGAAGGTCCGATAGTCCGAAAGCCCAATAGTTACAAATTTATTTATTTAGAATGATTTTGAATCTGCCAGCTTTCTTGTAATTAAAGGTAGCCCAGACAATTATGACGACCACGGGTTTTTTCTAACGGTTGGATACTATTTAAAAATTTCTTCAGATTGTTATGTTGATAAAAAAAACCACATTGATCACATACACCCCCATCTAGCAAAGAAATACTTATTGCCAATGGTACACTTCCTTTTTACAAGCAGAAAGAGTTTTCGTTTCCATACCACGAATATTGGCATTTAAGATAGCCATTACTTGGAGTCATTCGTATGTTCGGTAACTTTCACCTTTTAAACTTCTTGAGAACCAATGAATAGAATCTTAAGAGATAGTCTGAACATAGCAAATATATTGTCTAGGATTTACAGCGCACACGATGGTATATTTGTTGATTCGTCAACAAACATGAACGATGAAAGAGTTTTTCTTGGGGGTGGGGAGAATTTACTCTGAAGAAGCTATTGAGATATTGAAATGAAACTTGGTACATGTATTTATGTTCATATCAATGTAGGTACTTTGATGTCGATCGGAAATGACCGACAGTAGATGTCATGGTTTACATATAAACTCTATGGAAAAACAGGTTCATCTTCTTTAGAACCACTGAACAGGCTTTAACCATATTTTGCAGAAATTTTCCCAACAGTCATATGACTTCGTATATTTTGATAGTTAATATTAGAAGAATTTTTTCTCAACAACATCCTAATGGTTTTGAATGAAGTTTGTAATACATGAATCTATTAATGAGGGGGTCCCTATTAATGTTCTACTGAAGCAAACACGGAGGTGTGAAAATATATTTGGTTATATATCTTGGTTATTTATCTTGGTTATTTATCTTGAAAAAATTAAGAAACAAAGTATAATAATACCAACAAATATTCTGGGTAACAAAGTCGTGCGCACAGGTTAATAGCTATAGATTATTGGGGGGGGGGGGGGGGTATTTAACGCCACTTCCAACAATATTTCAGCTATATCGTATCGTTGTGGTCAGTTTTATTTGTGGAGAAAACCACCGACCTGTCACAAGTCACTGACAAACTTTATTACATAATGTTTTATCTAGTATGTCTGTCTCGCTTGAGCGGGATTCGAACGTTAGTGTTGATAGGCACTGGTTGCATAGGTAGTTATATATCCAACTACCATACGATCACGACGTTTACATTGTGTTATAATCATAAATGTATGTGTTTCAACTTAAATATCTAGTGACGTAACCATGGCAAAATTGGATACTTTCTATTGCAAAAAATTATTCCGATTTTAAATTACTTTAAAAATAGATAAAAGAATAAATAAAATTAACCGTAGAAATATAAGTATGTGTTTAAAAGAAATTGTAGTTAGAGTCGATATACATTTATAACTGTTGCCACCTTGGTCCAAATTTTTTTTCGCTATTGTTGCTAAGCTGTGGGTTTTAAATCTACTGTACTACCGTGAAGCTAGATATCCTATTTCTAACAAAGGAAATCCATCTTTTATCAACCTTGATATTCAAAGGTGATTCATTGAAAATGCTTAAAAACGGGGTGTAAACCGTTTATCGAGCTACTGTCGGAATAAAAATCAAATTAAAAAAATAATTATATTTGGGTTTTGGATTATACAACCTTCGGACTATAGAACCTTCGGACTATTGGACCTTTGGACTATCGAACATTCGGACTATTGAACCTTCGGACTATCGGACCTTCAGACTATTGGACCTTCGGACTATCGGACTTTCTGACCGTAACCATTTTTTCTACAAAATATGGCTACAAAAACCAGAAGCTCCCAGGAGCCTGTAATCGCTCACCTGGATCAAAACTGCTTTCAATAACAACACAACTGCACTGTGGCGGCCATCTTGGTGGGAGAGCGCGACTGCCAGACACAATTTTGGAAGAGGACCATCCAATGACTATTCCATCAAAGTTTGGTTCTAATTGAGCTATTGGTTCCAGACAAGATGGTTTTTATGTGAATTTCCCATAGGGTCCTATGTTAAACTAAGTTCAGCTGTGCAGACATCTTGGTCAGAGGGCGGGACCACCAGACACAATTTTGGAAGAGGACCATCCAATGACTATTTTATCAAAGTTTGGTTCCAATTGAGCAACTGGTTCCAGACAAGAAGATTTTTATGTGAATTTCCCATAGGGTCCTATGTTAAGCTAAGTTCGGCTGTGGGGGCCATCTTGGTCGAAGGGCCGAACACATTTTTGGAAGAGAACCATCCAATGACTATTTCGTTAACATTTAGTTCTTATTGAGCAAATGGTTTCAGACAAGAAGATTTTTATGGGAATTTCCCATAGGGTTCTGTTAAATTAAGTTCGGCTGTGGCGGCTATCTTGGTCGGAGGTCTGAAATGCCGGACACAATTTTGGAAGGGGACCTCCCAAGGATCATTTCAGCAAAGTTTGGTTGAGATTGACCCTGTAGTTTCAGAGGAGAAGATTTTTTTTTTATTTCATCCCCCTTTTTTCTATTTTTAGTTTGGCGGCCATCTTGGTGGGAAGTCGGGATCACCGGACACAATTTTGGAAGGGGGCCATCCAAGGACCATTCCACCAAAGTTTGGCTGCAATTGGCCCAGTGGTTTCTGAGGAGAAGATTTTGATGTGAATTTCCCATAGGGTCCTATGTTAAACTAAGTTCGGCTATGGGGGCCATCTTGGTCGAAGGGCCGAACCGCCGGACACATTTTAGGAAGAGAACCATCCAATGACTATTTCATCAAAATTTAGTTCTTATTGAGCAAATGGTTTCAGACAAGAAGATTGTTATGGGAATTTCCCATAGGGTCCTATGTTAAATTAAGTCCGGCTGTGGCGGCCATCTTGGTCGGAAGTCTGAAATGCCGGACACAATTTTGGAAGGGGAACACCCAAGGATCATTTCAGCAAAGTTTGGTTGAGATTGGCTCAGTAGTTTCAGAGGAGAAGATTTATTTTAAATTTCATCCCTCCTTTATTCTATTTTTAGCTTGGTGGCCATCTTGGTAGGAAGTCGGGATCACCGGACACAATTTGGGAAGGGGGCCATCCAAGGACCATTCCACCAAAGTTTGGTTGCAATTGGTCCAGTGGTTTCTTAGGAGAAGATTTTTATGTGAATTTCCCATAGGGTCCTATGTTAAGCCAAGTTCGGCTGTAGGGGCCATCTTGGTCGAAGGGCCTGACACATTTTAGGAAGAGAACCATCCAATGACTATTTCATCAAAATTTAGTTCTTCTTGAGCAAATGGTTTCAGACAAGAAGATTTTTATGGGAATTTCCCATAGGATACTATGTTAAATTAAGTTCGGCTGTGGCGGCCATCTTGGTCGGAGGTCTGGACTCAAATGCCGGACATAATTTTGGAAGGGGACCACCCAATGATCATTTCAGTAGTTTCAGAGGAGAAGATTTTTTGAAATTATTTTTTTTGGCAATAATTTTCTATTTTTGTAACAGTGATGGTGGCAGTTGGATGACAGCCGGAGGTCTTCAATCAAAATTTTGAAAGAAGACCACATATGCATTCTTTCCATATGGTTTGATTGCATTTGACTCTCTACAGGATTTTAAAATAATTTTTTAATGAATTTTTTCACTAATTTTCTATTTATAGTAACGATGGTGGCCATGTTTGATGGGGGTCCTCAACCATAATTCTGAAAGAATATTACATATGTATCAAATTTAATTGCAATATACTCTAAAGATTTTTCTGGATTTTTTAATTGATTTTTTTGCTGATTTTACCCCTATGTTCTATTTATAGACATGGCGGCCATGATGGTTGGTCGGCAGGGTCATCGGACATAACTTTTAAAGGGAACCTCCTAAGGATGATTCAGGCCAAGTTTTGGTTTAAATTGACCCAGTGGTTTCAGAGGAGAAGATTTTTGAAAAAGGTTAACTGACGGACGACGGACGCCAAGTGATGGCACAGGTGAGCTAAAAATCATATCACTATAATCTCTGAAAGTTGCAAATTGTCACTGTAAAATTCAACTCAGACTTCTGAATTCTGGTTGTTGATCATATGAAAGCTTACCAGTGTTTTTATTGGACCTCAAATCCTCAATTTTGAGAGAAGTCTCAGTCTGTCCCCGGGACCCCTCAGCAGTCTTGTTCCGTCTTGCAAAATTTCTCTTGGAGGCCCTGCTAAGAGCTATCCATGACTCTATAGCTGTCCATTTATATTTTTATTTTCTCTTACCCGTGGAACCCACCTACTCAACTGTTCCTACCCAAGATAGTTTATCGTACTCGCCACTAGCAGGTGAATAAATTCTATTTATTTCGAAACACAAGGTGCAGTAGGCATATTTGTGATAATTTATTTATCTAAGATACACTAGGCTGTGAGAGTATATAATCTGTTTTGTTATCTGACCCGAGAAGACTGGAAGTAGTCAATTAACAATGAACTGATGGCCAACTATAGTGTCAGACTTCTGGCTGACGTACAAACAATTACGTTATACCAGGTGTTATACATAAAAAATGAATTGTGGGGGGGGAGTGAGTGATTGTTGCTTAACGTCAACTCAGCAATTTTTCAGCTACCGGTATATCATGGCGTGGGCAAGTTAATTTTCAATGAAATGATGATGAGGTCCGCTTTGTACTAGACCAACAGGCTTAGTTGATTTTTTTATAGTGCTAGCTCACTGCAACAACAGTCCGCGGATAGAAATGTCGCCCGGACACATTATCCTGATTCAACCAGTTTTTGCTCTTTCTAATTAATGCTGCATGCTTACCGGAGAAACAACAAATACCACTTTTATAGTCCTTGGTTTGACCTGATCGGGGTTCGAACTCACGATCTACTGCACTCTATTACACCATTACACCAGCGATGCGATAGAGCAGTCTTTGGCCATTTAAATAATATTATTGGTGGCCATTTTGGAAGTAGGTCAGATGTTGTTGGAGTCGATTGTTCAATGAGATCACCAAAGGACTAAGGGGCCGTCGTGGTTGTATGGTAGTTGGATTTACAACCACCTGCATGTGCAATCAGTGTCTATCACTGCTAACGTTGTGAGTTCAAATCCCGATAATAGCGAGGTGTACTCGATACAACATTATGTGATAAAGTTTGTCAGTGACTTGCGACACGTCGGTGGTTTTCTCTATACAACATTATGTGATAAAGTTTGTCAGTGACTTGCGACACGTCGGTGGTTTTCTCTATACAACATTATGTGATAAAGTTTGTCAGTGACTTGCGACACGTCGGTGGTTTTCTCTATACAACATTATGTGATAAAGTTTGTCAGTGACTTGCGACACGTCGGTGGTTTTCACCGGTTTCTACCACTAATAAAACTGGTGACTTGCTACAGGTCCGGTTTCCTTCACCAACAAAACTGACCGCCGCGATATAAGTGAAATATTGTTGAAAATGGCGTTAAACACCCTAACCCCCTAAATATGCATCTCCCAATGATAATTCATACAATTTACAATAGTATTCCAAAATGGACTCGCAAGAAATATTTTTCATACATTTTCCAAAATGGGTTCAGAAGAAATGTAATTTTTATTATAAACATCTTCCCCCTTTGCAATCTTTAAAAATTTGTACCTCAAATACAACTTCATAGAACAAGGGTCCGGGTGGCTCAATGAGTTGGATTACCTAACAACTCATACAAGCCTATCACCAATACGGCGTGGGTTCGCGCCCGTCTTTGTAAATTACAAAAAAAGGATGCACTCGACTCGCAGCCGCAAGTGATAAAGTTTACCAGTTGCTTGCCCATGGTCGGTGTTCTCTCCGGTTTCTTCCACCACTAAAACTGGTCGCCACGATATAGCTGAAATATTGCTGAAAGTGGAGTTAAACACAAAAATCAAAATCAAATCAATCAACAAAGTTTACAGTTTTTGGTTTGCCCTGACTGAGAATCTATATAAACCTATGATCTATCACACTTAATGTATCAAAGGTGATCAACATAACTATTACAGCACCAAAATGAGCGAGTGATTAGGTATCAAAGGTGATCAACATAACTATTACAGCACCAAAATGAGCGAGTGATTAGGTATCAAAGGTGATCAACATAACTATTACAGCACCAAAATGAGCGAGTGATTAGGTATCAAAGGTGATCAACATAACTATTACAGCACCAAAATGAGCGAGTGATTAAGTATCAAAGGTGATCAACATAACTATTACAGCACCAAAATGAGCGAGTGATTAAGTATCAAAGGTGATCAACATAACTATTACAGCACCAAAATGAGCGAGTGATTATTGTTTTAACACCTAACGAGCAATTTTTCATGGCAAGAACATGTTAAATTCTGATGTCCACTTTGTTCTAGAATAACATGCCGCTTTGTCCTAGACTAACATGCCGAGTTGGATTTATTTTTATAGTGCTAGCTCACTGAAACAAATCTGAGGGTAGACATGTAATGCCACTCCATTATCCTGCTTGAGCCAACCAGCTCATACTCCTTAGTGCTGCATGCTTAGCGGAGAAGCAAAAATACCAATTATTTGGCAAGACCCGACCGGTCTTGAACTCAGATCTACCACATTCAAGGCGAGCATATTAAACATTACACCACTGATGCAGTTTGCATATTTGTGCATCATGAGCATGGAAAAGGTAAATGTATGAATTAGCCCCGACAATGCAATACACTTTATGAATTTTATACCTGGTGGAACATAAGATTGTTATTTAAATTGATTGCTTGATTTATTGCTGTTTTACATCTAAATATAGTAGTAATTCATCAATATACTATGTAAGAATAAGTTTGTTTGTCCCAAGCCAGTACCTGGATTTCCATCAGCAATTGTGATCTTTGGTTTATACAGGTTTCATCGACAAATATTCTATTCTACATTGAGACTTCATTCAGTTTGGTTTATACAGATTCTGGTTTATCCAGGTTTCCTTTTACAAACTGGGGCCCGGATGGCTCAATGAGTTAGGTAGTTGGATTACCCAACAACTCATACAAGCCTATCACCAATAGAGCATTGGTTCGCACCTGGCTTTGTAAATTACAAACTAGAGGTTCTAGAGAGCCTGTAGTCACTCACCTGGTAAAACTTGGCAGGGTAAACCTTTAGAAACGCGAAGTCTAACAAAGATTCATATTTTCTTGTGACTTTAGACACAATTAAAATCTCCCATGGTAAGTATATTAGACTGCTCAAGTTTTAATTCTGGAAGAAGGTTATCAACAAGCATATTTTTCAAGTCTTTCTGTTTGCAGTTAGGAGCAGCATGGAACAAATCATGTCAACTGGCTTGGTACTTTCTGAGAAGAACAACTTAGTACAAATTCCCATAGGCTTCTATTTTCAATGAAATTCCCATAGGGTCCAATGGTAAAATAAATCGCCTGGTAACGGCCATTTTGGATTTCCGATCCACACAAAAATAAAAAGGTTGGTAGAGGACCACCCAGTCATCATCTCTATAATGTTACAATTCCATCGGCCGAGTAGTTTCTGACAAGAAGATCTTCAAAGTTTCAACCAATCAGAACACATTATTGGCCCTGGCAGCCATGTTGGATTTCTGATCTGCACCAAAATAATAAATCAGGTGTAGAACCATCCAAGTAACATTCATACAATGCAAAATATTCAATTTGTTGAGTAGTTTCTCACAAAAATGTTTTTCAATGAAATTCCCATAGGATCCAATTGTAAACTAAGTTGCCCTGTGGTAGCCATCTTGGATATACGATCGGCAAAAAAATAACAAACTTGGCAGAGGACAACCCTGTCATCATTTCTATAATGTAACAATTCCATGGGCCGAGTAGTTTCTGACAAGAAGATCTTCAAAGTTTCAACCAATCAGAACACATTATTGGCCCTAGCAGCAATGTTGGATTTCCGATCTGCACCAAAATAACAAATCTGGTAGAGGACCTCCCAATGAACATTTCTGCCAAGTTTGGTCCAAAGTTGTTCAGTGCTTTCAGAGAAGAAGATGAAAATATGAAGTTTACAGATGCGGACGACGACGGGCGCAAAGCGATGACAAAGGGCCAGGCGAGTTAAAAAAGGGTGCACTCAACTCGCAAGTGATAAAGTGTACCAGTTGCTTGCCCATGGTCGGTGGTTCTCTCCAGCTTCTTCCACCACTAAAACTGGTCACTGAAATATTGCTGAAAGTGGGGTTAAAACACCAAAAATCTATCAAATCAATCTTTTTACAAACTTGTCATTTGTAGCTGATGTAAGCTTTTTTTAACATGTATCTTGCAATACTATGATGTTCAAACTTTGGAATACAGGTATATTAGCAAGTTACCTATGAAATATGAACGGATATGGAGTTATGTCAAGGAGGAGTTGCACTTAAAAGGTACAAGTTGAATTATCTCCCCTTCCAAATTTTGGACAGTGACCATATTTCTTCATGCATATCTGCAGGTAGTGTACTACAACTGTGTAAAGTTTCACAAAAATCCAATAAGCCGTTTAGGAGGAATTGCACTTACAAGGTACATGCTCCCCCCCTTTTTGTAAAAATATAAGTTGAATTATCTCCCCTTTTAAATTTTGGACAGCAACCATATTCCTTCATGCACATCTGCAGGTAGTGTACTACAAATGTGTAAAGTTTCATAAATATCCAATAAGCCGCTTAGGAGGAGTTGCGCTTACAAGGTACATGGACGGACAGGGCGATTCCTATATACACCCCAGAACTTTGTTTGCGGGAGGTATAATAAACTTGTTTGGTTTCGTAGAAAAATGCCATCTTTATTAATAAACAAGGCATGCAGTACTAAATACAAGATAAACAAGAGTTAATTATTTCTAAATAACCTAAAGATTTGTAACATAATTTTTCCTGATAAACAAATGTCTGTAAATGGTAAACAATTTTAACTGGTTATTATTTTTTTTTTTTTTAAGTTTGAAGTAATTTTAAATTCTAATTGCATAATTTTCATATTTTGAAATTTCCCGAAATGCAACTTTTTTGTATTTCCCAAAATATAGCAATACGAATAACCAGTTAAAAACATATTATATCACCTTATTGTGTAAAACACACAGAATATGTCTAAAAACCATAAAAAGCTAAAATATCTATAAAAAAAAAAATCAAATAAAAGAGACATAAGAATTTGTATAGAAACAGCTCAACTGTATTTTTTTTTAAATCTTCCAATCAACAACCAATTTATTTACATACAACCAATGAAAACTGACCAAAAACACACTTTTGAGCTTGAATATTGTTGATTAGTGGTTTCTATCACTATGACAACTTTGAACAAGATGCCACTTATACAAAATTAAATAGATAATTTGTAGAAAAAGCATTAAATTAAAGCACTTGATGAAAGTCCATAGATTTGTACAAGGGAGATAACTGACATTGCCATTTATTCTCTGTTCAAATAACAGATTTCAGTGTTAAAGTAAGGACTCTATTCAAATCATAATTTTGCTTATTTAAATTTCCAAATAATTTTATTGTCATTAAATACAGATAAAAAAGAAATTTAAAATCATAAAATTTAAAGTGTCTTCATTTTTGTATTCTATTCTGGGTATAAGACACAAAATAGACAAAGAAAGAGTAAAAATTATAAATTATTGATATAACTTAAGACTATGACAAACACAATACAACTATGGTTAAAAAAACCAAACATAAAATGTCTTCAAGTTTTGTACAATAATATGAGGATAAATTCAAATAATCTGGTCTTTTTTTACATCATTTTCTGATTGAAGCATGGATTTATTATCGATATGTTACGAGATGAAGATATGACATAAAAATGAATAAAAAAAAAATCTGATGACATTTGAACTTTGTTCATTTAAAAGAAATGACATGTGACCTCGTTACCATGGTAATATGTTTTTTTTTTTTATAGGTTTGATTGTAATAAAAATTCATATTTAATAATAATAATAATAAACAGATCAAAGGATGATAAACAATGAAAATTAATTTATAATGCAATTCAATATATTTGTTCAGACAACCATTCCTAACTATTAAACATATTAAGATCATGTACAAAAATATCATTAGGCCTTGACTTCTTCAGATCAGTGCCCATATACAATGTCAGGTTATTTACACACGTCAATACCAGATCAGTTTTAATCAGATGTTTCGTTCAGTTCTATTACAAAGCATTCTAGAATCTGAGATGTTCCATGTTTATATTAATTCTTCTGTGTCAGGAAAATGTTTTATTTCAATTCTGTGTCATTTCAAGATCAGTTAAATGTTTTAAGACACTCGCACTGTTTAAAGATCTGTGTCATACCATGAATGACTTCCATCATGTTGGGGGGGTGGCAGTGTTGATTCTATGTTCTCAAAGTTAAGGTCAGGACCAGAATGAGATTGTGGTCCTAGGTCTGGGATATTGTCTAGTGGACCATAGTTGCTGCCATGTTGACTGCCGATATCAAGACCTTGCATGGAATCAATCGGTAACTGTGAATCATATCCTAAAAATAGAATGATATGCAGGTAATAGTGAAAATAAGCAAGTTTTTTTTACCATTCTATTTTTTAACACATGGCTTTCAATATTTTTCATGCGTACCCGTACTTCACTATTTACAGGCAGTATTAAAATTTGAACATTTTCATGAATATCTTGTACAAATCAGGAGGTACCAAATACCAATTTAAACAGGTAAAAGTACCTGGCACCACCCCTTACTAAAAGGTCTGAACACATTGAATTTTTCTTGTCTAAATACTATGAAGCTTAACTAAATAATTGCATGGATAAGGATTAATATAAGTTCTTGTAATTTGTTTCCCGATCCAATTAATTACTTCCTATATGTAATGTATATAGTTGAATATTGTAATGTTATGTTGAATTAATTAATAAAATATGCTTAAACTAAATAATTGTTTGATTTATATGAAGTGGTAAGTTAGGATATTTTTTTCCAGACAACCTCCGAGTCACACACCACAATGAACCCAAATTTTCAGCAGATTAATTTTTTAACCAGAGCCATTCACTGGAAATTGAAAAAAAAAAACAACACTGCAGCATAGCAAAGCAACTATGATTTTTTCCCAATTAATTTTTTTCTGACAACAGTAATACATGAATCATTACGGACCAGAACTAATAAACTGGATGTACCAATCTTGTCTTATGCTGTCATTAATGGTGATCATTACGGACCAGAACTAATAAACTGGATGTACCAATCTTGTCTTATGCTGTCATTAATGGTGATTATTACGGACCAGAACTGATAAACTGGATGTACCAATATTGTCTGATAACAGTAATACATGAATCATTACGGACCAGAACTGATAAACTGGATGTACCAATATTGTCTTACGCTGTCATTACAGAACTAATAAACTGGATGTACCAATCTTGTCTTATGTTGTCATTAATGGCAATTGTTGAGTTTGACTAAATAATGTAGCATTTAAATTAATACATAAATGCTTTCCCCTCATCAATATGATTATGACTTACCTCCCCTCATATCACCACCGCTGTGCATGCTGCCTTGACTACCACCATGTTGTGGTGGGTGATACATCTGATCTCTGTATGACTCATCTTGGCCAAAGCCGCTGGCAACATCCTCAAATCCTGGTGGCTAAAAAAACAACACAGAAATAATTTATGGATGATTACGACGAGTTGTGGTAATTTTCTAGACTGGCGCAAAAATTGTATAAAATTGAAAAAATTGGGCAACGAGTGAGTGAGCGATTGGTAAATGCTGAACAAGTTACATTTCAATGAAGTAATGATAATGTCTGCTTTGTACTAGACCAACATGTTTGGTTGGATTTTTCACTGAAACAACAGTCCATGAATAGACATATCGCACCATTCTTGACACATTATCCTTATTACCATCCAACGAATCTTTGCACATACTCTTTAATACTACATGTTTAGTGGAGAAGATTTAAAATTATTTGACTTCAGGGAAAAAGATTAACAGTCGCCAATGCGACCACAATTTCCATTGGGCAACCTATTTTACGTGTAGCAATCGCCCAGCTGGCGACCTACAAAATTTATTTGGCACCAGTGATTTTCTGACTGCGCTTTGTGAAAAAAGCTCTTTTTGGTGATAAAATTATTTGTAAAAAATCGTTAATGAAAGCTTTTTCAAATGAAATTAAAAGTCGAACATTTTATAGTTTATGACCTGGCTACTGTTTGTTTTGATTATGCAAACGAAATACTCCGCACAAGATACCGGGAACCAGTGCAGTGTATTGGGTCGCTTGATTTGTTGTACCGGACTGCGATAAAACTTCAGAAAAACGAAAGCAGAAATTGTAATATTTGGAATAAATTTTATATTCAAGATGTTTATTGAAATAAATTTAATATAAAAATAGTAAATATGTCCTGTGATTTACGTTACTTGATATTTTGTTAATTCATTGGGATTTAAAAACGGAAAACAGTTGGTGAAGCGGAATAATCAAATTATTGTCAATTGAGTTTTAAAGTTACAAATAAAAATGTCATGATGTTGCATACTTCTAAATAATATGCAATTTTTTTTTATACCAGTAATGATGGAAGCAATTACATGTAACTTGAATCGTTTGGATTAAAAAAAAGTGTTTACTGCCTGAGAGCAATGAGGTTGATGACGTTATTAAAACTAGTGAAACTGTTTGTGCTTCAAGTGAGTCCAACCCACTACCGCACTGACACTACTAGTAGTACTGATACACCATGTCCCCCTGAAGTTGAACGCCTTGTTACCACTGTCAGTGTCATTTCAGAAACAACAAATTCAAATTCTTTATTACCTAGCACAGCTTCAAATGACATCCAACAACATGTAAATAGTGCAATTAGTGGCAGGGCTGTCGTAACAGCATTATAGGCCCCGGGCAAAACAGTGCACTGGGGCCCATAACTACACAACCACTCACAAGAATAACAAGGTAAATGGTAAATAAAATAAAACATATTTATTGTATTGAAACTTCCAACAAAATCAGTGTTTAAACATTAAAAAACATATTGTACACAACAAACATAGATTAGCAGTGTGCCCATGTGCTAAGATGGCCCTGATTAGTGGCGATGTTGACAATGATTCGCAATCTAACTGTCACTCTGATTCGGACAGTTGTGCTCCATAGGTCATGGTGTCAGATGCCAGGGTGTTCAGTTCAATAAAGAATGAACAAAAATAGCCATGTATTTGACAGTGTGGTACAGCAAGGGTATTTATTTTTTAGTAATAACAAAATTCCTTACTAATGGAATTTTTAATCTTGTACTGCATTCTATTATTCACACAATCACCATTCATTCTATCAAACAGTTTAATAATTTATTCTAAAAATATAGTTGGGCACCTAACTTTATACCAGTAGACCAGCTGGCCACTAGCAAAAAAAAAGTAAAGCATATTCCCTGGACTTCCAATCTTTTGACTCTGAGCGTACCTGATTACTATAAGGTTATTCCCAGAAAAGTGTCATGCACACTAAAATAGCTATCATCATTTTTATTCGTAAAACTAACCTCAGACCATGGCATGTTTTGGTCACCTCTAAACAGTGAACTGGTCAGTTCTACTGAGAGCCGTTTCTTGTAATCTTGTGGTTTATCCTCAGACATTCTGAACAAAACTGCTGCAGCATAAGTAGCTAAAAATAGAAGAGAGATTATGAGTTGAAACAAATGATGTAGCTGTAAACGTAGAAAATCTACAGACTGTGAATGAAAGTATCCGAATGCATTTCAGCTTACATTTTTTTTTTTTATTTATTCCATTGTTATGTAGGAAAACAAAGAGCTTTGTAGAAATCTATGATAACTCAAGATAACACTTCTTACTTCATAGGACCCATTTTAAACTCCACATTATCTATTTATAGAAGGGGTTAGCTTTATGGTGTTTAAGGCCACTTTCAACAATATTTCAATTATATCATGGCGGTCAGTTTTATTGGTAGAGGAAACTGAAGTACCTGGAGAAAACCACCGACCTGTCGCAAGTCATTGACAAACTTACATCGCCATGAGCGGGGTTCAAACTCACAACTTTAATGGTAATCGGCACTGATTGCACAGGACTATAGTTGTAAATCCAACTACCATACGATCATGACGACTCCTAAAATACATAGGACCCAATGATTAAAAACTCCACATTATCTATTTATAGAAAGAATAGGACCCAATGATTAAAAACTCCACATTATCTATTTATAGAAAGAATAGGACCCAATGATTAAAAACTACACATTATCTATTTATAGAAAGAATAGGACCCAATGATTAAAAACTCCACATTATCTATTTATAGAAAGAATAGGACCCAATGATTAAAAACTCCACATTATCTATTTATAGAAAGAATAGGACCCAATGATTAAAAACTACACATTATCTATTTATAGAAAGAATAGGACCCAATGATTAAAAACTACACATTATCTATTTATAGAAAGAATAGGACCCAATGATTAAAAACTACACATTATCTATTTATAGAAAAAATAAATGTTATTTCTTTTCACCCTTGGTATGTCCAAGTCAAATTAACAATTATGAACAGAAAGTAACAGAGACGGTCAACAATTCAAACAATATCAAGGGGGGCTTGGTCCTGTTCCTGGTAAAACACTCTAAAAAGGCCAAACTAAACATTATGCACATGACCGTGAATTTTTTGGGGGGGTTTTTTCGGACCAGCAAAATATTTTTCAGTCCGACAAGATCTTCATGTCTGTCTGTCCGAATGACTGACAACTTCTCAGCAAGTTTCGGGAAGTCTGCAGTTAATGGCATCCCAACTCTGTCCTTACAGATAACTGGTTCTCTCCTTGCAATATAATATATATAAACAACTGGTTCTGGCTTGGAACAGGCACACAGATGTGGAGGGGGTAAACCACTTAATGGCATCTCAATCTATTTTACATACCAACTCCTTCATTCCTGGAGTGTAACAGTTCAGTAAGAGGAGCAGTAGCGCCCTCTTGTTCAATCATCTCAGCGCCCTCTTTGTCGGCAGCTAGTTCACACAGTACTCCAGCTGCCACTCGTTGGATGTTCTCAATCGGTGAGTACAAAAGCTATAAATACAAAGTTATACAAGCTGCTAAACTCATAATTTTTTATACTAATAAATTTTGTAGATAATAAAACCTAATAATTTAATTTGATGTGAATACTGCAATCTGATTGGCTGATTTACCTGGAGCAACATTGGTTATATTTGATAACCTGGGTTGGTATTGTGACGTCGCCAACATATTCATTCGCCAACGACAAATTCAAATAGTCCCATGAAATAATCGTAATTAAAATCCAGGAATTATTAAATTTTCTAACACGTTATATATATAATTTGTATAACCTGGTTTGGGACAGTTTGCACTTTTCATAAACCGCTTCAAGTTTTATTAAGCTTTAAACTGCCCCAAACCAGGTTGTATTGTATCACCTGTTCAAAAATTGAACATATTCCTTAAATCGTTTATAAAATTCCCAGTAACATTTTTTTTGTTGACAAAGACGAGTGTAAAGCTACTCAATAGTAAAATACAGATCTCCTGCAACGGTTATTTGTTGATGTCTAATTGAACCTAGTCATCACAGCTGAAGATTATCCAGCTATGATTAGCATATATACCAGATTGACCCAGTAATAAGATAATGGATTTAATACGAGTTGAGAACGTGCTTGTTTATTTCAATAAATTTAAATGATGTTAAAATATATATCTAATGTTTGAATATATTATTTTGTATTACATTGTGTGAGTTAAACCCTGCTCATGGTAAGGTGTATTCGGTACAACATTATGTGACAAGTTTGTCAGTGACCTGTGGCAGGTCGGTGGTATTCTCCGGATACTCGTTTCCTCCATCAATAAAACTGAAATATTGTTGAAAGTGGCATTAAAGTCCATAACGCTAACCCTATTTTTTTTAAATTAATTAAATATGTTTTCGTCAGCGGTCATTGTGCATGGATACAGTAGTTACATCTCAGAATGTGTTCAAATCAGAGGTCATATACATACTCTAACAGGGCACTTGTTCTTTAAGGATGAGCAAATAAAAAACAATATGCAATTAAAATGAATTAAAGTGAGCAAAAAACAAAACAAAAAATCTCGACCTGCCACAAATAATAGACAAATTATCACCTAACATTGTATAAAGTGTACTGCACCGATTGCATAGGTAAAAAGAAACTACCATACAATTGTATCTAAGACTGTACACCCTCCTTTTATTTGTAGCTAAGACTGTACACCCTCCTTTTATTTGTAACTAAGACTGTACACCCTCCTTTTATTTGTAACTAAGACTGTACACCCTCCTTTTATTTGTAACTAAGACTGTACACCCTCCTTTTATTTGTAGCTAAGACTGTACACCCTCCTTTTATTTGTAACTAAGACTGTACACCCTCCTTTTATTTGTAACAAAGACTGTACACCCTCCTTTTATTTGTAACTAAGACTGTACACCCTCCTTTTATTTGTAACTAAGACTGTACACCCTCCTTTTATTTGTAACTAAGACTGTACACCCTCCTTTTATTTGCCCAAGCATACCTGTACAAAGAGTGGGATACATGAAAGTCCTCTAATGACAGCTCTGTTATGTCCCTCTCTAGCTAAGATCATACCTGTACAAAGAGTGGGATACATGAAAGTCCTCTAATGACAGCTCTGTTATGTCCCTCTCTAGCTAAGATGTGTAGAGCTCCGACCGTTCCTTCAACAATGTCCTCCATACGTACACCATCCACGTATCCCGAGCCTTGACCGTTAGACGAAATAGACGCTCTCTGTAAATAACAAGATTAACTGTTAGTGTTAACACAGTAGTTCAGCTGAGGCAGAGCTTAAAAAATAGTTGGTGTGCTGTTTATGGACCCACAATTTGAGAAAAGAGTAGGTAGGTAGGGTTCTTTTACTTTTTTGTAGTAAAAAACATTCTAAAAAAATATTTTTTTATTTGTCCTTTTCTTTTTTTGGGTAGACTGATCTTGAAACAGCTAGCTAGTATTTATCATGGAAGTCCCGATTTGATAATTTTGTGTTGCCTATCTTTTATACACTGAACATTCCAACTCCATATCAAATTTGCAAATAATAAACATCATATAAAATTTACTGACAACAAATCAATCCCTTGACAATATTAACTGATCATGAATCTCCTGTCAAAATTTACTGAACTTCAATCTGTGCCAAAAACCACTAGCCCTAAACCCCGGTCTAGTAAAAATTGATTCTGGTTAGTTAAAATTGCACTAAAATGCTGTTTGGGCTAGTTTGTCTAAATGTTTTTGGCACAGACTGTAATCCCTTATTAGGATTTATTGACAATCAATAAATACCCCGTCAAACTTTACTGACAAATCAATATAAACAGAAAATAAATCCTTTGTCCATAAAGCGTTCAATTCTCTTAATTTTAGCTTACCCTTTGTGTGTCCTGATGTGCTCTCAACAAAAGATGGACAATTCTTGGCAGTGCACCATGTTCTCGCAGAGGAGCGTGGTTTGCTGGACAAAGTGCCAAATTTCTGATCAAGCCAACAACTGCTTTAATCAATGGCCAGCGGCTTGGTGGGTGAAGAAGCTTGACCAAGACAGGAAGTCCATAGTGTAGACGCACTGCATTCTGGGCCATCTCTGCATCTGGATGACGACTGGTTAAATGTCGTAATGCACAGACCTAAAATGTATTTGAAAAATATAATATTGTACTAAATTTCAAATTTAATGTACTATAAATCTAATTTTTAGTTGTATTTTTAATTCTGCCATTTTAATGAACATTTTAATAGAACATAAATTTTGCCATTTCAACAAGGGCAATGCAAAGCATGGCATATCCCCTCACCTAAAATTAGACCCTGTGACCTTGAAAATCAATAGGGTTCCAGATTCTCTCAAGTTTGTACCAAGTTTGGTCAAAATCTATTGAAGGATGTTGATTCTAGAGTGTTCACAAGGATGTTATGCAGTAAAAATTTGACCCTTTGACCTTGAAAATCAATAGGGTTCCAGACTCTCCTAAGGACTAAGTATGTACCAAGTTTAGTCAAAATCCATAGAAGGATGTTGATTCTAGAGTATTCACAAGGATGTTATGCAGTAAAAATTTGACCCGGTGACCTTGACCTTTGACCTTGAAAATCAATAGGGTTCCAGATTCTCTTAAGGACTAAATATGTACCAATTTGGTCAAAATCCATTGAAGGATGTTGATCCTAGAGTGTTCACAAGGATGTGACGGACGGACGGAAGGTAGCGTTACTATTTCCCTTCGCAACTTCGTTGGTGAGGGGATAATAAAACATAAATATTGCCATTTTAATAATAATAATAATAATAAAAAAAAATGAATTTTGCCATTTTAATAAAACATAAATTTTGCTATTTAAATTATAAAAATAATCTCAGCTAGATGTACCCTTCACTACAGTATATAAAACATTAGAGGTCGAGTTCTCAAGATCCCAACTCGAATGTCATTATTGAACATTTGAATAACAATACCATTTTCCAAAAATTCTTTTTTGTTTAATGAAAAAGATAATAAAAATTCCACTTACAGCTGGTTCAGTGATGTCCTCTCTATCTCCTGCCTGGAGGATAGTTCTGACCAGAGCCTCAATACCTCCGACCTGTGCCACGATGACCTTGTTACGTTGGTTATTACAAGTCATGTTCGACAAAATACCAGCTGAACATGTGACGATGTTGAGATCGTTTGATGATAGAAGTTGTACCAACATTTGTAGAAGGCTTTCCATGTTGTCCTGTAAAGTCAAATACAATACCATATAATAAATTCTCCTGTTGTCTGCTGGCCTTTATGCTACATACATATTTTAATATTACAAAGATACAAGTGAAATCAGATTCCACCATTTCACCCAGTGAAATAAAAACGTTTTTTACTGTAACATATCAACCTCGTCACAATAGAAAAAAATCATGAAGTATCAAAGAAAAACAAATTCCCTTTTTAAACATCTCATTACTGCATACTATAAAGTGAAAATGATGATAATCCACTCGTGCATTAACGTGCATTTTTCGGTTACTTGTGGAATATTTTCGAATTTGAAATGCAAGAGTAACAATTCTATAGGGGTCAGAGATCACTTTGGGCTGCCCCATCGCGCCAAAATTCTATAGGGGTTATACGATTTTTCATTTTAAGGTAGAGGAAACTGGAGTATTCTAGCATAGATAATGTTTTGTTTACCAGACTTATACGAGTACTATGCACATATTAGTTTTTAATCATCTAAGGTCACGGGAATGTGTGTGTATTTCACTGAAAAGCAGACTATTTATGCATTTTGACAAAAATCCCCAAAATTAAAGCCATGTGATAATGTAACAGGAATTTCACAAAATCACAACAATACCAAATACAGCGAGGCCACAATTAAAAATATTTCTGTTTCCCCTTACCCGACCCACAATTTTGGAAGTGGGTAGGTAGATAGGCTTCTTTCTTTTTTTTTGACGACAAAGATGTGCTCGGTAATGCGAAAATAGCGATCTTTTGGCGAAATAAATCTAAATTACGGAATTTTCAACAAAACAAATTTTGAACAAAACGAAAAAGAAAGAAAGAAGAGCGACGGCAAATTTCCAATAAAAAAAATTCAGTTGGCCGATTTTGACAGGGTCGGTCGGGTAAGGGGAAACAAACTTATTTTTAATTTTGGCCTGAAACCAGTTTTTATTAACCAAACACTAAATAGAACAAAAATCTTGTGTAAACCAATGTCTGAAATCTTTCAATATATAAACTGTCTATTTTGAACTAAAGAGTGTTCGTTTTAGATAATGTTGCACTGCATTCTCAAACATTTTCTTGCCAAATCATAAATTGTTACATTTGATAAAATACTTGGTTGTATAGTACACCAATGCAGGAAAAAAAACTGAACAGGGGACCAGTAGCACAAGGCCGCTAAACGTTTACCGGAGTCCCTAAATTTTTCAGGCAGTAGTACAGGTGGCTACTGAAATATTTAATATTTCATGTAAAAAGTAAGATGATAGGCTACAATTATTCAGGCAAGATCCAATAAATAATTTCCTGGGAGACCAGTTGGTAACCACTGAAAAAATGTAAGCTTAGTCCCAGCTAAACGTGGCCTAGTGTACAAAACCATTTTACAGTTAAGTCTATAACTTACAGCCTTTGTTGCAGCATCAGACAAGTTTCTCAATGTCCACAAACAGTTCTGTACAAGTCGTTGACTCTGGTGTGCCAAGTTCATGGCTAATGCTTGCATACCACCTGTAATGTAACATATAAGAGAGGTATTAATACTTTTTAAGGTAAAGATTATTCTTCTATTAGATAGATAGACTCGGAAATTATTCTGTTTAGAAAATAAAATCAACGAAAAATAGCTGACACAATCTCTACCCTCTTTCAAAGGTAAATTTGTTTTACCTGTGTTTGACCAAGTTCTGAAACTCAGGCCTTCAAGTGGTTTTTGGTCCAAAAATAGGGCTTTTTATAGGGCCGAATTTCTTGAAAAATAGGGTATAACAGGGCAAATTAATAATTTATAGGGAAATTATAGGGATATTTCTCTCTACTTCACCCCTTTTCTACTTAAAATACTATATGAAATGATTGTTGTGTACATGAAATGATAAAAAAAAGACAGTTTCTTAGAAATATTCAAGTATGATGAAGGAGCTGGACCTGTTTATATATTCAATGGAAAATTGAATAAAGTACTGGATTTTATCATATCTACAGGTACATGTATTTACGATACTCTTGAAGGTTTTCAAAGGAGGGGAATGCAAAAAAATACAACATTATAATTTTCGACCAATTAAATCTAATTTATAGGGCTAATATAGGGAAAAGGGCTATTTTATGCCAAAATATAGGGATTATAGGACATTTTCAAAAAAAATAGGGATTTTATAGGAAATATAGGGCCGCTTGAAGGCCTGGAAACTTTCAGAAAAAAATTTTCCAGAGCTGAAACTCATTAAAAAATTGTGAAAAAAAATCCCTGTAGCCTGATTTTTGTTTAATGTTACGTGTGCAGTAATTTACAAAAATTTCATTCCACAACTGACAACCATAAAACAAATACTTATTCTATATGGCTTGGTTTTACCCGACCGAGGATCGAATCCACGATCTAAAGAAATCGAGATGAACACGTTAACCATTACACCACCGATGTGGTTATGCTCGACTGTATATAAAATGTTTAAAACATTATTGAATCCGGTTAATTAGCAGTCCACGAAATGAAAATTTGAATTTACTGGTCCGAATCAAATTCTAATTCATTTGATATACAAAATGTAGTTCTGAATAAAAACTGAAAAATGTACTGCTCCGAACAAAGTTTTACTGGTTTTGTGCCAGAGGACCGGTGCTCATCAAGAGGACTAATTAGTACTTACCAGCCTCTACAATAGCAGGTTTGTTACTAGAACAGACAGAGAGGACTTTAAGGACACGAGACGTGGTCCACAATAACTTCTCATATGTATATGATCTCATGATTCTGACAAGCTCTCCAGGACCACCACTGGCTAGGATAATCAGCTAAAAGACAAATAATAAGTCACATGTTACTTCTCATATGTATATGATCTCATGATTCTGACAAGCTCTCCAGGACCACCACTGGCTAGGATAATCAGCTTAAAGACAAATAATAAGTCACATGTTACTTCTCATATGTATATGATCTCACGATTCTGACAAGCTCTCCAGGACCACCACTGGCTAGGATAATCAGCTTAAAGACAAATAATAAGTCACATGTTACTTCTCATATGTATATGATCTCATGATTCTGACAAGCTCTCCAGGACCACCACTGGCTAGGATAATCAGCTTAAAGACAAATAATAAGTCACATGTTACTTCTCATATGTATATGATCTCATGATTCTGACAAGCTCTCCAGGACCACCACTGGCTAGGATAATCAGCTTAAAGACAAATAATAAGTCACATGTTACTTCTCATATGTATATGATCTCATGATTCTGACAAGCTCTCCAGGACCACCACTGGCTAGGATAATCAGCTTAAAGACAAATAATAAGTCACATGTTACTTCTCATATGTATATGATCTCATGATTCTGACAAGCTCTCCAGGACCACCACTGGCTAGGATAATCAGCTTAAAGACAAATAATAAGTCACATGTTACTTCTCATATGTATATGATCTCATGATTCTGACAAGCTCTCCAGGACCACCACTGGCTAGGATAATCAGCTTAAAGACAAATAATAAGTCACATGTTACTTCTCATATGTATATGATCTCATGATTCTGACAAGCTCTCCAGGACCACCACTGGCTAGGATAATCAGCTTAAAGACAAATAATAAGTCACATGTTACTTCTCATATGTATATGATCTCATGATTCTGACAAGCTCTCCAGGACCACCACTGGCTAGGATAATCAGCTTAAAGACAAATAATAAGTCACATGTTACTTCTCATATGTATATGATCTCATGATTCTGACAAGCTCTCCAGGACCACCACTGGCTAGGATAATCAGCTTAAAGACAAATAATAAGTCACATGTTACTTCTCATATGCATATGATCTCATGATTCTGACAAGCTCTCCAGGACCACCACTGGCTAGGATAATCAGCTGAAAGACCAATAATAAGTCACATGTTATTACTGGTACTAATACTGTGTCATTATCATCCACTTTGTTTATGGTGTTTAACGCCACAAGATTTATCTATCTAGATAAATTTCTTTTAATGACACTCATTGTGTCCCCTGGTGGCTGATAAAAGGGAGGGAGGGGGGTTTGTTGTTGTCAGAAAGTCTGACAGTAGACATTCAACATATTTGGAAAGTGCCATGTTCTCTTGACACTAAACACATCTTTTGCTGCAGAAGACTACATTTTTCTTCCAAACCCAACTTTCCATACTTTTTCAGTGGCAAGTCAAAAGTCGTGGACCTGGTTGACCCATCCCTTCCTTCATTTCTATATATGTAGTTTTTATAGAATATTGAATTTGTTCTCTTCCTGAATAAAGCTGAAATACTGATTACAGGACATTAAACAACAATCAATCAATCAACTTTTAATGCCCCATCAGATAGCACCAAAAAGTAAAGTCACATCCATGATGTCACTTCCTGTGAATGCTAACTTTTATAAGCCATTTTGGATTTAGGTTCATTTTTGAAGTCTTCACGCTAAGCCACTTGCCCGAAACCCCGGACAAGTAAAACTGGATTCAAACAAGTGAAAATTATGAAAGATTTTGTTTGAATAAATAGAACATTTTTCTAAATTTGGTTTTCTGGCAGGTAGGTGAAAAAATTAAATGCAAAGACTGTTTTTGTTGCTATAGTTACTATACCTTGCTTTCCTGGTTGCCATATGCCAGAATTTGTAAACAATCTGTTGTTATGGCAAGAAATTTGACGTTATTTCTTTGTAGTAATGCCACCATTTTTTGGAGACCACCTGCTAGTCTGACGGCCATCTTGGAACCATCCTGGTGGAGCAGCAGATTGTGAAGTGTAGTTATAGCATAAAATAAAACAGATTCAATGGGTGAACTGAAAGTAGAAAATAAATCAGTTATAGCATAAAATAAAACAGATTCAATGGATGAACTGAAAGTGTAAATAAATCACTGTTATAAGCATAAAATAAAACAGATTCAATGGGTGAACTGAAAGTGTAAATAAATCACAGTTATACTAGCATAAAATATAACAGATTCAATGGGTGAACTGAAAGTGTAAATAAAACTACATCGCATAATTGTAGATTAATATCGCGATTCAACAAAATTAAATATACATATCTAAACTAGTGTGTGACGGTCATAAAATCATCCAGTATGATTTTTGGACTTGCACTTCCAGATCATCCAATCAGAAATCTGTATTTGCTGGATACAACATTTTGATTGGTTATTTTTCATGAATTTTTTTTATGACAATAAGGCCTGAAATTACCATCATCAGGTACCTCAAAGTCAAAAGATTGGACTGGGAATACCTAACACCTAAAAGTCAAAAGATTGGACTAGGAATACCTAACGATTTGAAAATGTGTGCAATTCCCTTGTACCATTGTAATTATGTATCAAATTTTACCTTAACAGTTTGACTAGAGCTGGAATTCCTCCTGATTTGAAAATGGCGAGTAACCCTTGACGATGGTGTGACAGATTATGTAGAGTTCCTGCAGCACAGCGAGTTGTTTCCATGTCATTTGTATTGTTCATTGCTCGCACTAATGCTGCCACCATTTGAGGAGAATTCATAATGGCATGTCGACTAGCCTCTTTCTTGGATAGCTGATGAACCATCATGGCTGCCTGACTGACTACTACTTGATCTTCATCATTCAGCAGCTTGGTTAGCTCTGGAATGGCACGTGTTGCCAAGTCAGCATCATCCTATAAATAGAAATATTGATCCATCAAAGGCAAACTGACAATTGAAGTCTCCTTAATTGAGGGAGAAAAGGTCTACTGATAATTGAAGTCTTCCTTAATAGATGGAGAAAAGGTCCACAGATAATTGAAGTCTCCTTAATTGAGGGAGAAAAGGTCTATTGACAATTGAAGTCTCCTTAATAAAGAGAGAAAAGGTCTACTGATAATTGAGTCTTTAATCGAGGGAGAAAAGGTCTACTGATTATTGTAGTCTGATTTTTTTTTCAAATAAAAATGAAACAATGTTCGGTAGCAGATACGAAAACTGTCCGGAGTTTGGAGTTTTAGGTAGTGTTATTTTTAAGCTTGATATTTTGTAAACAGGAAGAAAAATTACTGTTCTTCGGGAGCGTTTCAGGTTGCACCTTCCTCATATTAAAGAGAGAAAAGGTCTACTGATAATTGAAGTCTCTTTAATAGAGGGAGAAAAGGTCTACTGATAATTGAAGTCTCCTTAATAAAGAGAGAAAAGGTCTACTGATAATTGAAGTCTCTTTAATAGAGGGAGAAAAGGTCTACTGATAATTGAAGTCTCCTTAATAAAGAGAGAAAAGGCCTTCTGATAATTGAAGTCTCCTTAATAGAGGGAGAAAAGGTCTACTGATAATTGAAGTCTTCTTAATAGAGAGCAAAAAGGTGTACTGATAATCAGGAATATTTGTCATTTCTGTAAATTTTGGAGAGTCCCACCATTGTAAAAATCTACAATTTGATAACTTTGGTGAGTCCAGGACTCACCTAGGCGAGTTGCAAGAATCTCTGATAATTGTTGAAGACTAAGGTTCTTAATAGAAGGAGCGTGTATCAATGTGTATATACCTGATAATTAATGAGATTCACTACAGCATGTTTTAACATCTGTGATGGTTCAGCCAGCCTTTGTACAGCTGTTGGTTGGTCTGGGTGCATCTGTGTCGAGGGTATTGCCATGCCTTCTTCCATGGTCTCAGGAAACATGGCTGCCCTTACACGTTGCGATCTTGTCTGATTTAGCTGTTGGTTCACATCTGAAACAGTGTTAAAGATTATAACCATCTTGCAAGGAAGTTTGTTTGTAGATAGAATTTCTTCTTAGACTAGTTATAAAGTCATTTTCAAATTAGGAACACTGCAAAAATATTTATTGTTCTCTATAATGATCATGAACCAATAATATGAAACAGGTACCGCCTGAAGAGCTCGCAAAACCGGTATCAATCATGACTACTTGGCAATTTCCGCTAGACTAGGCATAGCGAGAATGGCCGAGTAGTTACGATTGGACCGGATGCTCTTCGATACCTTTCCTAAGTTCTCAAGGGTTCTCGAAAAGCGGTAACCCGGATGTGTTGAAACTTTTTCATAGGCATAGTGTATGGATGATAAGGATTTCTGTTTTAGTCAAAGTAAATGGTATTCGTCATTATTCCTTTATTGATTTAATTTTACCATGCTAGCGAGCTTATTAACATATTGTTAAGTTACCATTTGGCAGTTTCTTGTTTGTTGTCTTTTTTTTTGAAATAATCGCCAAAATATTCCAAAATTTGAGACCTGCAAATTACCACCAGGCCAAAAAAAAAATATGTGTGTTTACGTCACCCGACCCACCCTTTTTTATCGGCAATTATGCAACACTAATTTTAGCTAGCGACCCTATCAATTTTTACACAGAATTCGGATAACCATTTTTGTTGTTTAATCAGCAGCAATGTTTTATTTATTCAACTGTTAGCTTTTTGTTGAAATTGAGAGCAAAGAAGGTAGAAAAACTGTGTAACTCGTCATAAAACGGTTTCAACAAATGACGGCTTATCGGAAATTTCGAAAATGAAATACCGGAATCGGATTCCAGAACCGGGAACGACTATTTCCGGTTTTGCCGATAGTTAAAAAAAAAAAAGAATTAATGCCGACCGACCGACCCTAGATTTTTTTGACATGCGACAGTAAACACACATATATTTTTTTTTGGCCCCACAGTGAATTTTATTTCAATAGTATTTGAGAACGGGCTGTGAGAAGTTCAAACGCTACAAAACGTATTGGCAAAAACCACAAGATAAAGAGGATTTTGATATACAAATGTACAGATCTTGGAAACAAAATGGTCAGCATGGTTAAATGTAATAATTTTTATTTCTTCTTCCTTCCACCTGGGGGGTTAGGGTATATTGCTTAACGCCACTTTCAACAATATTTCAGTTGTATCGTGGTGGTCAGTTTTACTGGTGGAGGTAACAGAGTACCAATAGAAAATCACCAACCTGTCGCAAGTCACTGATAAACTTTATCACATAATGTTGTATCGATTACACCTGAGCGAGATTCTCACCCTTTCACCTGGGTACCTACCATCAACCTGATCTTGTGAATACTGTGAGTTATTATAGTTCTGTTCAGCCCAGTCAAGCATCATTCTTGTTGTATCCATGTTGTCTCCCCCTTGTTCTTCCATGTCATCGTTGTTGTCATGGTGACCACCTTTACTGCTAATAGAGGGGGCCTGCAAAAATAATAAATGAATTTTAAGAACTGTACTTTAAACAAGGAAATAAAATTAATTTTAAATCAATAGGGAGTGTACGTTATCAGGGTTTTCAATATTTATCAAGTCTACCAGTACTTCACTATTTACAGGTGGTACTTTTTTTATATATATCAAAATTGGATCAACTTCCATGAATATCTTATACAACACTCTTTAAAATCAGGAGGTACTAAAGACCATTTTAAATGGGTAAAAGGCCTGTTTATACAAGGATGTAATTGAGTTTTGTTGAATTATTTGGTCAAACTTTATTCTACAGTAACTTAATGAAAATAATAAATTCTGAGAAGGTCCAGCATATTCCCCAGTGATAAAGAGAAGCTGCTAATGTATAGACAAACTGATGATAGCTTTATATTCATAAAGTCCATCAATTAACCTCCAAAATAAATATCTAAGTTAGAGATGATATTAACAGATTTATTTAATTACTCTACTCTAAGCAGGACACACTTTTTTTTATCGCCATGGAAACCAAAACAAATTATATCCACAAAGATTTATACCAATAATACACATTTAATGTTATCATGTTAATTAGAAAGTGTTTCTTAATGTTAGACAAATCTATGCTTGTCTGGACTGTGATTTTTTGTGTGTTGTTAACACTGATTTATACCAATAATTGAAAGTAGCGTAAAGCACCATAAACCTAACCTAGAAAGTGTTTCTTAAAGTTTGACAAATCTAGTCTCACCTGAAGTGTGATTTTTTGTTGTTGTTAAGACTGTGATTTTATATCATTGACAATAAAGTTGGCAGTTGACAAATCTATGCTCCTTTGCATGGAGATTATTTCTCGTTTTGTCTAGACCCACACCTTAATTTTCCACATGACTTTTGGGACAAGTCAGACAATTCACTCATGGAATTTAAACAATCATGCTGTGTGACCTTGACATTGAACTCAAACAAATCACCCACAGAATTTCCACATTCATGTGTGACCTTGACATTGAACTCAAACAAACCACCCACAGAATTTCCACAAATGTGACCTTGACATTGAACTCAAACAAACCACCCACAGAATTTCCACATTCATGTGTGACCTTGACATTCAACTCAAACCACCCACAGAATTGAACTCACAACAGATAAGGGTCATAGATTTGTGACTATATCCAGCATGAAAAGTGGCTTACCTGAGTTGTGGCACCTGAATTGATACCAGAATCCATATATTGGTTTTGCTGCCACATCATGGTCTGCTGTTGTTTGTCAAGTGGCATGTCAGACAGGTCCATGTAATTATTCCCACCAGACACTAAAAATAGAAAACAAAATATCGGATCAGTATAACAATACAAAACAAGATGTTGCACGTTACGTCGTGCTAAGAATACCCCCACTCGTTCATTTGTAAGTCGCATGGTAAACAGGATGTAGATGTGCGGTAAACCTGGAAAGGGGAGACACGGTACAAGTCACCATGCCAAAGCCATATATCAAATATAAAATCATTTCTTCCAGTAGAAGCTGAGATATCTGTTACGAAAGTGTGAACGGGCAGACAGACGGACAATGTGATTGCAATATAGCCCCCTCTCTATGAGTGGGGGTATAATGAACAATATTTCAGGTCAATAAAGGACAGTGCAGAGAAACTGGCAACATAGGGCACACAAGACGAAGAAAACCAAAACAAAAACACCACACAATATGTGTTGGAAATACAAGTCATACTTCAATAAAGACTTACCATATGCATCTACTATAAAGTTGTAGAAAATTCTAAATATACATGTTAAAGCTATATTCCCCCAAAACTATTATTATGTCTACAGAATTCCTAGTCTGAACTTGTATCCTTGCCATTCAGCACATAATGTTGTTTAGAAAGGGGGGGTGTCAAGTTTATAACTTCAATAATTATTGGCAAGAAAGAGATAAAAATGTTTCTTCACAGAAGAACAATTTACTTCATTAGAATGTCTTTATATTTAATTTCCACTAATGTTTGGCTCAAGCTTGTAACTGATCATGATTGGCTGAATGCCAAATTTTCAAATTTCTTCTCCACATTAACCCAAAATGTTTCAATTATTACAATTTATACTTAAGTATGCTTTTATTTTATAAATATTTTCTACTAGATATTTTGTTAATTGCAGTTTTATGGAGAGAAATGACAAATGTCACGGTACTTAATTTTTGTCTTGGGACAAATTATTACCTAAATTGCTTGATTAAAAGAAAAAAGACCCTTCCCAGTGTTAACAATATTTATGTAAATATGCTGTTAATTGTATTTACATAAAACTAGTACAAAGTAAAACATTTTCTTTCTTTGTTATCATGGTTATTGTGGGGTGGAATTTAAGAATAATTTCCCATTATTTTGTCAGAACCTGAAAACAAAACTTTTCAAGGTTTATGGTGTTTAACACCACATTCAACAATATTTCAGTTATATCGTGGCAGTCTGTTTTATTGGTGAAGGAAACTTGAGTACTGACACTGACAATCTTTATCACATAACGTTGTATTAAGTACACCTCGCCATGAACCAGGTCCGAACTCACAACTTTATTGGCAATAGGTACTGATTGTACAGGTAGTTGTAAATCCAACTACCTTACGATCAGGACCATGACAACCCCTCAAAACTTTTCAAAATAAAATTTGTACATACAACTTTCCAAAGTCTAATATTGTATAGTAAAGAACAAAATATTGTGTAAATTGAACTTAGTGTACTCGCTATTCCTGTTGAAGCCGGATGCCGCCGAAATTCGACGTCTACACTTTACTCTGCCGTCGGTTACTTTTTATGTATCAAGGATAAAAAATGAGTAATCCCATAATAATCTGGGTTTGTTGTATAAGAGCCCTTTTGATCTCCAATTTGTCCATAATTTATTTTGATTAAAACTAAAGTGAAACGCCAGATCAATATTCTTTTATTGTATCATTTATCGTTCTTCCATGATATGATGAAGTTCAAGGACATTGACAAAATTAAAGTCGCAATCTCAGAAACGCTTTAATGAACGAAAATATCAATATTTGAAATATAAGAACAAGAATCACTCCAGACCGGACATGTAACAATTATCGGATATCAATTTGGCACCAAATTTAAACTCGTCTTTTGTGCAAAATACGATAGAGGACTTGATTTAGGCTTTTGGGAAATAATGAAACCTTTGAAATGGACAAATATTACAAGCCTTTTCCTGACAAATGGTTGAAAAGATCCACTGAAATTTGTATTTCTCTGTGAATTTAAATAAAATACTTTGCTTTATTTATATAAAAAAATAAATTCTACAAAATGTTTACTTCAAAGCAGACTTGTTTTAACAAACAATGTTCAGAAAAATATATATACAGTTATTTGCATTACTAAAACAAGAAATGGAAAATTGGTAGCCCTTGGTTGAAAGCAACCACTGCAGGAAAGGCTTGATATTTTTCTCAGAGAATAGACAATTAGCTGCCAATTGATATAATAATAAACATGTGAAATTATTTTTGTTTATATTTGGGCCAGTAAATTTGCATTCAAACTCCTGAATTCTACAACTCAAGAAGTCTGAATGGCTTGTGGGCCAAAAAGTTTTTCGTGAAGACTGGTGACAATGACAGTTTTTTTCCCCCCATTACCAATCGCTTATTATCGTCACGACTATTGACCTCTCAATTGTAAACAATGCAAGCCAAACAGGTAGAAGAGTCGCCGTTTTTCATTAGCCAGCGAAAGTCTGGTACCCGTGTATGGCATGAACAAATTTTATAAACCGACCAAAAACCAGTCGACCTTGACTTTATTTAACCAAAATGTCGAAAACGAAAATTTAGTTTCCTCGATCAGAGTTCCATTGCCAAATGGCTAATAAAAGAAAAGAAAGATATTTTTGAAACATTATCTGTTCCATTATTGGATGATATAAAGTTAAAGTCACAGATTATTAATCTGTAAAGCAGAAGTCAAAATTTTGCATCAAAATTTGAAATATTTCACATTATCAACAGGCATTTGGAATGATGCAATGATTTATCTTTAGGTATTTGGCATGAAGCTTTTGTTTGTGTAAAATGAAACAGCAATAAAATTTGATATGATTATAATTAAATATCTGACAATAAGCTCAGAACAATTTGAAATTGATGCAAAATTCCAAACAACTTTACATTTTGAAAGGAAGGAGGCTAAAGTAAAACATAAAATAAACATATGAAAAATAAGAATTTTAGGAAGTTAAAATATGTGTCAGGAGACCCCCAGAATGCAGGATTTTGTACCATTTACCCTACAGCTTGGCGGCCCACAGACCCCAGGCCTAAATTTTTCAGTCTCGCTTCGCTCGCTGTTCTCCACCTTCTTTTTCAAAATAGCCTCTTACTTTTGAGTGTTGAAAGCCCTGTTGAACTAAGTGTACTCACTATTCCTGTTGGAGCCTCCCCCCCCCAGTGTTGTGTAAATTGAACTAAGTGTACTCACTATACGTGCTTGAGCCCCCACTATTGCATAAATTGAACTAAGTGTACTCACTATTCGTGCTTGAGCCCCCACTATTGTGTAAATTGAACTTAGTGTACTCACTATTCCTGTTGGAGCCCCCCAGTGTTGTGTAAATTGAACTTAGTGTACTCACTATTCGTGCTTGAGCCCCCACCATTGTGTAAATTGAACTTAGTGTACTCACTATTCCTGTTGGAGCCTCCCACTATTGTGTAAATTGAACTTAGTGTACTCACTATTCCTGTTGGAGCCCCCACTATTGTGTAAATTGAACTTAGTGTACTCACTATTCCTGTTGGAGCCCCCCACTATTGTGTAAATTGAATTTAGTATACTCACTATTCCTGTTGGAGCCCCCACTACTGTTGATTTGATATGTACTCATGGTTAAATGCTAATGGCTGGTTCTCTTTCAAATCTGAAATAAAATATATAAAAAATAAAATTCATTTAACATTTAGTGTATTCAGATTGTTGGCATTTTGCACCTGTCCAAAAATGGCAATACAATTTTTAGGGTAGGCTCTAAATATTAATGTTAGCGGAAACGCAGGTATTTAATTTTTTTATTGTTCATGTTGATGATATACAAATGTAGGTTGAATTGATGCCCATCACTGTTTAAACTTTCAAGTCTACCAGTACTTCACTATTTACAGGCAGTACTTTTTATTAAAATTTGAAGAGTATTCATGAGTATCTTATACAACACTCTTTAAAATCAAGAGATACAAAAGACTATTTTCGGCAGGTAAAAGTACCAGGTACCGTCCCTTATTGAAAGGCCTACTTAAGAAATAAATCATGGAAGCCAGAATGTGTTGGGAGTTTTAACATGGATTGGCAGATATTAGTATTTTATCCCGAGCCAGATTCTGATATGTCCAAGATACAAATACGGTAGTATACTTTGATTGGAAGACAGTAATTTACATTTTCGTTTGCAGAAAATGTCGCACACAATTTATGCTGCCAATGGAAAAGTCAGTCACATTCACCGGTGCATCATGTGCTAATGAGATTATACAGAATGGATAACTCCCTCATTTGTTAACAAAGCGAAAGAAGGAGGTCATGTTAGAATTATAATTAGAACAACAGGTTGTAACCTTAGGCTGTAATAACTTGTAATTCATCAATAATATGCTGAAGTCGTTTAAAAGTAATATATATGTCAAACATCTGGTCAAGACAATCAGACAATTATATATTAATTACTACCTAATTAATGTCTGGTTATTTCTAATAATTAGATATGGCCCAAATTAAAACATTGTTGGTCGTTTCAGTGTGGGAAACCATTTTTTAAAGTTGCTCGCCAATCTGGCTAGTAACTATTGAAATCTATTTGCCAAAATTAAATTTCAATAGTGTTCAATCAATACATTCAATTGATTTTGAGCTATTTATTATGTTGCATCAACTGGTGAGCAACAAATTATGGTATCTAACCCAGACATGTGAACTCAGAAAGGCTTGTGGTAGGGAATACTCGCCAAAATTATTTTACATTCGCTATTGGTGAGTGGTGGTTTCCCACACTGTCCTTTACCCGACTACAAAATGTACCAATCAAAATTATCCATATCCAAACATTTTTACCCCCTTTTTTTTTCTCAATTTAAAATTACATATACATGTAAATAAGAAATTATATGTCTATCCCTAGACATAACACATGCAGAGACTTGTAATTTGTCTAGATGAGTCCTGGACTCACCATTTTCAGTTGTGAGTTAAGTTTTCAAAATTTTAGATTCTTACAATGGTGTTACTCGTACAAAATTTTTAGCAATGTTTTCTGGACTCATCAACTTGCTACAAGTATCCCTGACATTACATACAGTCAAACCTGTATTAAGAGGTCACCTTTGACACAAAGAAGAATGGCCTTATAAGACAGGTTCAATTCATATGACATTTTCTATGACAGGACAATAAATAGGTGACCGTATGGGCAGGTTTAACTGTATATGTCAAGACAAAAATTTTGCAGTAAAATTTCCCCCCATATGTACCCTTTGCATTGAAAACAGATGTCAACTTTTGAACAACCTGTCCTACACAATGTATTAACTTGTTTGATTGTATAATGGCTCAAAGGCATTTAAACTCTTACAATTAACACTGTATCAAAGGTGTAACACTTGTTAGTAGTCAGCCATCATTAGAAAAAAATAAACTCCATGTACAAAAAAAACTGAAACATCCATTATGCCACCTTGGGGTCTTTTGTTTGGGAACGGGTAGGGTTACAATACACCCAGGCCTTTTAATAAGGGGGCAGTACTAGGTACTTTTACCCTCCTAAATTGGTCTTCGGGTACCTTCTGATTGTAAAGAGTGTTGTATAAGATATTCATGAAAATTGTTCAAATCTTAATAAAAAGTACCACCTGTAAATAGTGAAGTAGTGGTAGACTTGAAAAATATTGAAAGCCCTGTACACCAAATCAATATAAACCTTTACTCAGTGTCAAGGATCATGGTGTTCAAAATTCAGAAGTTCTCGTCAACTAGAACTAGTAACCATGGAAACCATTCAGTCTACATACTGACGACGACATAACATAATTAATATGACCGCATATATGATGATTTTTTTAATTTGATTTTTGGTGTTTTAACGCCACTTTCAGCAATATTTCAGCTGTATCATGGAGACCAGCTTTAGTGGTGGAAGAAGTCAGAGAACCCAGAGAGAACCATTGACCATGGGCAAGCAACTGGTTAACTTTATCACTTGCGGCTGCAAGTCGAGTGGACCCTTTTTTGTAATTTACAAAGCCAGGCACGAACCCACGCCATATTGGTGATAGGCTTGAATGAGTTGTTAGGTAATCCAACTACCTAACTCATTGAGCCTCCCAGGCCCTTGTAATCGCAAGGAAACCATTCAGTCTACATACTGACGATGACACAACATAATTAATATGACCGCATATATCTTTGTGGTCATATAATAATTAGAGTAAAGCAAGAACATGGTACAATTACCGTCTTCGTGCTAAATGAAAATTATGAAAGAATTTGTTTGAATATATAGAAAATTTTTCTAAACTTCGCTTTCAGGCAGGTAGGTGAAAAAAAATAAGGCAAAGACTGCCATTACAGACCAAACTTATGTTAGTCTTTAAAATTTTAATGAGGTAGGGAACACCCTTCATCTTCAAATACCATATTTTCAAAAATGTTTTAGTGTCATATGAACATTAAATTTTTGTCATGATTCGCTCACCTTTTTTTATTTAGCTAATCATTGACATCAAATTGAAAGAAAAAGTTACATGTATCAGGAGGGCTTTCAATATTTTTCAACTCTACCTTTACTTACAGGTATTTGATACTTTTTACAGGCGGTACTTTTATGAATATCTTATACAACACTCTTTAAAATCAGGAGGTACCAAAGACCATCTTAAGCAGGTAAAAGTACCTGGTACCGCACCTTATTGACAGGCCTGATGTATAACTATGATTTTCCCGTTATTTCTAGTAAAAGGCCCGATGTATACCCAAGGTTTTCCCGTTATTTCTAGTAAAAGGCCTGATGTATACCTAAGGTTTTCCCGTTATTTCTAGTAAAAGGCCTGATGTATACCTAAGGTTTTCCCCGTTATTTCTAGTAAAAGGCCTGATGTATACCTAAGGTTTTCCCGTTATTTCTAGTAAAAGGCCCGATGTATACCCAAGGTTTTCCCGTTATTTCTAGTAAAAGGCCTGATGTATACCTAAGGTTTTCCTGTTATTTCTAGTAAAAGGCCTGATGTATACCCAAGGTTTTCCCATTATTTCTAGTAAAAGGCCTGATGTATACCTAAGGTTTTCCCGTTATTTCTAGTAAAAGGCCTGATGTATACCTAAGGTTTTCCCATTATTTCTAATAAAAGGCCTGATGTATACCTAAGGTTTTCCTGTTATTTCTAGTAAACATTAATTTGTGTACCATTGTTACCAACCAAAAGTTGCCCTCAACTAAATACTGTAAGAAATTTCAATAAAATAAAACAAATTTCCTACAGGTACTTGTGAATTATATGGTCTGTCTAAAAATACTTCTTTTAAAAATTCCTACAGGTACTTGTTAATAACTTGGTTCCTCTGTAAAACAACTTGTTTAGTTTCAGGTAACTGATATTGCTAATAATCTTTTTTTTTTAATTACCTCTTTACCCCATCACATGTCAGAAAAGAATACTGTAAATTTTAAACCCTATCAAAACTCAAAACTGCATCACTAAAAATGTGTATACCAGCAAGGTAAATTTGGCACCTGTCCAAATCTAGGTCAGATTTAATCAGTTGTCATACCATGGCATTTAATCAATGATTTCTCCCACCCAATTGGTGGCCTCTATTATTTTCTTTATCAATTAGTGTCACCTGGGATTAGTTTACAAGCTTACTACACTGGGGGAATATTATAAACACTGCAATTTTTGTGGCCAGATGATTCACTAAAGTGTTTAAATTTGAAATGGGAGTTAAATTTAAAATTACCTGTTCTGTACAGGTACACTAACTGTTGTTTTATATAAAAATTATTTAAAAAGAAAAGTTTCAAAAATTTGAAAAGTAGTAATGTAAAAATTTGAAAAATAGGGGGGGGGGGGGGGGAGGAGGAGGTTCAAAATTATATATATAAATACAAGTTTGAAAATGTACTGTAGTTCAATAAAATATTATCTGGTCTATACACCCAACTGTTATTTTTATATCAAAATCATGTTTCTTAACAGGGTTCGACGTAACCGCTGGCCAGTATATTTATGGTCGGGCCAGTCAAACATAACAAAGATCGGCCCGTTGGGTCAGTTGATATTCTCGGGCCAGCAATTTTCGTTTCTTCCAAAATGCAACCGGTAGATTTTTTGTACTTCCGTGTCATTCAATATCGACTGATACCAAGGACTAATGAAATTTCCTTCTAATGTTTTATACTGAGCAATCATTCATTACGAATAAGAATGACAAAATTTTGTATAACAATCGATTTAGAGGAATATACACTGTATGCAGGGGTTCAAGTTAGCGGTGGTCCGAGACCCTCTGTATTTGAGTTCGGACCTTCTCACTGGTAGTTAGCTACACCCGACAGACTTTCATATTTTGCTTGGTTGAAAATTTTTCTTTAAAAATTTGACTGAAATAAGTAGGGGTGTAACGATCCACCAGTGCACACCATGACATTTTCTTTTGCGATCCACGAATAGATTCAAGTACCTAATTAAAGTAGGACCTTCCAAGAATAAAGGTGGACCTTCCAGTTTTTTGTGTCAAAGGTCCTGGAACTTCAGTATCTAAAAGTAAATTTGAACCCCTGGTATGTGTGTGTTTTTGACAAAATTATTTAAAAAGAATAAATTACATTAAATAATTATAATGTATTTTTACTGTGCAATCTTACATTACGAATCAGAATGTCAAAATTCTGTATAATAATCGACATGGAGAAATGTATACTGTATGGTGTGTCTTTTGTAAAAATTATTTAAAAAGAATAAATTACATAAAATAATGTTAATGTATTTTTACTGTGCAATCATATCTTATGATTCAGAATAATTAATGACAATTATGTACAATAATCAATAGACAGGAAGCTATAAAATGATTTCTCCCTTGCTATATATGTCATGGCATAAAAACGTTTTTATTGTATTGAACTAATTCAACTAGTACTGAGTAGGCCTATACTCTGTAAACTTTATAATGTTAAAAACAAACTAGGATAGGTGTTAATGACTAGACAAAAAATAGTAACACACAGCAGTTAATTTAACACAAAACATACAATATATTTCTTGAAGAATAGTTAAACTTGGGGGGGGGGTTGTTAATATAAATAACCAGAACAATACATTTGTACTTTCTTGTCATAAAAAATGAAATCTGAAAATGGTATTTTTCGATCAGCAGCAAATAGTATTTTACGATTCAGGTCATTTCAGGATAACAGAAATTACATGTGGAGTAACAATAAGTCCCTCTTTCAAATAATAAAGTAACAAACGATATTAAAATATCAGGGTGGAAAATTACCTTCACCATCAAGTGCCGTTTTTTTTTCTTCAATTACCCTAAGCGTCGCATGTACCTCAAAATTTTTCCAGCTATTGTTAGTGCCATAATGATAGAAAATTTCAAGTTCAAGAAAAAGTTGACCTTAAATTGTTCTACATGATAAAGCATTCCTATCCTATTTTATAATGTAGTAGTTTTTTAACTTTTAACATTGAGCACATTTCAATCTAAATGTAGTCTGTGCCAAAAACATTTTGACAAATTAGCCCGAACAGCATTTCAGAAGAATTTTTTTTATTTGATATTTGATTAAGCAAATTTTGTGCAATTTTTACTCGACTGGGGCATAGTGGTTTTTGGCACAGACTGAATGTAGGCAATCAACATGTAGTAAAAGTGTTAGGATTATGGTGTTTAACACCACTTTCAACAATTTAAGTTGAACCTAACTAGTGACATCTGACAACTGTTTAGTCCATTAAATTGGATCTGATTAAAGAAAAAGATTTTAAACAGCATTCAGTTCCTTCACAATGCTTTATACAAATCTTGTTATCAACACACACATTATGACCTTGACCTCCTCATGGGAAGGGAGTTGGCAGCACAAATAAATAGGTCAAATAAAATGTTTTATTTGGAAGAAAACGTTTGAACGTGCACTTGATACAATCAGGACTTTTAATATTTTTCAAGTCTACCAGTACTTTTCTATTTACAGGCAGTACTTTTTATTAAAATTTGAACAATATTCACACGAGTATCTTACACAGTACTCTTTAAAATCAGGAGGTACCAAAGACCATTTTAGGCAGGTAAAAGTACCTGGTACCGTCCCGTATTGAAAGGCCTGTACAATATGTGAGAATTGGGAAATCTCTTTCACAAAGCTCTATTACTATGATATATATTGGGATTAAAAGATAGGGTCCTTATCTTATTGAGAATTATATGTATTTTGGGACTTAACTTCTCTAAGGGTCCCTTATCTTCTACAATTAATCAGAAAACAGTAATTATTATAATATGACCATAAATGTTTCGGTGATCCAATAGTACCCAGAGATAACTACAACCCCTAACACTTAATATCAAGAGTCAATTAAGATGATACTTTTACTGTACCTGTTAATTGTAGACAAATAAAAAAATCCCTTCACATTATGATGAAATCCTTGTGATTCGCTAATAATCCAATATTTATTTTTTTTATATCAAAATGGCCAACTAAATCAAATAACTATTTCTCAAAACTTTCAAAAAAAAAAAAAAAAACACAAATAATTAATGCACTGAAACTGACAGGAGCATACATATATAATTATCCTCAGAATTCTAACAACAAAAACATTATATGAAATGCATATCAGAACTATTCCTTAATAAAAGTGTCAAAATTTGAAAATCAAACATTGTCACATGAAAGCTTTCACCCACATTAATCTAAATGACTAAGAATTTGTAAAGTCTGCATGGTTTAAAACACTCCTGTGATCTAGACACAAGGTGAGCTCAGACAGCCATATTTACATATAAATCAAACTGCCATGTGTCAAACTTTTAACACAAAATCTCACCTGTCTTTCATTTCAAAACAGAGGCTCACAGAGGGGAAATCTTATTCATATTTACAAACAAAATAAATATTTTTCAATAGAAATGACATAAGAAAAATTTGAAACATATTTAAAAAAAAAGAGGCTCACCAAAGGACTATATCTTTTAATAAAAATTAGAAATACATGTAAATAGGCAGGAACTTATGATATAAATTTTTTAAATTGTACATTTATTAAAGTTCTCGATGAGTTTAGTATTTAATTTTTATATTGATATATGGGGTCCATATCAATGACCATCAAGTATACTTAACAATAGAACAATATTTGCACAGGTAGTTGTAAATCCAACTACCATACGATCATCACCATGATGGACACTCGGTCAGGAAATAAAAATTGTCTATGGCTAGTTGCTAAATCAAAGTGCATCTGAAAGACTGAATCTGGTGCAAATTAAATACAGTAATGACCTATATCTTTCATTTGAGTTTATTTTCAAGGGTTTTATCCAGTTTTTCATTATTCTTTGATACCGAAAGTGTAATTTGGGAGAATAGTGAGATGTTCTCTGAATTCTTAATGTCAAACAGTAGGTAAAATAGGTAGAAACATACATGTACATTTTAGATCCCTTTAGAAATAAAGATGGTTACCATATCATGTTAAATTTATGTAGAGAAAGTAAATCATACTAAATGTATTCATTTTTTCAAATTGTCGAGGGAGTACATAAAGAATGGACCATTTACTTTGTAATGGGGGTGTAGGGTTATGGTGTTTAATGCCACTTTCAACATTATTTCAATTATATCGTGTCTTTTAAAAATTTCCTGGGCAACATGCCACCAAAATAATAAAACTAGTTGAAAATCAGTGACAAATAACAGCTTTTATAACCACAATGAATGAACAGGATATGCAGGGCTTCGCAATTCCCATTTCCTGTGGAAAGTGAAAATTCATGCAGAGAAAGTTATATTATAGTCATAGTTTCCCGTCGGGTAAGTTATTTGCCATGTGCATATTGATCATCATTTTGGTTATAAGACAAACCGGAAACAATTATAAACAGGTTTCTTTTATTTTATGCTTTGTGTTCTTGCTCCTTTTATAATAACAGGTAAGTAAATGTAACTTGTTCGGCGACATGCAGACTCAAATTAGAATGAGTCTTAAACTAGATGTGTCGGAACGACACGAATGTCCCCGCTTTGAATATTAAGGAGGCTCGCAAATGTTTCACCTTTTTTTTTAATTCCCTCAGTAGTAATAGGCTAAAAATAACAAATGAATTTCAAAGTTGATCTGTAACTTAAGATTATACACTCTCATACCAAAAATCAAGTCAATATCTCAAATCATAGTGAAATAAAGTGGTGACAACTAAATATTTGACAAAATTTCAAAGTCCAAGGGCCATAACTCGACCAAAAATAATTGGTCCGGAACGAAACGTAAACTTGATCTGTAACTTATCATTATACACCCACATACCAAATATCAAGTCAATATCTCAAAGCATAGAGAAAAAAAGTGGGCGCAACTGTTTTATTTCGGAATTACGGACATGGGCAACACTATACATTGTATGTCCTGGCCACTTAGTTGCGGGGAAATAAAAAATATTTAAATGTTTCAAATTTAAAACGTAATAATCATCCAGTTCAACCATTGTTGATTACAATGATAACAGTGTGTGTCCTTCTAAGAAAGACTGAGATCGTCTGTATGAACAGGAAAAGGGGAATTACCAATCTTTCTTAGAAGGACACTACGAGTTAACTTTCCCCACACATTTTTTCACTTCCACTAAAGATTAACTAGAATCTATGTGTTGTTGCTGTTCATTCAAAATAGTTCTAGTCGGACAGTTCATTAAATTTACGATCATTGAAAGTTCTTCAAGTCAGTTTGTTGTTGAATCACCGAATATTTTTTTTAAAATTAATTGATATTCTGAACAATTATAAGTATTAAAGGCCTAAAGGTGCTGCAAGTGGAAATTTCCATGGGTAAGTAACATTTTTCGTGCCCTGCTGACAAGCAATCAGAGGTGAAGTTTGTGAAGAAATTTCAGCCACGGTAGCCCAGTCTTCACCACCTGCATAGGTACGACGAAAACTTAAAACAAAATGTTTTGAAATCTGTGTCGAAGGCAGTTGTAAAAAAAATGTTTTTACAGAAGACACTAATAACTTCCGTACTAGTACCTTGACGAGGCATATAATTAATAACAGTGATGACCATCATCAATTTTTCTGCGGACTCACTCCTGGCCACTAAATTTGGCCCACTGAAGTTTTTTTTAAATCTCAATGTATCACCCACTTAAAAATGACAAGGGAGGACACCATTACTAACTCTTCCTCACTTTAACTCTTTCTATTTTTATTTCTCTTCAATTTCCCACCTTATCACTTGTACAGATCTTTTAAACAATCCCTTTTGCAATGATGTCACATAATTTATCTTTTGGGCACCTTAATACACAGGGCCCCCACTACTTTGAAATCAGAGGGAGAAGTGACTTCTCTTTCAGGTGCTGACAAAAGAGAAGTGAGAGACAACAGGGAGAAGTCAAAATATTTCTCTAATTAATTGTACCACTTTTCACATTCGCGGGGCATTATCGTGGCATTCGTATGTTATAATGTACTTGTTATGCATTAAGGTATATTCAGTAGTTGTTAAATTCCTTGTTTTTGTTAGCATATCATCTCTCTGATTTACATATGTCCTTGTATTTGTTTTTTGTTTGTTTGTATTAAGTAAACCCTTTTCAGATTCTTTGTTTTGTCTTTCACAGATGATATTAAAGGCACATATATGATAGTCAACTACTGTCCAATAAATAATAAATAAATAAAATTGAATAATAAAATTTATTTTGACATCAGCATTGTTTCAAACAAGTCACACATAGATGAAATGACAAGACATTAGATAAGATAAATATATGCCCAAAAAAACCCACAAGCTGTGAAATTGCTAATTATTTAATCAAATTTTAATGAGTGTATATTATTTACATTGCTTCTCTTTAATCACTGATTGATATTAATTAAGAAACTAATCATATCCACAAAGTTAACAATCCCTTTGGATAGCCGCCATCAAACCCCAAATAAATGAAATGAAACAATACCGACGTTATTTTCCCCGAGTTCGGATCCGTAGTACAGTTTTTATATTCGTAACTGTTTCGATTACGTCCCTTTACAATGGCGGTTTGAAAAACGGAAATTTTGTAGTAAAAATATACCGATGTTATTTAACAGTTAAAATTAGCAAAGCGACTTGGTAAAATTACAGGGCGACTTCCACTTCTCTTTTGGCACTAGTACAAAGCGAAGTGAGCAGCCACAAGGCGACTTCTTCGCCCCAATTGCCCTCCAACGTGAGCCCTGATACACATCCAATTACAGAGTTTTTGAAATTCGTCGGACCTAAGGGTCAGAAAATCATGAGGTCCGCCAATAACGTCAGTAATGCTGGTCCCCATGTCCGCCAAACATTTTTGAATGATGTGTTTACTTTTTTAACGGAAGTCGGAAACACAGGTCGTATTGTAAATACTGGAACAAGTTCAGTCAACTCGGAATTCGTAACCGCATTGAATACGTGATATTTTATCTGTTTTTGGTAAATATTATTGGTAACTTGTCATGAAAATAAATATATTTGAATATATTGTGATGCGTAAGATGATCTTTTCGAGAGAAAAACACCCAAAAAATTTATAAAATTAAAAAAACATGACGTCCCTGATTTGTATCGTTCCCTTCACCGAATCCGTTTCTATTTAGAATTTTGTTTACAGTTCCGGCAACATGTCGATCATAAAAATGTGGTCATGAAGAATTAAATGACAACATGATTGAGAGACTGCATAGGGAAATTGAACTGGAGATTGAGAGTCTAATGACTTTTAGAATATTGTTATTGTAATCTCAATAAATTTAAAAAAAATTATGTTTTAAACCTGGTAAATTTTCCAAAGTTTGAGGGTATCCCTAGCTGGATTTGGCTACTCTTTTTTGGTGCATGGTTTCAACTTTTTGGTTTATTCTGGATGGTGACTGGTCTTCCTATTTTTAGGCCTCTACCAGTACTAATGAAGTTAAATACAGAAAGCGCTCTGCTAGACTAAAATAATAATAATGGTATGACATTGCTTGGCTTTAAAACAATTTTACATAAAAAATGTAGGTCTGGCAAAAATTCAGAGGGTCCAGCAGAAAATTCCTGGGTGCTGTCCAGCAAAATGAAAACAAATTTCAAAAAGTCTGCAATTATCGATCAAAACAGAGACAAGTTGAAAAAGGACAACATAATGGACATAAAATGTTCAGAAACTTTCGGCACCTTTCATACAAGGATAACAACTAGAATGGCATTTCCTGCTAAATTTTCTGACTGCCATTCTAGTTGATTCAAAGCTATCATATCCTTCTAGTTGTTAGCTATTGATTGAAAAAACGGTGTACGATACCGTGTTAAGATCTCACACCAACATGTTATCCCATTCATTCCAACTCAGGAGCTTGCCATCACACTTAAGCTGGACAATGCCCGACAATGTGGTGATGAACTTTTTGGCACAGCAGAAAGACAATGTATTGCCATTTATTTCACCTGATCTTTCACCAATTAAACACTTCTTCCTCAAATTCTGAAGGAGAAGTTAAGTCTGCCTAAGTCAAGTGGCTGGATTATGAACACCACTTTCAACAATATTTCAGCTATATCGTGAAGATCAATTTTATTGGTGGAGGAAACCCACTGATCTGTCACAAGTCACTGACAAACTTTATCACATAATGTTGTATCCATTACACCTCACCTGAGTGGAATTCGAACTCGCAACATCAGTGGTGATAGGCACTGATTGCATAGGTAGTTATAAATCCAACTACCATATGACAACGATCACGACGGCTCCTCTGTCTATTTGTTGTTATTTTATTATTCAACATAAACAAGTTTGAAAAGACACCCCAAAAAAAATCTGTCAGATTGACAAACAGTTTTATCTGAAATGTCAGTTTGTATTTCACACTCGGTTGATATGCATGTTTGCAAATAAAGGAAAAGCACAACAGGGATTTATTTAGCTCTAAACAATATTTTATTTGCCACTAAACTACAAATTTCTTTGATGTACGTCATTACACAACTACAACTCCACCTGAGGTCAGACTTTTTTTTGTTACAAATTCATTTGTCAGGGTCGGACAAAATTAACACAGAAATCAATGCTGGTGTCCACTTATTAGCCTAATTATTCTGAAATGGTGTGCAAGGAATATTACAGAAGGCTTATGGCAGCATGTGTAAGAAAGGTGTATGACATTGACATAAATATTATACACCTTGACCAGAGGCCCTAGACTTCAGCCTACAGGGAAATCCGGCACTGGGTGCAATCCATAGCTCTACGTTAGTAAAACCTCAAAAGAGCTAGTCATACCACTTATGTTACATAAAAGTTGGTATTCCTATATGTACATCAACAAACCATGACATAATCATTTGTGGACCTTACACATCCTTGCTTAAAAATATCATTGGACTATCAGTTTCAGTCTGGCCATTTTACATATTAATTTCACGTGAACAGACTACCTGTATAATGTCATAAGACAAATATACAGTACACTTTGTAATTCAATCATGTCATAACAGTTTTCTATGAACTCAAGTATTGCAAAATGATATGATGGTTAGAATCCTGCATAATAATGCAACAAAATGTATGTTTCTTTCCCCTATTTCCATAAAATCGAAGCCATGTTTAAATCTTGACACATTTAGTTGATTATTTAGCTTTGAAAAAGATACAAATAACTCAAGTTTGGTTAAAATAATTAAAATATAACACAATCCAACAACCAATTTGATACAGGAAGCATCTGTTTGTATATTTTTTTATTTGGGATTTAATTTTCATCTGGAATTTTGTTAGTACAAATTTAAAAGTTGGCGTGATTCTTTCGTCTCAACAAATTAAATCTTCTTTATTGCTTGAATAAAACCCTTTTCCTTATTCTTATGTATTTTCCCATTGATTACAATTGCTTTGTCAATCAGCTTTCCCACAACACGAATATTATTTGCAAGAAAGGAGTGATTTGTAAAAAGAAACAAGACAACTTAAAGTTCCTACAATTTTGTGCTAAACATATATGTAGAATACTGGCCAGATGCGATACAAACGAAAAATATTTAGGAGGTTTACTGGATTGTTGTAATAAGTCTTTAATCTAGATTTCAAAAAGCAACTACTACATGTAGGTGAATCTCTGATATATTGGGGTAAATTATCCCAGAGATGGATAGTGAACAGAATTTTTTTTTATAGGGTTAGACGACACCGTGGAATAGTGAAATTATTTGCATTTCATAAGTTGTTGATGATTGCCCGATTGACAGTATGCGGCAGCAAATCACTTAAATAATTGTGAGTATCATCCTTATCTATATTATAAAAAAGTGACAACTTTCTGATTTGGAATCTGGTATTAAGTTTTCCCCATCTGGTTTCTGCATATAAAGAAGGCAAATTTGCATAAGCTGTCAGACCAGTGACGATTTTAGCAGCTTCAAGTCTTATCAGCATCGTCAACAGTTCTATTGTCCCAAACTTCACAAGAATATTCCAGAAGTGGCCTAATGAATGTCATGTAAATATTTCTAAAAAGTTTCTAGACACATTAAATATGATCTTATGCAAAACGACTATCTGTCTGTATGCTTTGGCAACATTATTTATATGCTTAGACCATTTGCCATCAACACTGAAAGTAACACCAAGATGATTGCTTGTGAACATTGTATTTATTTGAGCAGCCCAAAAACATTTTTGAAGTAAGACAGGCTGATGTGGAAACTTCTCTAAAATGTATGTCCGAAAGTGGAGAGTAGATAAAATAAAAATCTTTGGATAATATTATTGTATTATAAATGGAACTTCATCGATTCCGAAGGTATGTCGGACATTGGCAAAATTTCTGTTGCAAGTCGGACCAAATGTCTGATATAAATATTTACTGATTCAACTTGAATATTCTACTTTCAGCAGTCTTTTCAAAACTTATTTTGTCCCATTAAAAACTTGTTAGTTTGCGATCGGAAAATCTATTTATAGTGTACTAAATTACTACCAAGTATTGTCCATTGTCCGTAGAGGGTGGTATTACAATTGATCCATAACTCGTTAAAACAATCCGGATCTTCGTAGCGTTTGAAAAAACGGATAAATTATATAAGGGTGAAGCATCAAATATACATTGATCGATACAAACATGCTGGGCTTGAAATATGTTGAAGGAGCCATCCCCAGAAAAAACAACAGAATAAAACAAAGTTTAACTGTAATAACAGAAGAAGGAAAGAAAGAAAAGCAGAAGAAATATGAAGAAAACAATGCTGATGAAGTGGGTGACACTGGCTGATAATGACTCAGTTGATGTGATTGAAGATGACTCTATTGTTGCTGTGTTGGATGACTCTGGTTGAAGACACTGTGGTTAATGTTTCTGAAGGTATGTATCTTAAGCAAGTCATTTTCATAAGCTTATCAATATCAATCACAAGAGTATAAAAACAATTGATTTATGTCATACAAGCTAAAAGTATTTTTAAAATGTACACACAATGCAACAATCACATAAGTTAACTATAATTTTATGTACAAATAAAAAATGATTACCAGCATTACTGTATACGATTCAGCTCTAGTGTATTCAATGGTGTCTCATTGACAAGTCAATTATATTATTTGTATTAATTACCAGCATGACTCATGTGTACATGTAATATATATATATTATAAATTCAGTATCCCAGAGAGGACCTGAAGTCCAGACAGAAACAGTTAAGGAAGATGGTGATGCATTGGATGACATTTTTGCCGATGACAAAGATTTTTGTGAAGGATATTTAAACGAAATACAGTTGGTCTAGGCAAGGATTTATATAGTAAAAAGGATATGAATCTCGGGAGATTTAACATAGATTGTATGCAAGTATGTTGCGTGGCGAGATTACCCATAGTGCAATTCGTTGACGATGTGCATGCCTTGATTAACGGCGAAAATTTTCATCGCTTCAACATTTTAAACTAGTATTTGTAAGTATATAAAACCATAATTACAGGAATAAAGTGAAAATTTTGTTCTAAATATCAATCATTGATAAAGTATCGACTTTTTGTAGATGTATCACCCATATCTCATCAATAATTGACATTAATCGATTTGCCCTTTTGACCTTCATGGGCTGTCAAAGCTCGAATTTAAATTTCAAACTCCTCTTCACTCATCATACCGAATATTGAAGCGGAGCCGTCATTTTAGTGATAATATAATATTTTTCAATGTTAAGTAGGAGTTTTATTGAAAACAGTGCTCCCAATTTGTATTTATTAAGGATTGCTTACATCATTTGTCAAAATGTCAGCGTTCTTGGCGGTGGCCTATTTAGAAATCAATAACCTTCATTGTTTACATGAAATCGACATACCAAAGTGTATAAATGTGTAGTTTAGAGTGTATTCAATGTATACCATAAAACTTGGCGTGATTAGTTGCTTTGTTTTATCATTTTTGATATGTTTTTAGATGTATGAAACTCTACTTTTTTTATTTTACATTTATGAGGGGTGATACAGAAAAAATCAATGCGAGTAGCATAGAATCTCGCCACGCAAGATAGTACGAGTTTCATATCCTTCCTACTATATAAATCCTTGGTCTAGGATATTTGAATTGAGTCGTGAATAAAATTTTCAACCATGAATAAGTTTTTATTTGCCTAATAAATTTCTGTCCAGTAAAATGTGTTTTGGTCCAGTAATAACTCAAACATTAATGGACCAAATGTCCAGTAATTGCCAGCAGATCTTGGGAAATACTGGAACTTTGTCGAATTAAATTTATTTCTGAAAGTAAATAATGACGTCACATTCGATGATAAACCAGAATATGAAAATCGTCAGCCAGTGAATGCCGACACTACTTTCACCATTTATTCGTGTTCAGGTTAAAACTATTATAATTGATCAAATTTTAGATTTACATTATTATGGCGAGATGCACATGAAGCCGGCGTCCTTACGTAATTATTAGGGACATCAAAACATTTTTAAAACAAAGGTTCTGCTTTTATATTGTCAAATATTGACATAGCGGCTGGATAATGCCTAAATGGCCGCTTCAATATTAGAGCTTATTTCTTGCTTTTACCTACCGAAACAGTCTGCCGCCTCGAACCACAGGTGGCTTTCGAAATATTAACTTAAACAACGTCTGACAACTTGAAAATGTTTTCACATTACATCAAATCTGAATCATTCAAATTCCAAGATGGCGATTCAATTTTGCTACGCATGCGCTCTTGAACACGCACCTGTTGTTTAAATTGACCGATTTACGTACAATATGTTATTCATGAAATTTACTCAAGAAATATAGTCTCACGATTAATTCTTTTATGTTGAATATGCAAAATATTCACAATGCAGGGTACAGTACAAAATAAATAAATATTAAAATAAAGTTAATCGCGATTTGAATTGAAAGAAATTGTTCACATTTAAGAGCATAGAGTGCAAACGAATTACTCCGCATATTTAGTAAATATTTTCGTTTTTCCCGTGCTTCATGTAAAAAAAGGGGGAGGTGGCGTGGGCGGTTTTCACAACTAATATATATCATACTTTATTCATAAAATAAAACAGTGTTAAAAGATGGTTGTAGTTGATGATAATTCGAATATCAAATGGAAGAAAATAAAATTGTTAAATGCTACAACATTTCAGGGGCGGATCCGGGATTCAAGTTAGGGGGGGTGGCGCACTTAAAAAAATTACGCCAAAAAATCATATTTTTTCCAATTGCGGAGGTAGGCGTGAACATTTTTGGGGTATTTCGTGTGAAAAATTATATATAATTAAGTATTATATAAAACATTCGTCACCTTGACAATGGTATGTTTATTATTTTAATTCGGCAAATTTCTTAACAAATTTTATTTGCAGAAGTTTGTCAATGTTTAAATAAGATAAATATATTGCAAATAGCCTTATCATTACAACATATATCAATAAAACATATCAACATAAAAATAAATGTCTATTTTTGACAGCTAGGTTTCCAAAAGGGAGATAATTTAAACAAATCGAACACACCCGTTATACAATCTCCCCGAAAGAGTTCAAATCTTGGGTCATGCACATATCATTTGCATTACTGTTGTCTGCTGTCAAATATTTTGCGATTTGCTAATAAATTCTGCTTTTGAGCGGATTTTTAATGTTATGCAGTTGATTTTAGTTAAATTAAGTGGCATATTAAGTAAAAATATTTAATCCAAAAATTTCATGATATTGTGGTGTAATATTACTTTAAATAAAGGCGGTCTATATTTTGCTTTGAGAAAATAAATTAGTCGCCAAATTTTGTGGGGAAAAAAATCAGGACTGGGTTGTACAAGCGTCAATTAAACCTAAGTGTAAATTAATTCTATGTACATTTCAGGTAAATTTAAGTCTCAATTAAGTTTTAATTGACACTTAAATTTAAAGTAATATGAAAGGCCAATATCATGGATATTTTGGGATTAAATATTTTTACTTAATATGTCACTTAATTTTAACTAAAATCAATTGCATAACATTAAAAATCCGCTCAAAAGCAGATCTTAAGAGCAAATCGCAAAATATTTGACAGCAGATAATTCTGTTTTCCAGTACAGTAATGCAAATGGTATGCGCGTGACACAAGATTTGAACACTTTCGGGGAGAATATCGCTCATGCGCAATGTTCAGTTGATGAAAAAAAAAAATATATATATATATCTCGATACAACATAAGAATAATTGCACAAAAAAAATTGGTTCACACGACATGAAACAGACAGCTAGATTCCTCAATAATCATTGTCAGGAATGTGTGCGTGATTACCTCAGCATCCATGATTGTTTATCTTTTCTTCACGAGGTCATGATCGCCAATCATCGGACCAAAACTTTTCTTCACGAGGTTATGATCGGCAATCATCGGAACAAAACAACCGAAAGTTAATCAGTCTCCACAATAATGGCGAGGACGATAAATATGCACACGGATTTGCAGATTTCTAGTTGTTGGGAACATATTTCGACTTGAAACATCATGAATAGCTTAGTAAAGGTACCGCCCTATTCCAAATTGAATTTTCAGGAAAAAAATTTCTTCATCCAAAACTGGTGTAATATTACTTTAAAGGGGCATTATCTGCCACAATCGTAAATTTTTGTTACCCATAAAAACTATCAGATATGATTGATGCCTTAATAAAACGTGTTTCTGTAGCTTATAAATGTTATGAAATGTACGCGCACCGGGGAGGAAAGGTGAAATTAACTGCTCGTGTTTTGAGATCGATCAAGAAATGCAGGGGCGGATCCAGGGGGGGGGGGGGGGCGCACCCAGCTCGAAATACCCAAAACTTTTCGCGCCTCCCTCCGCAATTGGAAAACATTTGATTTTTTGGCGTAAAATCGTGATTTTTCACACGAAATACCCCAAAAATTTTCGCGCCCCCCTCCGCTCGGCGCAATTTTTTTAAGTGCGCCCCCCCCCCCCTAACTTGAAATCCTGGATCCGCCCCTGAAATGGACGCCATCTTATTAATTATCGGCATCGTTTACGGAGTTTGCCGAATCGTCATTAAATCAGTACAGCAATGCACTTATTTCTTATTTTCTGTGAATCTGCTTTTAGTCGGTGTTAATTACAGACAAAGAACCATGCAAGTTTGCAGTTAATAAGCGACAAAATACAAATTATTCGTTTTTACCTGTCACTAGTAAGGTCAGTTGCAACGGAGAAAGCGAGGTCAAATTATTTGCTCGCAAGGAAATGATAAATCGATGGTAAATTTTGTTCTCAAAAGGCGAAAAGTGGTACGATAAGCTGTTTAACGTGAAATATTTACCTTTGTTTCATAATTTTAAAGCTATTTACCAATTTCCAAAACATATAATTTTTTTGGTCAACATCGTAGCTAATGCCTCTTTAAGTAAGGTTTGTGCAACCCAATCCAGGACTTGAAAGATGCATAATATAAATAGTCTGACCTCGCTTCTGAGCAGGAAATGTTCATACAATTTGAAGAAGAAAAAGAAAGATTTTACTTGTTTAAAAAAAAATCGTATTTGTGTTTGTGAAAACAAATTTTCTTGCTCGGGAGAAAAAAAAGCACAAGATCACTTCCTAAAGTGGAATGGTCGACCCTTTACCAGTTAATACCAGGTAAAATTTGTATGAGTTTCTATGGATTATAACCGTAACTGTTGCACCGTTATCTTGAAATTTGAAGACATTTATAAACGTAACAAAGGGTCGTCGTGATCGTGATTGTATGGTAGTTGGATTTATAACTACCTTTGCAAGCAGTGTCGATCACCACTATCGTTCCGAGTTCGACTTCTCTCAGGCGAGGTGTACTCGATACAACATATGTGATAAAGTTTGTAAGTGACTTCCGACAGGTCGGTGGTTTTCTCCGGGTACTGGCTTCCTCCATAAATAAAACTGACCGCCACGATATAGCTGAAATATTGTTGAAAGTGGCGTAGAACACTTTAACCCTAACCCAGAACACTTTAACCCTAACCCAAACAAAAACAGTTTGCGAAGAAAACTCGGATCATGTAGGACAAGAAATTAATATTCTTTCTCAGAGATGTGATTGAATGTTTAGCGCGAATACTTTCGACATCGAGCAAACAATATACTAATAAAAAAAACAGGTTAAAACTTGATTTCAGACATTTTGTGGTTAATATACAATAATTAAGGGTCTGGGTGGCTCAATGAGTTAGGTAGTTGGATTACCTGACAACTCGTACAAGCCTATCACCAATACTACGTGGGTTCGCGCCCGGCTTTGTAAATTACAAAAAGGGCGCACTCGACTCGCAGCCGCAAGTGATAAAGTTTACCAGTTGCTTGCCCATGGTCGGTGGTTCTCTCCGGGTACTCCGGCTTCTTCCACCACTAAAACTGATCACCATGATATAGCTGAAATATTGCTGAAAGCAACGTTAAACACCAAAAACCAACCAAACCTACAATAATAACTATATATCTTAAGAGTTAATGCTGAGCTTCCATAAAAAATGAAAATAAATAAATATATTTTATACACCGTGAATGTGAAGTTATTGATGATGACAAACTTAAAATTAACGAAAAATGACAGGATGTAATGAGGATGTCATGACAAACTAAAACCATCCAAGGAATGTCATGACAAACTAAAACCATGCAAGGAATTTCATGACAAACTAAAACCATCCAAGGAATGTCCTGACAAACTAAAACCATCCAAGGAATGTCATGACAAACTAAAACAATCGAAGGAATGTCATGACAAACTAAAACCATCCAAGGAATGTCATGACAAACTAAAACATCATAGAAATGTAATGACAAACTAAAATCATACAAGGAATGTCATAGCAAACTAAAACCATCCACGGAATGTCATGACAAACTAAAGCAATCCAACGAATGTCATGACAAACTAAAACCATCTAAGGAATGTCATGACAAACTAAAACAATCGAAGGAATGTCATGACAAACTAAAACCATCCAAGGAATGTCATGACAAACTAAAGCCATCCAAGGAATGTCATGACAAACTGTACCCAACCAAGGAATGTCCTGGCAAACTAAATCCATCCATGGAATGTCTTAGCAAACTAAAACCATCCAAGGAATGTCATGACAAACTAAAACCATCCCAGGAATGTCCTGACAAACTACAGCCATCCAAGGAATGTCCTGACAAATTAAACCATCAAAGGAATGTCATGACAAACTAAAACCACCCAAGGAATGTCCTGACAAACTAAAACCATCCAAGGAATGTCCTGACAAACTAAAACCATCCAAGGAATGTCATGACAAACTAAAACCATCCAAGGAATGTCATGACAAACTAAAACATCATAGAAATGTCCTGACAAACTAAAACCATCCAAGGAATGTCATGACAAACTAAAACCACACAAGGAATGTCATGACAAACTAAAACATCATAGAAATGTCATGACAAACTAAAACCATCCAAGGAATGTCATGACAAACTAAAACCATCCAAGGAATGTCATGACAAATTAAAACCATCCAAGGAATGTCATGACAAGTTAAAGCCATCCAAGGAATGTCATGACAAACTAAAACCATCCACGGAATGTCATGACAAACTAAAGCCATCCAAGGAATGTCATAGCAAGCTAAAACCATCCAAGGAATGTCATAGCAAACTAAAACCATCCAAGGAATGTCATAGCAAACTAAAACCATCCAAGGGATGTCATGACAAACTAAAACCATCCAAGGAATGTCATGAAAAACTAAAACCATCCAAGGAATGTCATGACAAATTAAACAATAACAGGAATGTCAGGACAAACTAAAACCACCCAAGGAATGTCCTGACAAACTAAAACCATCCAACGAATGTCATGACAAGCTAAAACCATCCAAGGAATGTCATGACAAACTAAAACCATCCAAGGAATGTCATGACAAGCTAAAACCACCCAAGGAATGTCATGACAAACTAAAACCATCCAAGGAATGTCATGACAAACTAAAACCACACAAGGAATGTCATGACAAACTAAAACATCATCGAAATGTCATGACAAACTAAAACCATCCAAGGAATGTCATGACAAACTAAAATCATCCAAGGAATGTCATGACAAATTAAAACCATCCAAGGAATGTCATGACAAGTTAAAGCCATCCAAGGAATGCCATGACAAACTAAAACCATCCAAGGAATGTCATTACAAACTAAAACCATCCAAGGAAGGTCATGACAAACTAAAGCCATCCAAGGAATGTCATGACAAACTAAAACAATCCAAGGAATGTCATGACAAACTAAAACCATCCAAGGAATGTCTTGACAAGCTAAAACCATCCACGGAATGTTATGACAAACTAAAACCATCCAAGGAATGTCTTGACAAGCTAAAACCATCCAAAGAATATTCTACGAAACTAAAATCATCCAAGGGGTGTCTTGACAAACAAAAACCATCATCCAAGAAGTGATTGAAGATACCAAAAGAGTAATCAGAATCCACAATTCGAAGAATGGCTACAAAACACCACACAGAAAACCAAAGATTGAGCAACACCAACACCGGTGTTGAACTCAGGTGCTCCAAAAGGATAAACAGTTCCTGCTCCACTAGTTACACCCGTCGTGTTTCTCTAGTTACGACTTCAACGTAACCAATAGGAACCCTTGGTTCAGTAGCTTCCTTGTTAGCAGCAACCATCTATCAAGGAAATCCTGATAGGAACCACATGCTCTGGAATATCGGATCAACTGAGTGATATATACTCCATACGCAGGTTCTGCTGGAATGCTGCTACACATAGATGGAAAGTTCACAATGGGAAAATTGGAATCATCTCTTGTCGTAAAGTTTCGTTTTTTAACCGGCCCTCTTACTCAATTTCGATGTGTAGGTCAAGTTACGAAGCAGACCTAACTGTATTTGTGCTTTCCTTTACTTCAAGCTCAATGGGATATAAACGATCAACAAATCATCAAACTTAGAATTATTTATTGAAAGGACTTCATCTATATAGCGGAACGTGAAATTAGATTACAAAAAAGGGTGCACTCCACTCGCAGCCGCAAGTGATAAAGTTTACCAGTTGCTTGCCCATGGTCGGTGGTTTTCTCCGGGCACTCCAGCTTCTCCCAACATTAAAACTGGTCGCCATGATATAGTTGAAATATTGCTGAAAGTGGCGTTAAACACAATAAAATCAAACTCAAATGAAATTAAATGGTCAGTTAGTTTCTTTTCGTTTTCTTTAAAGGGACGTTCTGACAAACCATGAACAACACAGAGAATATCATGACAAACCAGAACAACACAGAGAATATCATGACAAACCAGAACAACACAGAGAATATCATGACAAACTAACAAATTAAAGGAATGGAATGACAAACCAGAACAACACAGAGAATATCATGACAAACTAACAAATTAAAGGAATGGAATGACAAACCAGAACAACACAGAGAATATCATGACAAACTAACAAATTAAAGGAATGGAATGACAAACCAGAACAACACAGAGAATATCATGACAAACTAACAAATTAAAGGAATGGAATGACAAACCAGAACAACACAGAGAATATCATGACAAACTAACAAATTAAAGGAATGGAATGACAAACCAGAACAACACAGAGAATATCATGACAAACTAACAAATTAAAGGAATGGAATGACAAACCAGAACAACACAGAGAATATCATGACAAACTAACAAATTAAAGGAATGGAATGACAAACCAGAACAACACAGAGAATATCATGACAAACTAACAAATTAAAGGAATGAAATGACAAACCAGAACAACACAGAGAATATCATGACAAACTAACAAATTAAAGGAATGAAATGACAAACCAGAACAACACAGAGAATATCATGACAAACTAACAAATTAAAGGAATGGAATGACAAACCAGAACAACACAGAGAATATCATGACAAACTAACAAATTAAAGGAATGGAATGACAAACCAGAACAACACAGAGAATATCATGACAAACTAACAAATTAAAGGAATGGAATGACAAACCAGAACAACACAGAGAATATCATGACAAACTAACAAATTAAAGGAATGAAATGACAAACCAGAACAACACAGAGAATATCATGACAAACTAACAAATTAAAGGAATGAAATGACAAACCAGAACAACACAGAGAATATCATGACAAACTAACAAATTAAAGGAATGGAATGACAAACCAGAACAACACAGAGAATATCATGACAAACTAACAAATTAAAGGAATGAAATGACAAACCAGAACGACACAGAGAATATCATGACAAACTAACAAATTAAAGGAATGAAATGACAAACCAGAACAACACAGAGAATATCATGACAAACTAACAAATTAAAGGAATGGAATGACAAACCAGAACAACACAGAGAATATCATGACAAACTAACAAATTAAAGGAATGAAATGACAAACCAGAACAACACAGAGAATATCATGACAAACTAACAAATTAAAGGAATGAAATGACAAACCAGAACAACACAGAGAATATCATGACAAACTAACAAATTAAAGGAATGGAATGACAAACCAGAACAACACAGAGAATATCATGACAAACTAACAAATTAAAGGAATGAAATGACAAACCAGAACAACACAGAGAATATCATGACAAACTAACAAATTAAAGGAATGAAATGACAAACCAGAACAACACAGAGAATATCATGACAAACTAACAAATTAAAGGAATGGAATGACAAACCAGAACAACACAGAGAATATCATGACAAACTAACAAATTAAAGGAATGAAATGACAAACCAGAACAACACAGAGAATATCATGACAAACTAACAAATTAAAGGAATGGAATGACAAACCAGAACAACACAGAGAATATCATGACAAACTAACAAATTAAAGGAATGAAATGACAAACCAGAACAACACAGAGCATATCATGACAAACTAACAAATTAAAGGAATGGAATGACAAACCAGAACAACACAGAGAATATCATGACAAACTAACAAATTAAAGGAATGAAATGACAAACCAGAACAACACAGAGAATATCATGACAAACTAACAAATTAAAGGAATGGAATGACAAACCAGAACAACACAGAGAATATCATGACAAACTAACAAATTAAAGGAATGAAATGACAAACCAGAACAACACAGAGAATATCATGACAAACTAACAAATTAAAGGAATGAAATGACAAACCAGAACAACACAGAGAATATCATGACAAACTAACAAATTAAAGGAATGGAATGACAAACCAGAACAACACAGAGAATATCATGACAAACTAACAAATTAAAGGAATGAAATGACAAACCAGAACAACACAGAGAATATCATGACAAACTAACAAATTAAAGGAATGAAATGACAAACCAGAACAACACAGAGAATATCATGACAAACTAACAAATTAAAGGAATGGAATGACAAACCAGAACAACACAGAGAATATCATGACAAACTAACAAATTAAAGGAATGAAATGACAAACCAGAACAACACAGAGAATATCATGACAAACTAACAAATTAAAGGAATGAAATGACAAACCAGAACAACACAGAGAATATCATGACAAACTAACAAATTAAAGGAATGACAGTGTTATAAATGACATTGACTTCCTTTAACGTGTGAACAAAAACACTATCAGAACCAAACAAACTGGCCGGAAAAAATCCATATTGAAAAATATGTTGCAAAAATATTTATTTATTTTGATGATGTGTTGTGAAGCTCCAGATTGATTGATTGGATTTTGGTGCTTAACGCTACATTCAGCAATATTTCAGCTATATCATGGCGACCAGTTTTAGTGGTGGAAGAAGCTGGAGTACCCGGAGAGAACCACCGACCATGGGCAAGCAACTGGTAAACTTTATCACCTGCGGCTGCGAGTCGAGTGCATCCTTTTTGTAATTTACAAAGCCGGGCGCGAACCCATGCCGTATTGGTGATAGGCTTGTATGAGTTGTCAGGTAATCCAACTACCTAACTCATTGATCCACCCAGGCCCTCTATTTATTTTGATGATGAGTTGTGAAGTTCCAGAAAATAATGTACGTAAAAACGGGAACGATAATAGCACTGGATGTTAAAAAATTAGCCAGGGAATTCGTGAGAATTGTTACTTGATTAAGCCGTAAATAAAAATGTGCAGTCAATATATCTTTTTTTTATACCGGGATTACACAATTATGTTTCGTCACAGAAGACTTTTTATTTTATATCTCCAGACTGACGAGATATTCTGTTTTTGTTTTTTTTATTTTTGTTTTTGTTTTTTGTAACATGCGGTTTTATATCGTGATATATTTTTTTTAACATTCATTCTTGATACTTAATACTCCGATTGTTTATTCAGTGCAGATATTGTGTAGTCACCATTCTGTCACAGTATACGAGGTTATCTGATTCTGCATAAACAGGAAACGTGAAATTGATAAACAGATAAACAGGACTTGGGGGAACTCTCCAGCGCTTGACTTTGTGCAGTAACCAGTGCCGGATTTAGATAAAGAGAAGCCCTATGCTATTCCACTCGCGAGGCCCCTCTCAATTCCCCACCTTCACGACTGGGGGCAGATGGAATTGTGTAATATTCTGAAATGGAGTGTAACTGTGTAAGAAAAATTACTAAGGGTTGTTGGGTTGTAACTGTGTAAGAAAAATTACTGAGAGTTGTTTAGAAAATACAGTACGTTTTGATAGCATAAGTGTGAAAGTCAAATAACGGTGTTAAAAATATTATACATCTTGGCGGAGGCCCTCTAAATTTTGAGGCCCTAGGCTTCAACCTATCGAGCCTATAGGCAAATCCGGCACTGGTATTAACCTTTATCATCCTGATTTTCCTAGTTTGTAGGTAACCTTTTATTAATTGTAATTTCGGGTACACTCACTGATTCAGATTGAAATATTAGTAAAACTGCAGGCTCTACCTAACTATATTTAATTTTTCTTGCTGATACTCCGTATATGATAAGAAGTACTGACGTATTGCTTAAAAACAGGATGAAGTTGTATGTGCAAAATCTAAAATTGAGTCGGAATGTGTTAAATGCAATATTTCCACACGAAGACATATACTATTTACTGGTGTTACTAGTGGAGCAGGAACTGCTTACCTTTACGGAGCACATGAGTTCACCTCCGGTTTTTAGTTTCATGTTACTCGATCTTTAGTTTTATGTGTATATTTTGTAGATCGTTGTTTGCTCCTTGTGTTGTCTGTCCTTCATCGATTTACGGATTCTGGATACCCCTTGTGGTATCTTCAAACTCTTCTTAGTATCCTGGAAATCATACAAAAACAAATAAAAAAAGATCATAAATAATAAGAGAAGCAAATTATCTCAATGTTAGTTTGACCTTGACCTTGTCCGAATTTAATCTGATCAGTGCATAACGGTCTCTATCGTTTTAACCGATTGCAGTTATCAAGAGCAATCACAAGGTAAGATTAGCTATTAACTGGGTATAAATAAGGATGAGGGTTTGGGATAATTTAATGTAGAAAATGAAAACTGTGATAAAAATCGAGGCAAAATTCACTGTTTCTATTTTCTTTATATGTATATGTACATGTAGATCTATACATAAATAAATAAATATATTTATTAAACAACATTATTAAGAAAAAAACTGCTGGAATGTGCTAATCTGGGTCACGGGTCACTGTAATCGGGCGGCTGTATCGAGAAACAGATACGGTGTTGAAAAAACTGTTGATTTCATAAAATATTGATAAATTCAATAAAATTGTATGTTTGTCTTCAAGAAATATGATAGACAAAACCATGTGTGAAGTTTTATGACGAAATATCTCCGATTTCTATGTAAATTTACGAGTTGAAGTTGCGACTGTATCGAGAAACAGATACGGTGATGAAAAAACTGTTGATACTCATAAAATATTAATAAATGCAATAAAAGTTTATGTTTGCCTTCAAGAAATATGAGAGACAAAACCATATGTGAAGTTTTATGACGAAATATCTCCGATTTCTAGGTAAATTTACGAGTTGAAGTGGGGAAACACCCACAGGTAATTTTAGCGATGTATTTTTATCTTGGACAAGAAAAACGAGCGTCCTGATTGGATGACCGATTTAAAACACACTGACCCCGCATGGTAAAGAGATGCATGTATAAGAAAACTATGTTATATTTATTCATTTGTTTGATTCTTGAATATTGTTGATCATTGATTTAAACAAGAAAAAAGGGAAAAAAAGGGGGGGGAATTTTATTTGCGAATTTTACAGTTAAATAAATGTTATGTTTCGACAGTTTAAAGAGAAAAATAAAAATTTGTTGCGACTAAAGCTTAAATTAGCGTTAAAAATTGAACAAATATCAGTGGTTTTGTAAATGAGATTTATTTTAAATAGAAAATCTGAATTTATTATTTATTAATTTATTATTAATGATACAATTTTATATCCCTTGGGAGGGGGAGGAGGACTATGATGAAAATTTTAAATAAAAACACAGGACCGGACTTTAAGCAAAAATAATAATCCATGATTATTTTTTTTTTAAGTTAATAATATGAAATATTGACATCCACACTTGCCTTTTGGACAGCACATTTCTGTGTCCACACTTGTATATATACAAAAATATAACCTAAATAATCCAATTTCATTGGTCGTTTGTTACAACGTGGATATATTTGAGAGAGATTTTGTTTCTTTTTAATTTGACAGAAAAATACGACACAATAACTTAGAAAATTGGAACAGAACAAAAACAAAGTTATTGATCAACAAAAGAAAGAACGTGACGGGTGATGCTGTTCAGCATTATGTTTGTAAACAGTCTATGGGAGATAACTCTAATATTATAAGGGGAAGTAATCCATGATGTAAACATGACACGTACATTGGTAAAGTGGTTATATTAGGTGTAAGTAATATGTATCTAGTAAATCAGTCAATGAAGCAAAACTTGTAAATTACTAGATAATTTTCTTTTCTACATGTATTTTACTATATTTGTATTTAATATAATAATTAGAATAATATATATATAGGGAGTGGATATGGTCGAGTGGTCTAGGGCGCTGGACGTAAGGCTAAGCGAATGGTGCTGCAGTGTATCAATGGTGTGGGTTCAAATCCCGTCGAGGGAAGAACAAAAATTTGACAGCTCTAAAATCTAATTCTAACACTGTTTGGTTTAATTTTCAGACGTATATATATATATATATAGATAACTCTGTCAGTTCTCCTCAGCTGGGATATCATTGTTTGTTTGTCGATATACTCTTGTATATCATTGTGTTTGGTTATGTATGTTTATTGAATTGTTTATATTTTTTTTTTTATTGTTCATTGATTGATGATAGATCACTGTTTGGTCTTTATTTCAATAAAAATTACTTACTTACTTACTTACTTACTTACTTATATGGATCGTATAGCAAATCAATCAATTCAAGCAATATGTGTAATCATACATAATTGGCTCTAAGTATACAACTTATGATATCTAATCGCCGAAAAAATACAGTGTCTTGGATGCCGATAGCTAGGGACCAATCACAACCTACAGCAATCGAGGTGAGCACGCTAACCATTACTAATATCCTGTCAAAACTCACAAAACAGTATGGCTTCCATGAATTATGGTAGTATGGTAGTATACTTTGATGGGAAAAACGGTAATTTATATTTACGTTTGCGGACAATGTCGCACACAATTCATGCTACCAAATTCGAGCAGCCGATAATATGCTTTTACGACGGGAAAGTCAGTCTTATTGATGGAGCACCCGTAACAATAATATTGTGTTGGCATGTTTTAATTGCACTCGCATATGATAATTTTCAGTGAATATAGATGTTTAAAACGTTAACAACCGTGTAAATAATTCATTTTGTGATTTTACCACCTTGCTTAAATGTGTGCACCGCGCATGTGCTAATGAGATTTTGCAATCTAAATAAATTGCTCGTTTGTTTGCAAAGCGAAAGAAGGACGTCATATTATACTATATAATATATATATCTATATCTTTAAAAAAAAAAATCAATAAAACTGAGACCACCACAGTACATACAAATTAGAATACATTCAGGAAAGTTCATTTCCGACCACAAAAGGCGGCCATTCTGAAGCACCAGGAATCTAACTAACAATACATTGTGGGTGGAGATTGTCTTAAAATTCATAATTTTCTGTACTTCAGATGTCTGGTAAAATCATAGATCTGATTGCGCAGAATCTGCGGAGACCAGGAAATGGTTTTTTCGGGTGGTATGTTAACAAGGTAACCAAGAAACGTTATATATTAATTACACGGCTGGTAATCGGCACAAGCAGAACAGTTGGTTCTGCAAAGAAATTCGTGAGGATAACTTCCGGTTTTGGTGGAGGAGAGTTCACGAAGACGCTTCGCAAGGTATGTACATGTCAAAAATTGAAATTATCTTTTTTACTGCTCGAATATTGCAAAATCAGAGAATGCTATGCTGTGGCGAATGCTTTCACGATTAGAAACATGTATAGTTTATTCTTGTATATGAAGTGTAACTCTCGCAAAATCAATCGTCCCACGAAAAACATGACGAAAATTGTGACACTCTTACATTTATAAGTTGTTCTTGACAAAGATGCAAGTTAAATTTTCAATATATTTTCATCATGGGAGTCTAAATGTAATCGGGGATAAATTCCGATTCGTCAGAAGTAAATTGAAGTCGAGATAAATCTACAAACTGTCAATTTTCTCGTTTTCCTCCTTGAGGAGATCGGTTCTGATAGAGCACATTACGAATGCATGAGGAGATTTCCTAGTTTTGGTACGACACATGTAATCCACTGTATAATCACAAATTGTGCATGTCTGTCTGGTAGTAAATTCACGAACTGATGCCCTTCTTCCCATCGGGTTTTTAAAAGTATAAAAGTAATATTTCATTGTTCATGGGCTGTCCACCTAGAAAGAAACATTTCATTTAAGGAATCAATTCATAATTGTAACTGTGGTTTCCCATGATTTAACTTGTCATTATTGATCATTTGTTGTTTGTGACAACTTCCATTGTGTATTGGATACACAAGATTAACTTCCCTTACATTGGAAACAAGAACTATCTTTAAAAAAAAAAAGATGTACGACGAAGCACAAATATTATATTCTTCTACGAACAGTATTTCACTGAAATAAGCTAAACATATTGGTTTTATAAGATTTGATAAGACATGTAAAACCTTGCATCCTACTTAATGTGCAAGGAATCGTTAACAAATAGTAACAGCGTCCATCTTGGCCCGAGGACGGGACTGCCAGACAAAATTTTGAAAGGGGATCACCAAAGGATTATTTTAGCAAAGCTTGAATCCAATTGGCCCAGTAGTTTAAGAGGAAAAAAAATTAAAATTTCATCCACCTTTTCTGTTTTTAGCAACAGTGGCCATGTTGGTTGGATGTCTTGATTGCCGCACATAATTTTGAAAGGGGGTCATCAAAGGACTAAGCAAAGTTTAGTTCCAATTGGCCCAGTAGTTTCAGAGATGACGATTTTTTAAATTTTATCCCCCTTTTTTATTTTTAGTAACAGCGACCATGTTGGTTGGAGGTCGAGACTGCCGGACACAATTTTGGAAGGGGATCACCAATGAACCATTCCACCAAAGTTTGGTCTTAAGTGGCCAAGTGGTTTCAGAGGAGAATATTTTTAGTAATTGTGTACGGACGGACGACCGACGCAAAGTGATGACAAAGGTTCACATGATCCTTTGGGTCAGGTGAGCTAAAAAAAAAAGGGGGGGGGGGTGCATATTATTTCCTATCCATGGTAAATTCTCAGAAAATTCATGGCTTCAACAATAACTTCTTAATATGTAATAGATGAAATGGCACTTTCTCAGAATTTAATACCCCCAGTCGCTCACCTGAAAATTACATAATACATTGAAAATAAAACTTTACTGCGACATATAATACTTTGGTTAAAGAGAATATCTCTTGAATTTAAAGTTTAATACAGATATACCATTAAAAGTAATCATATTATCAGTTATACTCGAATTCCCTTTGTCTGTACGGGGCGTAGAACGACGGACGCAACCAATCAGAAAACTACTAAATGACTTGCTTATTACAAGTGCCTTAAATCCGACTTGCTTATTACAAAGTGCTTTAAATCCGACATGCTTATTACAAATCAATGATTTTCCTACTCATTTGTATTTGGGTCCAGGTCCCTTATATTTGGGAAAATTAGCGCGTAAATGATGTGAATTGGGAAAAGATGGGAAGAGCAATACATTTATTAGTTTGGAGGTCCAGTAATAGAATAGCAATCATACTGTACCAAGGTTAATGCCAACAGTAACACATTCTTGTGATGAGGAAGAATGACCACAAAACAGTTCACAAAACTTACATAAATACCCTTGGTGTACCACACTGTCATATAGCCATGGGTATTTTTGTTCATTTTGCATTGAACTGAACACCCTGGCATCTGGTACCATGACCTCTGGAGCACAACTGTCCGAATCAGAGTGACAGTCAGATTGCGACTATCAACATCACCACTATTTGCACTATTTACATGTCATTTGAAGCTGTGTTAGGTAATAAAGAATTTGAATTGGTTGTTTTTGGAGAGACATTCGCAGTGGTAACAAGGTGTTCAGCTTCTGGGCATGGTGCACAGGCACTTGTTTCATTCAAAAAATATATGCCCCCTCCTCTTCCTTACTTCAAGGTAAACATCTGCCCTATACCCCTTCCCCACTTCGCCTCAATATTTTTCGCTAATTTGTGATCCTTTCGCTGACCCAATTATATCGTTACACTCCCGAGATATTTCTCTTTTCGACTGCCACATTTAAATATAAATACCGGGCCCCCCTCAACAATATTCAGCGAAAGTCGCATTTCTATTTTTCAGTCACTGAAACGGATTTTAGAGTACTAGGGGGGGGGGGGGGGGGGAATCGTAACAAGCCCCTGTGCTAGCACTAAGTGAATTTTTATTTACGTTAGACCTATGTATGTGCTGAAATCATGTAATATTATAACTTGTGTAGATCTGCGGTGAAGTTTCCGTCATCTTTAGTAAAAAGGTTGCGCCGAATAGATGTGGAAACCTGTTTGAAAGGATATAAATATTTTAAATTGAAACAGATTTTTTTTAATAAACTTGGTGTCCTGATTGATGGGGATTTTAAATTTGGTGTACTGCTACTTGTTTTTGTTCGTTTCCTTGGCGGTGATACAGGCAATCTATATCGGAATTGTTTTTTGTAACGAGTCAATGTCAGTCCCCTTTTCCTCTTTCCCTTGAATCCTGGCATCTCCTGAAAGTGGACAGAGAATAGTTTATTTTGATTAGAGTATTTATCAGTTTTGTGTTTAAAAGTGTCAATTTATCAATTTTGCAGAAAACAATTAGCAAACTAGCAAATCTCCTCATGCATTCGCAATGTGCTCTATCAGGACCGATCTCCTCAAGCAGGAAAACGAGAAAATTGACAGTTTGTAGATTTATCTTGACTTCAATTTACTTCTGACCAATCGGGATTTATTCCCGATTACATTTAGACTCCCATGATGAAAATATATTGAAAATTTAACTTGCATCTTTGTCAAGAACAACTTATAAATGTAAGAGTGTCACAATTTTCGTCATGTTTTTCGTGGGACGATTGATTTTGCGAGAGTTACACTTCATATACAAGAATAAACTATACATGTTTCTAATCGTGAAAGTATTCGCCACAGCATAGCATTCTCTGATTTTGCAATATTCGAGCAGTAAAAAAGATAATTTCAATTTTTGACATGTACATACCTTGCGAAGCGTCTTCGTGAACTCTCCTCCACCAAAACCGGAAGCTATCCTCACGAATTTCTTTGCAGAACCAACTGTTCTGCTTGTGCCGATTACCAGCCGTGAATTAGTAACAATGTGATTTAGCTTCTCTCTAACATTAAACAGTTGTTCAGTTCCTTGTATCAAATAAAAAACGTTTACTTTGTTACTATTCAGAAAGAGAACTTTCTAAGTTCTGATGTCTCATGATTGAATGCCGAACGGCAAGTCATCAAACAAGGGGCGTATGTTGATTGATTGATTGATTGATTGATTGGTGTTTAACTTTATCAGTATTTCAGCTATATCGTGGCGTGAACAACTTTTATTATAACTTGGACACTTATAAAATAATTAGAAATAAAAGATACTAGTCTATAAAACAAACGGATTATATGTCCAAATAATAGAAAGAGTGGGAAGGGGTAAGGGGGGTATTTCCCCCTACCCTTGTACCCTTGGTTAACTAGACCATCAATATTTATTTATTTTTGCTTCGTTTTAGATTTCGGATTTTAGAAAAAATATTTTTGCTAAAAAAAGTGAGGAACAAAAACATAGTCCCCCCATACTTATCCTCACTGACCGGTCCACTCCTACAGCTGCCCATCACGTACGAGTCAATTACAAAAAACTGGCCTCCACCCACATTCCACGGCTAGGTAGCAGGTCAAATCGGCCCCAAACAAAATCGACCCCAAGTAAAATCGGCCCCAGGTCAAATCGTCCCCAGTCAAATCGACCCCAATCAAATCGGCCCCAAGTCAAATCGGCCCCATGTTATATATATAAAATTAAAAGGAAATACAGATATCTGACTGTTCTTTCTCCCTAATGCTCCGCGGTTCTGTAGTGGCCAAATTGACGCACCCTATATCTATAAAACATTGGCTATGATGAATTTTCGTGAATGTTTGAAAGTGAATTTTGAGCAAAGGTTGTAGGAAGAATTTGGGAAGAGAAAGGGCCAATCTGTTTTTGAAATGGCATTCACTGCAGTAAAGTACAAGTAATTTAATTTCGAAATTTAAAAAAAAAGAAGAGAAAGGTCGATTAAACATTCGTGTTGCCGATTTACTGTTCACTTTATCACCATACAAATTTGACTGTGAATACTTTATTATTGTATGTAATTATTTCATTTCAAAATATTATTATGTCTAAGAAAAGAACGTTTACATATCATATTCCTAGGTAACCCTGTTTGTTGATTTTTTATAGGCGCCCGCGTTTTCGTATGCCAGAATATCCGGTGTGTTTATAGACAATAGAGTATAATCACCAATTTTTATAGGCGACCGCGTTCTTAGTGCCAGCTACGGCTTCGTTAGCTGCAATAATGTAGCTCCTGTGACAAACTTGTGTCTCGGCAGAGCTACAACGCGGTCCCATTCGTCACAATGGAGCAAAAAAAAGTTGGCAGTTGAAACATAAAAACTCACTATTTACGCTTCAAACAAATCATTATAACTATTACTGATGATCCCAGTCCTTGTTAAATCGGTTTGGCTGAGAAATATATGCTTTTCAAAGGTAGCAACAACCTTGTTCAAATTTATTGATCGTTTGCCATAACCGGAAACTACGGAAGGCGGAGCTTTTCTAAATATGGTATTTCTTACTACACGTAGTAAACGGCTGATGTAAACATTCACGCCTCAAATCGCCAAATATGGTATCGACATCCAAATAGTGAGGCCGGAAATGACGAAATTCAAAATGTTCAGAGAGAAAGTAAACATGGATTTTTATTTTGTGGGAATTACATTCTAAAATACTGGTAGGTGATCAAAACTTGCTATAATAATGGACAAAAGGAAAGGTTATGTCTTATTATTGATAAATGCAGACGTCAGAAACTCTGTAAGCGAGCGCAAAAAATCTCGGCGGCTGCTCCATTACGTGTAATGGCATCCCGTTATAACCCTTGCGAGTAAGCGAGCATTTAGGGTTTTATTATTAGAACTACGGGTTCGTGTGCCCGAATACCCGGCGTGTTTATAGACAATAGAGATCACCAATCACGTTTTATGTAAATTAATACGTATCACTTAAATTAATCATTAATTAATTTCTTTGATTCATCAAAAAAGAACACGTTCATCGATAATTTAAAAATCACGCCCGTTTCCCATATCTTTATTGTACCAGAGTGTACCTATTTCGAGCTACTGACGTGTTTGCCAGTAAAATACTAATTCTAATTTATTTCTGGTCGATTGCAGGGTAGAGACACAATAATACATCACATTGTCACAATCGTATTCAAAATATACTGTTAATTATATAAATAAACCGTTAACTTTCAATTGTTCTGGAATATGAAGTTGTTGATTCAAAGGAATTTGATTTGTGTTTATTGTATTTAATAGACAATAGAGACTAATTATCAATATAAAGATAATTATATAATTGTCACCAATCACGTTTTATGTAAATGACTAACCACTTAATTATGTCATAAATTAATAATTAATTAATTTCATCCATAAAAAAAACCTGTTCATCAAGAAAAATAAAATTATACATGAATCTTTTATCAAAAAATAATAATTCATGTTAATACATAATTTTTTATTCAATTTGAAATATGTGGCCGATTTGACTTTCATTTTGAGGCCGTTTTGACTTGAGGCCGATTTGACTAGGGCCGAATTAACTGGGGACCATTTGACCTGGGGCAGATTTGACTGGAAATCCACGGCTACGCCTCGGTCAAAGATTGAATAAATGTTTATCTAGTTCTACTTTTCTCCATGTTTACCTATTTAAAAATGTTTTTGCACCAACGTGGAATCAAGAACTTAAATGTTTTGTGTTTTACACAAATTTGTTTTTCTAACTTTTATATAAAATTGGATAAGCATGGTCGGTTTTTGAGTTATGCCCCTTATGTAATAAAAAAATAATTTGAAAAATTCCATGATATGAAACACAACCTTTTGTAACTAGATGATCATAAGTAGTATATATCATGTATCGCTTTCTAAGAAGTTCATTTCCGATCGGCTTTGAACAGCCATATTTGTCAGTCGCTTTGAACAACCATGTTTGTCAGTCGCTTTGAACAGCCATGTTTGTCAGTCGCTTTGAACAACCATGTTTGTCAGTCGCTTTGAACAACCATGTTTGTCAGTCGCTTTGAACAACCATGTTTGTCAGTCGCTTTGAACAACCATGTTTGTCAGTCGCTTTGAACAACCATGTTTGTCAGTCGCTTTGAACAACCATGTTTGTCAGTCGCTTTGAACAACCATGTTTGTCAGTCGCTTTGAACAACCATGTTTGTCAGTCGCTTTGAACAGCCATGTTTGTCAGTCGCTTTGAACAACCATGTTTGTCAGTCGCTTTGAACAACCATGTTTGTCAGTCGCTTTGAACAGCCATGTTTGTCAGTCGCTTTGAACAACCATGTTTGTCAGTCGCTTTGAACAGCCATGTTTGTCAGTCGCTTTGAACAGCCATGTTTGTCAGTCGCTTTGAACAGCCATGTTTGTCAGTCGCTTTGAACAGCCATGTTTGTCAGTCGCTTTGAACAACCATGTTTGTCAGTCGCTTTGAACAACCATGTTTGTCAGTCGCTTTGAACAACCATGTTTGTCAGTCGCTTTGAACAACCATGTTTGTCAGTCGCTTTGAACAACCATGTTTGTCAGTCGCTTTGAACAACCATGTTTGTCAGTCGCTTTGAACAACCATGTTTGTCAGTCGCTTTGAACAGCCATGTTTGTCAGTCGCTTTGAACAACCATGTTTGTCAGTCGCTTTGAACAACCATGTTTGTCAGTCGCTTTGAACAGCCATGTTTGTCAGTCGCTTTGAACAACCATGTTTGTCAGTCGCTTTGAACAGCCATGTTTGTCAGTCGCTTTGAACAGCCATGTTTGTCAGTCGCTTTGAACAGCCATGTTTGTCAGTCGCTTTGAACAGCCATGTTTGTCAGTCGCTTTGAACAACCATGTTTGTCAGTCGCTTTGAACAACCATGTTTGTCAGTCGCTTTGAACAACCATGTTTGTCAGTCGCTTTGAACAGCCATGTTTGTCAGTCGCTTTGAACAACCATGTTTGTCAGTCGTTTTGAACAGCCATGTTTGTCAGTCGTTTTGAACAGCCATGTTTGTCAGTCGCTTTGAACAACCATGTTTGTCAGTCGCTTTGAACAGCCATGTTTGTCAGTCGCTTTGAACAACCATGTTTGTCAGTCGTTTTGAACAGCCATGTTTGTCAGTCGTTTTGAACAGCCATGTTTGTCAGTCGTTTTGAACAGCCATGTTTGTCAGTCGCTTTGAACAACCATGTTTGTCAGTCGTTTTGAACAGCCATGTTTGTCAGTCGTTTTGAACAGCCATGTTTGTCAGTCGTTTTGAACAGCCATGTTTGTCAGTCGCTTTGAACATTCATGTTTGTCAGTCGTTTTGAACAGCCATGTTTGTCAGTCGTTTTGAACAGCCATGTTTGTCAGTCGTTTTGAACAGCCATGTTTGTCAGTCGCTTTGAACAACCATGTTTGTCAGTCGTTCTTACCTTTGATTATATACCTTTTGATTTTTAATGGGCGTAGTGAAAGGACAGTGACGTTTTGGTGTAGCTTAGCTATTGTTTAGTTGTTCATTGTTATAGGACATTAGTCTTAACACGTTCCTCTGATACCTCGAAATGACGACAAGAGAAGTCAAAAGAAGGAAATTGAAGGAAAGAGACGTCAAGAAGCATATTTTTTGCATTATATGCGTTTAAATGCTTATATACTGTAATAGCATGTTGGTTTTAATGTATTTTACCTTCCAAGAACGTTTTATGTGATTTTGTGAAGAGTTATGGATGAAATACGTAAGATCGGTAAACCGCTAAAAACTCGAAATGAAGACAAGAGATGACATGGAAGTCAAGAAGCAGATTTTTTGCATTATATGCGTTGACATGCTTATTATAATGTTGGTTTTGATATCACCATTTTTTTGTAAATAATTGGATTACAGTAATGTTTGTTTTGCAAAAATACATTATAAACATCACACATGTATAATATATAAGGCATAAAATGCATTTATTGCACATAATATACTTCTTTCCTTCAATTTCCTTCTTTTGACTTCTCTTGTCTTCATTTCGAGTCACCGCACTGTGTGGTGAAACACTTTAAAACAAATTTAGCTGGAAACAACTCTATGCCACCGTAAGTAGATCTCAGTACAGGTTAATGTGGAGTTTATTGGTATTTAATGCCACTTTTATACCTTGGTATACATATAGAAATCGCAAGGAGCGTTGTTTGAGAACGAAACTTGACGCCTATATAAATTACTTAAATTTTCCCATTGTGAGCTTCTCATTTATATGTAACAACATTCTAGCAGCACCAGTGTATGGGGTACATAAATACATATATCTTAGTTGATATGATATTGATGAACTTCTGATTCATATTAAGATTTCCTAGATAAATGGTTACTACGGAACAAAGGGTTCCTGATGGTAAAGTTAAAATCAACACTTTGAAAGTTTTATTGTCGCCATCATGACCTGGGTGACCTCTACGGAATGTCCGTAACACAGATGACTACGGGTAACCTCTACGGAATGTCCGTAACACAGATGACTACGGGTAACCTCTACGGAATGTCCGTAACACAGATGACTACGGGTAACCTCTACGGAATGTCCGTAACACAGATGACTACGGGTAACCTCTACGGAATGTCCGTAACACAGATGACTACGGGTAACCTCTACGGAATGTCCGTAGCACAGATGACTACGGGTAACCTCTACGGAATGTCCGTAACACAGATGACTACGGGTAACCTCTACGGAATGTCCGTAACACAGATGACTACGGGTAACCTCTACGGAATGTCCGTAACACAGATGACTACGGGTAACCTCTACGGAATGTCCGTAACACAGATGACTACGGGTAACCTCTACGGAATGTCCGTAACACAGATGACTACGGGTAACCTCTACGGAATGTCCGTAACACAGATGACTACGGGTAACCTCTACGGAATGTCCGTAACACAGATGACTACGGGTAACCTCTACGGAATGTCCGTAACACAGATGACTACGGGTAACCTCTACGGAATGTCCGTAACACAGATGACTACGGGTAACCTCTACGGAATGTCCGTAACACAGATGACTACGGGTAACCTCTACGGAATGTCCGTAACACAGATGACTACGGGTAACCTCTACGGAATGTCCGTAACACAGATGACTACGGGTAACCTCTACGGAATGTCCGTAACACAGATGACTACGGGTAACCTCTACGGAATGTCCGTAACACAGATGACTACGGGTAACCTCTACGGAATGTCCGTAACACAGATGACTACGGGTAACCTCTACGGAATGTCCGTAACACAGATGACTACGGGTAACCTCTACGGAATGTCCGTAACACAGATGACTACGGGTAACCTCTACGGAATGTCCGTAACACAGATGACTACGGGTAACCTCTACGGAATGTCCGTAACACAGATGACTACGGGTAACCTCTACGAAATGTCCGTAACACAGATGACTACGGGTAACCTCTACGGAATGTCCGTAACACAGATGACTACGGGTAACCTCTACGGAATGTCCGTAACACAGATGACTACGGGTAATCTCTGAATTTAGCATTTAACATGGGTAACACAACGGGTTCCACTAGTGGAACAGGAACTACTTACCCTTCCGGAGCATATGATGTCACCCCTTGTTTTAATAGGGATTCCTGTTTTTTTTGGAACCCGTCGTGCGATTTACCCTTTTGTATCTTCTAACTTTTCTTGACTAGAATCAGAACCACATGTGAAATAAATAAGACTAGTAAAGGAGTAATCAGAAGCAGTAAAGTGAAGAAGGGGTTATGGTGTTTAACGCCACTTTCATCAATATTTCAGTTATATCATGGCGGTCAGTGTTATTGGTGGAGAACACCGTAGTTTCCGGAGAAAAAGTCCAACCTTGCCGTAAGTTACTGACAAACGTGATCCGAACTCACCTCTATTGTGGTGATATACACTGATTGCACTGGTAGTGGTAAATCCAACTACCATATGATTACGACCACGACGACCCCAAATCGAAGAAGGACAGAAAATACAATAGCTAATAAGGGACCATTGTGTTCATCAATAAAATAAAATGGCATTTTACTTCTAGATGTATGATATATGAGAAGATTATCATCGTGGCTATTATTCTTGTAGAATGTTTTTTTGAAAAGAAATGTCTTATTAGAAGAAACTGCAGTCAGACTGTGTCAGATAGAGCCTCATCACAATGTATTAGAGGTTGGATTTGGTCCTGGAGTAGGCTTAGAGGCTGCGTGTAAATTCGTCACAAGTATGTATTAAGACATGTAGGATTAGAGACTGTCTAGATTTGTCACAAGTACGTATTTAGACATGTTGGCTTAGAGACTAGCTGTAGATTCGTACCAGTATGTATTTAGACATGTTGGCTTAGAGACTAGCTGTAGATTCGTACCAGTACGTATTTAGACATGTTGGCTTAGAGACTAGCTGTAGATTCGTACCAGTATGTATTTAGACATGTTGGCTTAGAGACTAGCTGTAGATTCGTACCAGTATGTATTTAGACATGTTGGCTTAGAGACTAGCTGTAGATTCGTACCAGTATGTATTTAGACATGTTGGCTTAGAGACTAGCTGTAGATTCGTACCAGTATGTATTTAGACATGTTGGCTTAGAGACTAGCTGTAGATTCGTACCAGTATGTATTTAGACATGTTGGCTTAGAGACTAGCTGTAGATTCGTACCAGTATGTATTTAGACATGTTGGCTTAGAGACTAGCTGTAGATTCGTACCAGTATGTATTTAGGCATGTTGGCTTAGAGACTAGCTGTAGAGTCGTACCAGTATGTATTTAGACATGCAGGCTAAGAAGTTGCGTGTAAATTCGTCACAGGTATGTATTTAGACATGTTGGCTTAGAGAATGTCTGTATATTTCAATGTTACCGAGGTAATTACCAGTCCAACACAGAATCAATGAATATGGAACAAACAGCATGTGTATAACATTAATAGTATAATAAAAACATGTTTTATTTAATATATATTTACTACGAATATTAAAACACACACTATTCTATTTTAGATGGTACTGGGAAAATTCATGGTGTCGATTATTCCAAAAAGATGGTTGATGTAGCAAAGAGAAGACTGAAAAATGAAATAATCAGAGGAAAAGTGGACATACAAGAAGGAAATGTTTTAGCTCTTCCTCTTGAAAATGACACTATTGACCGTTCGTTTCATTGTAACTGTTATTATTTTTGGCCAGATCTACGGGCGGGGTGCCGCGAACTTTACAGGGTTATGAAACCCGGTTCTTATATGGTAACAACTATTCGAGTTGAACGGATGAAAGGATTGAAGAAGAAGGGTTATCTGAAATATGGCGCCATTGATCACGTGGCATACATGGATACATTAACGGAAGTGGGATTTACAGATGTACATATAGAAAAACTAGAAGACAATGAACAACCATTTGAAGCTATGTTTGCTCACGTCGGTCATAATAAATCATAATATAGAAAATCGCATCGGTGGTGTATGGTTAGCGGGATATCCGGTTAGCGTGCTAACCTCGAGTGTGGAAGATCGTAGGTTCGAGCCTCGATCGGGTCAAACCAAAGACTATAAAATTGGTATTTGTTGCTTCTCCGCTAAGTACGCAGCATTAAGGAGAAAGAGCAAAGACTGGTTGGCTCTGTATCAGGATAATGTGTCCGAGTGGGGTGACATGTCTATCCACAAACTGCTGTTTCAGTGAGCTAGCATTATAAAAATCCAACTCAGCGTGTTGGTCTAGTACAAAGCGGACTGTATCTGTATTATACTGGAAGTTAACTCAGTCACTGGGCAAAAGTTATCACATTATCTCATTTAAAATTAATTTGTTCTCGCCATGATATAGCTGAAAATTTGCTCAGTTGGCGTCATTCATTCATTCATTCATTCATTCATTCATTCATTCATTCATTCATTCATTCATTCATTCATTCATTCATTCATTCATTCATTCATTCATTCATTCATTCATTCATTCATTCATTCATTCATTCATTCATTCATTCATTCATTCATTCATTCATTCATTCATTCATTCATTCATTCATTCATTCATTCATTCATTCATTCATTCATTCATTCATTCATTCATTCATTCATTCATTCATTCATTCATTCATTCATTCATTCATTCATTCATTCATTCATTCATTCATTCATTCATTCATTCATTCATTCATTCATTCATTCATTCATTCATTCATTCATTCATTCATTCATTCATTCATTCATTCATTCATTCATTCATTCATTCATTCATTCATTCATTCATTCATTCATTCATTCATTCATTCATTCATTCATTCATTCATTCATTCATTCATTCATTCATTCATTCATTCATTCATTCATTCATTCATTCATTCATTCATTCATTCATTCATTCATTCATTCATTCATTCATTCATTCATTCATTCATTCATTCATTCATTCATTCATTCATTCATTCATTCATTCATTCATTCATTCATTCATTCATTCATTCATTCATTCATTCATTCATTCATTCATTCATTCATTCATTCATTCATTCATTCATTCATTCATTCATTCATTCATTCATTCATTCATTCATTCATTCATTCATTCATTCATTCATTCATTCATTCATTCATTCATTCATTCATTCATTCATTCATTCATTCATTCATTCATTCATTCATTCATTCATTCATTCATTCATTCATTCATTCATTCATTCATTCATTCATTCATTCATTCATTCATTCATTCATTCATTCATTCATTCATTCATTCATTCATTCATTCATTCATTCATTCATTCATTCATTCATTCATTCATTCATTCATTCATTCATTCATTCATTCATTCATTCATTCATTCATTCATTCATTCATTCATTCATTCATTCATTCATTCATTCATTCATTCATTCATTCATTCATTCATTCATTCATTCATTCATTCATTCATTCATTCATTCATTCATTCATTCATTCATTCATTCATTCATTCATTCATTCATTCATTCATTCATTCATTCATTCATTCATTCATTCATTCATTCATTCATTCATTCATTCATTCATTCATTCATTCATTCATTCATTCATTCATTCATTCATTCATTCATTCATTCATTCATTCATTCATTCATTCATTCATTCATTCATTCATTCATTCATTCATTCATTCATTCATTCATTCATTCATTCATTCATTCATTCATTCATTCATTCATTCATTCATTCATTCATTCATTCATTCATTCATTCATTCATTCATTCATTCATTCATTCATTCATTCATTCATTCATTCATTCATTCATTCATTCATTCATTCATTCATTCATTCATTCATTCATTCATTCATTCATTCATTCATTCATTCATTCATTCATTCATTCATTCATTCATTCATTCATTCATTCATTCATTCATTCATTCATTCATTCATTCATTCATTCATTCATTCATTCATTCATTCATTCATTCATTCATTCATTCATTCATTCATTCATTCATTCATTCATTCATTCATTCATTCATTCATTCATTCATTCATTCATTCATTCATTCATTCATTCATTCATTCATTCATTCATTCATTCATTCATTCATTCATTCATTCATTCATTCATTCATTCATTCATTCATTCATTCATTCATTCATTCATTCATTCATTCATTCATTCATTCATTCATTCATTCATTCATTCATTCATTCATTCATTCATTCATTCATTCATTCATTCATTCATTCATTCATTCATTCATTCATTCATTCATTCATTCATTCATTCATTCATTCATTCATTCATTCATTCATTCATTCATTCATTCATTCATTCATTCATTCATTCATTCATTCATTCATTCATTCATTCATTCATTCATTCATTCATTCATTCATTCATTCATTCATTCATTCATTCATTCATTCATTCATTCATTCATTCATTCATTCATTCATTCATTCATTCATTCATTCATTCATTCATTCATTCATTCATTCATTCATTCATTCATTCATTCATTCATTCATTCATTCATTCATTCATTCATTCATTCATTCATTCATTCATTCATTCATTCATTCATTCATTCATTCATTCATTCATTCATTCATTCATTCATTCATTCATTCATTCATTCATTCATTCATTCATTCATTCATTCATTCATTCATTCATTCATTCATTCATTCATTCATTCATTCATTCATTCATTCATTCATTCATTCATTCATTCATTCATTCATTCATTCATTCATTCATTCATTCATTCATTCATTCATTCATTCATTCATTCATTCATTCATTCATTCATTCATTCATTCATTCATTCATTCATTCATTCATTCATTCATTCATTCATTCATTCATTCATTCATTCATTCATTCATTCATTCATTCATTCATTCATTCATTCATTCATTCATTCATTCATTCATTCATTCATTCATTCATTCATTCATTCATTCATTCATTCATTCATTCATTCATTCATTCATTCATTCATTCATTCATTCATTCATTCATTCATTCATTCATTCATTCATTCATTCATTCATTCATTCATTCATTCATTCATTCATTCATTCATTCATTCATTCATTCATTCATTCATTCATTCATTCATTCATTCATTCATTCATTCATTCATTCATTCATTCATTCATTCATTCATTCATTCATTCATTCATTCATTCATTCATTCATTCATTCATTCATTCATTCATTCATTCATTCATTCATTCATTCATTCATTCATTCATTCATTCATTCATTCATTCATTCATTCATTCATTCATTCATTCATTCATTCATTCATTCATTCATTCATTCATTCATTCATTCATTCATTCATTCATTCATTCATTCATTCATTCATTCATTCATTCATTCATTCATTCATTCATTCATTCATTCATTCATTCATTCATTCATTCATTCATTCATTCATTCATTCATTCATTCATTCATTCATTCATTCATTCATTCATTCATTCATTCATTCATTCATTCATTCATTCATTCATTCATTCATTCATTCATTCATTCATTCATTCATTCATTCATTCATTCATTCATTCATTCATTCATTCATTCATTCATTCATTCATTCATTCATTCATTCATTCATTCATTCATTCATTCATTCATTCATTCATTCATTCATTCATTCATTCATTCATTCATTCATTCATTCATTCATTCATTCATTCATTCATTCATTCATTCATTCATTCATTCATTCATTCATTCATTCATTCATTCATTCATTCATTCATTCATTCATTCATTCATTCATTCATTCATTCATTCATTCATTCATTCATTCATTCATTCATTCATTCATTCATTCATTCATTCATTCATTCATTCATTCATTCATTCATTCATTCATTCATTCATTCATTCATTCATTCATTCATTCATTCATTCATTCATTCATTCATTCATTCATTCATTCATTCATTCATTCATTCATTCATTCATTCATTCATTCATTCATTCATTCATTCATTCATTCATTCATTCATTCATTCATTCATTCATTCATTCATTCATTCATTCATTCATTCATTCATTCATTCATTCATTCATTCATTCATTCATTCATTCATTCATTCATTCATTCATTCATTCATTCATTCATTCATTCATTCATTCATTCATTCATTCATTCATTCATTCATTCATTCATTCATTCATTCATTCATTCATTCATTCATTCATTCATTCATTCATTCATTCATTCATTCATTCATTCATTCATTCATTCATTCATTCATTCATTCATTCATTCATTCATTCATTCATTCATTCATTCATTCATTCATTCATTCATTCATTCATTCATTCATTCATTCATTCATTCATTCATTCATTCATTCATTCATTCATTCATTCATTCATTCATTCATTCATTCATTCATTCATTCATTCATTCATTCATTCATTCATTCATTCATTCATTCATTCATTCATTCATTCATTCATTCATTCATTCATTCATTCATTCATTCATTCATTCATTCATTCATTCATTCATTCATTCATTCATTCATTCATTCATTCATTCATTCATTCATTCATTCATTCATTCATTCATTCATTCATTCATTCATTCATTCATTCATTCATTCATTCATTCATTCATTCATTCATTCATTCATTCATTCATTCATTCATTCATTCATTCATTCATTCATTCATTCATTCATTCATTCATTCATTCATTCATTCATTCATTCATTCATTCATTCATTCATTCATTCATTCATTCATTCATTCATTCATTCATTCATTCATTCATTCATTCATTCATTCATTCATTCATTGGACAAATACAGACACTAATTAGAGGGGAGGGTTTGGGCCCATAACACTTTTTAAATCTGTTATTTTTTTTTATTGAAGAACCTTTAAGAAGACAGGAAAGTGAGCGATCATGTATTTGTGTATTTTGTCTCCAAGATTTTGAAAATTAACTTTGTTCCGACAGTACTTTTATCATGTCGATTTTCATCTTTACTCCCTCCCAGTGTTTCGTAAGATTTTCATCTTTATTCCCTCCCAGTGTTTCGTAAGATTTTCATCTTTACTCCCTCCCAGTGTTTCGTAAGATTTTCATCTTTATTCCCTCCCCGTGTTTCGTAAGATTTTCATCTTTACTCCCTCCCAGTATTTCGTAAGATTTTCATCTTTACTCCCTCCCAGTGTTTCGATTTTCATCTTTACTCCCTCCCAGTGTTTCGTAAGATTTTCATCTTTACTCCCTCCCAGAGTTTCGTAAGATTTTCATCTTTACTCCCTCCCAGTGTTTCGTAAGATTTTCATCTTTACTCCCTCCCAGTGTTTCGTAAGATTTTCATCTTTACTCCCTCCCAGTGTTTCGTAAGATTTTCATCTTTACTCCCTCCCAGTGTTTCGTAAGAGGGCCCATGTCTTGTTTATGTTAATTGTATTTATTTACGTATAGTAATGTTCAACATGTTTTAGCTAATACTTACAGTGCATAAATCATGTAATTATTATTAAAACTAAGATTCTCCTCCCTCAGGCATAGATGACCATAGCCGATTTTGGCTATCCTGTTGGAGTCTTTTGTAAATAATAATTAAGAGGAGTTTGAAGATACCAAAGGAGTAATCAGAATCCGTATATGGAAGAAGAACAGACAACACAAGACTAAGAGAAAAGGTACAAAAGGAGAAACAACGATCTACAAGACATACATAAAAGTGTGTAGCAAATACATCTTGTGTTTAATAAATACATCACCAGTGACGGATTTAGAGGGGGGCGTGCGCCCCCCTAAAATTCGCAAAGCATATGTTATACAACGTTAACTAAGCAGTTCAATAAATAACTTTTCATGAATGGTTAACTCGTGACCTGTAGTAAAATATTCTTACACATTGTAAATACACGTTGGATGTGTTCGCCAATTCATATATGTATTCGCCGTCAGTAGTTCAAAGATTATTCCATTCTGATTGGTTCCGAGGTACCAGACATCAACTATTTTCTCACGCTAATTAAACATTATTTCTGCAGTCAATTTTACAACTACATGTACACGTGCTATTTAGAAATTATAAAATGGACGAAAATTCTAGGCCAAGAAAACAAGCAAGATTGGATATATTTCTGATTCCTCACAAGACGAGAAAAGTCAAAGGTAAACTAAAAAGTAAATTCAATCAATACTTCGAATAATTAATTTAACAATTGATCTCATTTATACAACATACAACGAAAACCTATAACGAGAGAATCAGATGATGAAACTGAGACAGTGTGGAGAAACTTGAGTGTCCCATGAAAATGATCACTTCTCTTTAAATAATGGTTCAAATAGTTCTTGAATTCGAAATTCTGCAATTTCATATGAAAAAAAATATAAGTTTGATTTGTATACAAATACCCGAAAATGTTGCCTTTTACTTTTCAAGTAAAGATCAGTAAAAATACCCGTTGGTATATTGTACATTAAAATACAAAAGTAACATATTAATAAAAAAAAAAAAAAATTAGCGGCAATTTATTTGTAACAATCTCTGCATCTGCCCGAGGTATCTGCACAAGAAAGTGTGAACAAATCCTTTGTCCGGGTACGTTTATATTATTTATATCTACCAATGGATGGATGTACAATTTTTTTACACATTTTTAACAAAATATTCTGACTACTATTTATTTGTAATAAATTAATATCTACAACTGCACATGAAAGTGTGAAAATAATCTCGACAAAATGGTTTACACATATCTCACACCTGATTTCCGTAAACATATTTCTCGAGAACTTTGATACATTTTTTTTGTTTGATCTTTTAGTGTAATGAGGTTTTTACACCCGTTGCTCAAACACTTGATGTCCTTCCGTCCGACCGTCCGTCCGTCCGTCTGTAAGATTTCTGCAATCCGCAACTCCCCTGACTGTAACCACGCAATTGATTGACGTTAAACTATATAATGTACTTGAAATACATTGTAGTTTTTAGATTTTTCATTGAAGGCCGGGTGGAGGGGGTAGGAGGATGATTCTGCAACCCGAGGGGCGGATCCAGGGAGGGGAGGGCGAACACGGCGCGCTCCCCCCTAAAATTGGAAAAGATATGATTTTTTTTTGCGTAAAATGGTGATTTTTCACACGAAATACCCCAAAAATTTTCGCGCCTCCCTCCGCTCGGCGCAATTTTTTAAAGTTCGCCCCCCCTAACTTGAAATCCTGGATCCGCCCCTGATCACCACATATTATGTCAAGACGTTTCCAATATAATGAAAAAATGGTTCGTATGGAGGACATTTTATTTATGTCACCGTTAACAGTTAATATGTCATCTATAATAAACAAATGGTTTGTACGGAGAACTTTATTTATGTCATCGTTAACAGTTGATATGTCGTCTATAATGAACAAATGGTTTGTACAGAGGACATTTAATTGATTTCACTGTTAACAGTTGATATGTCATCTATAATGAACAAATGGCTTGTACGCAGGATATTTCATTTATGTCATCGTTAACAATAGATATGTCATCTATAATGAACAAATGGTTTGTAAGGAGGACATGTTATTCATGTTACCATTAACAGTAGATATGTCATCTATAATGAACAAATGGTTTATACAGAGGACATTTTATTTATGTCACTGTTAACAGTTGATATGTCATCTATAATAAACAAATAGTTTGTACGGAGGACATTTTATTTATGTCACCGTTAACAGTTAATATGTCATCTATAATGAACAAATGGTTTGTACGAAGGACATTTTATTTATGTCACTGTTAACAGTTGATATGTCATCTATAATAAACAAATAGTTTGTACGGAGGACATTTTTATTTATGTCACCGTTAACAGTTAATATGTCATCTATAATAAACAAATAGTTTGTACGGAGGACATTTAATTTATGTCACCGTTAACAGTTGATATGTCATCTATGATGAACAAATGGTTTGTACGGAGGACATTTGATTTATGTCACTGTTAACAGTTGATATGTCATCTATAATAAACAAATAGTTTGTACGGAGGACATTTTATTTATGTCACCGTTAACAGTTAATATGTCATCTATAATGAACAAATGGTTTGTACGAAGGACATTTTATTTATGTCACTGTTAACAGTTGATATGTCATCTATAATAAACAAATAGTTTGTACGGAGGACATTTTTATTTATGTCACCGTTAACAGTTAATATGTCATCTATAATAAACAAATAGTTTGTACGGAGGACATTTTATTTATGTCACCGTTAACAGTTTATATGTCATCTATGATGAACAAATGGTTTGTACGGAGGACATTTTATTTATGTCCCCGTTAACAGTTAATATGTCATCTATGATGAACAAATGGTTTGTACGGAGGACATTTTATTTATGTCCCCGTTAACAGTTGATATGTCGTCTAATGTTATAGTTGTAGAATCTTCTATAAGCCAGTACGTTGTCATCTCACCTTTACCCTACAATAGAGAATTAAAAATTTTGTAGTTACTATGGATACACATTAAACCGGATCTACCATTATCGGTGATCATGTTATTGTAACTAGTCAAACGTGTATTAACAGGTCACATTTGGGACTTATAAGACAGGTGACCTCATACAAAAGTTCAATTCATATGAAATTTTGTATGACATGACAAGAAAAGGTGACCTTTAAATTCAGGTGACTGCTTAATAGAGGTGACAACATGGGCAGGGTTGACTGCACTTTAATTGCAGAAATAAACTTTACTCATGACAGTTTCGGTTAACGACTGATTAAGAATGCTGGCACAAAGTAGCTCATCAAAGCAATAATTAACATAAAGACGTAGATATCCAATTTAGTGCGTCCGACGCCAGGGGCGTAGCTACCCCAAAATGAAGTGTACTCAAATCTGTTTAAAAGTCTGGTGGAGGGTTACGACCCCCCCCCCCCCCCACCTCGCAGAGGTGGCCTTACGGCAGGGGGTCTGGGGGCGCTTAGGGCCACCAGAAGCTCTGGGTAAATGGTGCAAAATCCTGCATTCTTGCAATTTCCTGGCACTAAAAATGATCCCACGGAAACCCAATTTTCATGAGCAACAAGTCAACTTTTGAACATAAATTTTGAGAAATAAAATATTAAGTAGAGCAATATAATACAAATATGTAGTTGACTTAGAAATTTTATTTTGTCAAATGTGTAGTGGATTAAGCTTGATTTGGAATCAAATACAATTAACATATGGGCCAAAGAATCTACACGGTGCACAGTAGACACTATCTTGAGTTTTTGAATATTTCATCCAAGTGTGTTCAAGAAACCATTTAGCCTTTGTTCTCCTTGTAGAATTCGAGATTACCTTGAAAAAAATATTAGCTAATCTTCACTATTTTTACGCAAATTTTATTTCAAAGGAACATTTCTCGAATAGAAATAATTTATACTCTCTGTCAATGGTATGATAATGTATAAACATGATAAACTGTAAATTAATCTCAATCAATTCGAAACGATGTCGATGTGCACCGGCTGTACAGACTGGAAAATACAAATTCCATCCGCGTTAAACCAATACTTTTTTTCTTATTACGGTTCGTTCCATACGATACGTATCCAGGTTACCAGAAGATTTTAAAAGTTTACTAAAAGTAAACTAGTATCAATATGCTTCCAACAACGTTAATGATCCCATGTGCTCTTTGTTTTTGGGTGTGCGTTGTGGTTTTCCTTTAAAAAGAAATACGATTAGTTTGTTTGTTCAAGCAAAATTAAAAAAAATCATACCTTAATAACAAATCCCCCACCCCAAACTCCATTCCTAAAACACGTGCACGACCATCGATCGGCATTGCACTTGTATAACACACACCGTTCTATGCTGATTCCGTAAATGATAAGCGTAGTTTCCGGAATTATTACCATGTTTGTATTTGATTTAGTTTATTAATTCAGTTTTATTCTACCTTATGTCCTAGATTTACCATGTTTTCATTATTGTCAAAATTTTCGATGTGTACGCAACTGCGTTTTTGCGTACGGGTTGCTACACGCCTGGACGCCTTTCTGGAATAAATTTCATCAATGTTTTATGACTGCAACTGACAAAAGTATGGAGAGTGTGTTACAATCGTAACTACTCGGCCATTCTCGCTACCCTGCAAATAACCTCGTACGTACATAGTAGAAATTCTTCTTAAATTGTTTGCCGGAAGTTAAGTTAAGCTAAGCCGCACAAAAATATAGTCCACGAAAATCCAATATGGAAGACATACTAATAAAAATCTAATCATGCAAAACTAATTAAAACTTTAATTGAAATATAGAAAGTTGCTTAAAATATAACTTTATCAAAATTTCATGTAACTGACATGTGAAAAGTAGTGCGATTTATACGCCTAATGCATACGAGGTTATTTGCAGGGTAGCGAGAATGGCCGAGTAGCTACGATTGGAGTGTGTTAGTGACGAAAATAAAAACGTAGATATATAATTTAGTGGACACGAAATGTTTCCAGAATAAACTTCATCATGTACTCTTATAGTCCTAATTTAATCCATTGACATAGACTGCTACAGATATACATGTATGTTTAATACATTGACGTAGACTGCTACAGATATACATGTATGTTTAATTAACATTGACGTAGACTGCTACAGATATACATGTATGTTTAATTAACATTGACGTAGACTGCTACAGATATACATGTATGTTTAATTAACATTGACGTAGACTGCTACAGATATACATGTATGTTTAATACATTGACGTAGACTGCTACAGATATACATGTATGTTTAATCCATTGACGTAGACTGCTACAGATATACAGGTATGTATGTTTAATACATTGACGTAGACTGCTACAGATATACATGTATGTTTAATTAACATTGACGTAGACTGCTACAGATATACATGTATGTTTAATTAACATTGACGTAGACTGCTACAGATATACATGTATGTTTAATACATTGACGTAGACTGCTACAGACATACATGTATGTTTAATTAACATTGACGTAGACTGCTACAGATATACATGTATGTTTAATACATTGACGTAGACTGCTACAGATATACATGTATGTTTAATTAACATTGACGTAGACTGCTACAGATATACATGTATGTTTAATACATTGACGTAGACTGCTACAGATATACATGTATGTTTAATCCATTGACGTAGACTGCTACAGACATACATGTATGTTTAATTAACATTGACGTAGACTGCTACAGATATACATGTATGTTTAATTAACATTGACGTAGACTGCTACATATATACATGTATGTTTAATTAACATTGACGTAGACTGCTACAGATATACATGTATGTTTAATACATTGACGTAGACTGCTACAGATATACATGTATGTTTAATCCATTGACGTAGACTGCTACAGATATACATGTATGTTTAATACATTGACGTAGACTGCTACAGATATACATGTATGTTTAATTAACATTGACGTAGACTGCTACAGATATACATGTATGTTTAATTAACATTGACGTAGACTGCTACAGATATACATGTATGTTTAATACATTGACGTAGACTGCTACAGACATACATGTATGTTTAATTAACATTGACGTAGACTGCTACAGATATACATGTATGTTTAATACATTGACGTAGACTGCTACAGATATACATGTATGTTTAATCCATTGACGTAGACTGCTACAGATATACATGTATGTTTAATTAACATCGACGTAGACTGCTACAGATATACATGTATGTTTAATACATTGACGTAGACTGCTACAGATATACATGTATGTTTAATTAACATTGACGTAGACTGCTACAGATATACATGTATGTTTAATACATTGACGTAGACTGCTACAGATATACATGTATGTTTAACACATTGACGTAGACTGCTACAGATATACATGTATGTTTAATTAACATTGACGTAGACTGCTACAGATATACATGTATGTTTAATACATTGACGTGGAATGCTACAGATATACATGTATGTTTAATACATTGACGTAGACTGCTACAGATATACATGTATGTTTAATACATTGACGTAGACTGCTACAGACATACATGTATGTTTAATTAACATTGACGTAGACTGCTACAGATATACATGTATGTTTAATACATTGACGTAGACTGCTACAGATATACATGTATGTTTAATTAACATTGACGTAGACTGCTACAGATATACATGTATGTTTAATTAACATTGACGTAGACTGCTACAGATATACATGTATGTTTAATACATTGACGTAGACTGCTACAGATATACATGTATGTTAAATTAACATTGACGTAGACTGCTACAGATATACATGTATGTTTAATACATTGACGTAGACTGCTACAGATATACATGTATGTTTAATACATTGACGTAGACTGCTACAGATATACATGTATGTTTAATTAACATTGACGTAGACTGCTACAGATATACATGTATGTTTAATACATTGACGTGGAATGCTACAGATATACATGTATGTTTAATACATTGACGTAGACTGCTACAGATATACATGTATGTTTAATACATTGACGTAGACTGCTACAGATATACATGTATGTTTAATCCATTGACGTAGACTGCTACAGATATACATGTATGTTTAATACATTGACGTAGACTGCTACAGATATACATGTATGTTTAATACATTGACGTAGACTGCTACAGATATACATGTATGTTTAATACATTGACGTAGACTGCTACAGATATACATGTATGTTTAATCCATTGACGTAGACTGCTACAGATATACATGTATGTTTAATCCATTGACGTAGACTGCTACATATATACATGTATGTTTAATCCATTGACGTAGACTGCTACAGATATACATGTATGTTTAATCCATTGACGTAGACTGCTACAGATATACATGTATGTTTAATACATTGACGTAGACTGCTACAGATATACATGTATGTTTAATACATTGACGTAGACTGCTACAGATATACATGTATGTTTAATACATTGACGTAGACTGCTACAGATATACATGTATGCTTAATACATTGACGTGGAATGCTACAGATATACATGTATGTTAAACGTAGACTGCTACAGATATACATGTATGTTTAATACATTGACGTAGACTGCTACAGATATACATGTATGTTTAATACATTGACGTAGACTGCTACAGATATACATGTATGTTTAATCCATTGACGTAGACTGCTACAGATATACATGTATGTTTAATACATTGACGTAGACTGCTACAGATATACATGTATGCTTAATACATTGACGTGGAATGCTACAGATATACATGTATGTTAAACGTAGACTGCTACAGATATACATGTATGTTTAATACATTGACGTAGAATGCTACAGATATACATGTATGTTTAATCCATTGACGTAGACTGCTACAGATATACATGTATGTTTAATCCATTGACGTAGACTGCTACAGATATACATGTATGTTTAATACATTAACGTAGACTGCTACAGATATACATGTATGTTTAATACATTGACGTAGACTGCTACAGATATACATGTATGTTTAATACATTGACGTAGACTGCTACAGATATACATGTATGCTTAATACATTGACGTGGAATGCTACAGATATACATGTATGTTAAACGTAGACTGCTACAGATATACATGTATGTTTAATACATTGACGTAGAATGCTACAGATATACATGTATGTTTAATCCATTGACGTAGACTGCTACAAATATACATGTATGTTTAATCCATTGACGTAGACTGCTACATATATACATGTATGTTTAATACATTGACGTAGACTGCTACAGATATACATGTACGTTTAATTACATTGACGTAGACTGCTATAGATATACATGTATGTTTAATACATTGACGTAGACTGCTACAGATATACATGTATGTTTAATACATTGACGTAGACTGCTACAGATATACATGTATGTTTAATCCATTGACGTAGACTGCTACAGATATACATGTATGTTTAATACATTGACGTAGACTGCTACAGATATACATATATGTTTAATACATTGACGTAGACTGCTATAGATATACATGTATGTTTAATACATTGACGTGGAATGCTACAGATATACATGTATGTTTAATACATTGACGTAGACTGCTACAGATATACATGTATGTTTAATACATTGACGTAGACTGCTACAGGTATACATGTATGTTTAATCCATTGACGTAGACTGCTACAGATATACATGTATGTTTAATACATTGACGTGGAATGCTACAGATATACATGTATGTTTAATACATTGACGTAGAATGCTACATATATACATGTATGTTAAACGTAGACTGCTACAGATATACATGTATGTTTAATACATTGACGTAGACTGCTACAGATATACATGTATGCTTAATACATTGACGTAGACTGCAACAGATATACATGTATGTTTAATACATTGACGTGGAATGCTACAGATATACATGTATGTTTAATCCATTGACGTAGACTGCTACAGATATACATGTATGTTTAATCCATTGACGTAGACTGCTACAGATATACATTTATGTTTAATACATTGACGTTGACTGCTACAGATATACATGTATGTTTAATACAATGATTGACGTAGACTGCTACAGATATACATGTATGTTTAATACATTGACGTAGAATGCTACAGATATACATGTATGTTTAATACATTGACGTAGACTGCTACAGATATACATGTATGTTTAATACATTGACGTAGACTGCTACAGATATACATGTATGTTTAATTAACATTGACGTAGACTGCTACAGATATACATGTATGTTTAATACATTGACGTAGACTGCTACAGATATACATGTTTGTTTAATTAACATTGACGTAGACTGCTACAGATATACATGTATGTTTAATACATTGACGTGGAATGCTACAGATATACATGTATGTTTAATACATTGACGTAGACTGCTACAGATATACATGTATGTTTAATACATTGACGTAGACTGCTACATATATACATGTATGTTAAACGTAGACTGCTACATATATACATGTATGTTTAATACATTGACGTAGACTGCTATATATATACATGTATGCTTAATACATTGACGTAGACTGCTACATATATACATGTATGTTAAACGTAGACTGCTACATATATACATGTATGTTTAATACATTGACGTAGACTGCTACAGATATACATGTATGTTTAATAACATTGATGTAGAATGCTACATATATACATGTATGTTAAACGTAGACGGCTACAGATATACATGTATGTTTAATACATTGACGTAGACTGCTATAGATATACATGTATGTTAAACGTAGACTGCTACAGATATACATGTATGTTTAATACATTGACGTAGACTGCTACAGATATACATGTATGTTAAACGTAGACTGCTACAGATATACATGTATGTTTAATACATCGACGTAGACTGCTACAGATATACATATATGTTTAATACATTGACGTAGACTGCTATATATATACATGTATGCTTAATACATTGACGTAGACTGCTACATATATACATGTATGTTAAACGTAGACTGCTACATATATACATGTATGTTTAATACATTGACGTAGACTGCTACAGATATACATGTATGTTTAATAACATTGATGTAGAATGCTACATATATACATGTATGTTAAACGTAGACTGCTACAGATATACATGTATGTTTAATACATTGACGTAGACTGCTATAGATATACATGTATGTTAAACGTAGACTGCTACAGATATACATGTATGTTTAATACATTGACGTAGACTGCTACAGATATACATGTATGTTAAACGTAGACTGCTACAGATATACATGTATGTTTAATACATTGACGTAGACTGCTACAGATATACATGTATGTTAAACGTAGACTGCTACAGATATATATGTATGTTAAACGTAGACTACTACAGATATACATGTATGTTTAAATGCTTTGATTGCGTTTGGTAATATGTCTTTAATAACACCACTGTCAACAATAAGTTTTATCCTTGCTGTTAGTTTTATTGATGAAAGAGCAAACCGGAGTACTCGGAGAAAACCACTGACTTGTCCACGTTATTGACTTTATTAGGAGCTCCCGATTTCACCTCCGGGTTTTAGTAAGGTTGGTTTGGCTCAATCATAGTGGTCTGTGTAGCGTGTTGTAGATTGTTGCTTGTCCTTTTTGTCATTTTTCTTTCAGATCTTGTATTGTCTGTCGTTCTCTGATTCCCTCTTTGGTGTTTTTTTTTATATAAGATGTATCGAGTTAACTAAAGGCGACAATCCAACTCACAAATATAGTTGTTGTAGGCATAAAAGGTACATATTGATGTAAATCAAGTACCGTACGGTTACATACACAACACTTCCAAATAAAATCTACAAATACTGGTGTCCAGCAGGATTTCTATATCAGATCAGGATCATATCGCTTAACAGTAACATGACGGATGACACTAGTGGAACAAGCACTGCTTTTCCTTCCAAAATAATTTAATTTGATTTGAATATTGCAATCTGATTGGCTAAGCCGCCTGGAGAAAAATTTGGTTATACTCGATAACCTGGGTTGGTATTGTGACGTCACCAACGTGTTCATCCGCCAACGACAAATTCAAATAGTCACATGAAATAATCGTAACTAAAATTGAGGAATCATTAAATTTTGTAGTAAAAATCAAATTATAAGGAATATTTGAAATTGTTGAACAGGTTATACTTCCATAACCTGGTTTGGGTCAGCTTACGCTTTTCATAAATCGCTTCGCGGTTTATTAAGCGTAAACTGACCCAAACCGGGTTATATCGTATAACCTGTTCAACAATTTCAAATATTCCTTAAGTACACGAGTACACCTCTGGTTTTTAGTGGGGTTCCTATTGCTCAATCTTTATTTTTTTGTGTAGTAATTTTTTGACCAATGTTTGTTTATTTACCCTTTTCTATTTTATTGTGTGACCCTCTTCGATATACAGCTTCTGTTCACCCCTTTGTTATCTTCAAACTTTTCATAAAGCTAGTTTTCATATCAAAATTATACAGAAACCACAGGGACTTGCTCCCGGCCACTAATTTTGCCACGCTTAATTTTTTTTACTGTCAATGTATTGCCCACTTAAAAATAAGTGGGTAATACATTGACAGTAAAAAAAATCCGTGGGTAAATTAAGTCCCTGTGCAGGAACCACCAACAAGATCATGTATAGTCTATGTATCGTATGTTACCTTAACGAGAATTTCTCCTCTGGACTGTAGCGTAAATATTCCGAAGGTGTCTAAGAGTAGTTTGGCGTGTGGACTTACATGAATTCTCATGGCTGAAAGACACAAATACGACACCTTTTGCTATTTGTTTTTATTATTATGGTTGGTTTATGGTATTTAGCGCAACTTTCAACAATATTTCAGTTAAATCGTGGCGGTCAGTTTTATTGGTGGAGGAAACCAGAGTACCCAGAGAAAACCACCGACCTGTCGCAAGTCACTGATACATTTTATCACATAATGTTGTATTGAGTACACCACGCCATGAACGGAGTTCGAACTCACAACGTTAGTAGTGATAGGCACTAATTGCACATGTAGTTGAAAATCCAACTACCATACGATCACGATCACAACGGCTCCTTTTATTTAATATGAAACAGGCACGGCCATGAATGGTCACGAATCTGAAAATTATCTGCCAATATCACACTCATCCAGTGCATCAAAATAGTGTCGAAATTTTTTGGGCGAGATATATCGGGGACGACTTTTTTTTAGGTACAATCTAGTCTCATTCAATCGAACTCTCGTTGTTCCTTACGAGATCTCAAAAGTTAACTTCCACGCAGAATTTTTTTTTCTTGTCAGTATGTCAAGAGATTTAATAAAATTTAAAAATATCAATATAAGTAGAACAAGCTAACAAAATGACTTTTATTACACACGGGTTCCGGGTTTCAGTAATATCGGACGTACGAGAGAGGGTCCGAGAATTAGCATCACATTTGCACTTTATGTTAAGAAGATCTTCATTAGTAGAGTGTGTAAGTGTGTTACACGGAACGTGTTTACAATGTGCAGAAAAAAAAATCCATCAGTATGTGAAGCCATGTGAAGAAAATCCTAGGTACACATTTTTAACCATAAAGAGCTCGCTTCGCTCGCATAATATGAAACAGGCACGGCCATGAATGCTCGCGAATCTGAAAATTATCTGCCAATTTCACGCTCATCCAGTGCATCAAAATAGTATCGAGATTTTTTGGGCCGAGATATACTGGGGACGACTTTTTTTAGGGTCGAATCTAGTCTCATTCAACCGAACTCTCGTTGTTCCTTACGAGATCTCAAAAATTAACTTCCACGTAAAAAAAATTTCTGGTCAGTGTGTCAAAAGAGATTTAATAAAATTTGAAAATATCAATATAAGTAGAACAAGCTAACAAAATGACTTTTATTACACACGGGGTCCGGGTTTCAGTGGTATCGGACGTACGAGAGAGGGTCCAAGATTTAGCATCACCTTTGCACTTTATATTAAGAAGATCTTCATTAGTAGAGTGTGTAAGTGTGTTACACGGAACGTGTTTACAATGTGCAGAAAAAATATATATCCATCAGTATGTGAAGCCATGTGAAGAAAATCAGTGACGGGGTTAAACTAGATCGACGGTCAATTTCAATGAAACCCAATACTTTATGTAGTTTCTCTGAAGAGAAAAATGCTGTTATTGTTTAGAGTTGTCCAACTTGACCATGTTGCTGTCAATTGCTGTGAAACCCAATATATGTCTTAATCGAATTGCCCTTTGATTTAATGCATAATTCTAAAATAAAGAGTTATCTACCTATAATTCCATAATAAAGAGTTATCTACTCATAATTTCATAGTAAAGAGTTATCTACCTATAATTCCATAATGAAGAGTTATCTACCCATAATTCCATATTAAAGAGTTATCTACCCATAATTCCATAATAAAGAATTATCTACCCATAATTTCATAGTAAAGAGTTATCTACCTATAATTCCATAATAAAGAGTTATCTACCCATAATTTCATAATAAAGAGTTATCTACCCATAATTCCATAGTAAAGAGTTATCTACCCATAATTCCATAATAAAGAGTTATCTACCTTGCCCATGTGATTCCATTCTAGAGGCAGTGTTCACTGTATCTCCAAACAGACAATATCTTGGCATTTTCTTTCCAACAACACCAGCACAAACAGATCCTACAGATATCAAATTCACTGATTACTAGATAATAAGTAAATAAGGGTAATAACAAAGTTACCGAACTCCGAACAATCTTACAAAAGAAAAGTCAAAACTCATAAGTATATAAACAGACAAAATCAGTCAACAACCAGAAAACTGTGAAAACCGTAATGACCCTGACTTGGTACATGCATTTCTAAAGAATCAGATTTTAAAGCGCCAAACCTCCCGCTTTCATTACGGCTCAAAATAGGTAAAATAGTTGTCAAAGCAGTACCAAACCCAGTGAAGCAAATGTCAACACAACATCTAATGACACTAAGGAAATGCTTGTACAGATCAATCTATTTACAATGACATCAGTTATTATGAAAACTCGGTTATATAGAACATATTATTTATCCTTATCAACCCTTAACCATACAACAGATCTGGTTACATTAAAACTTGTCTATAACAGATTTCATGTCTGGCATGCCAAGGAAATTGAATAAATTGCTCTAAAGACAACAATGAAGATTTGCTTTTAGTTGCGTGTTGTGATGTTCGTTACGATTTCCTCATGAAAACGATGTTCGAAGCCTCTTTGCCTCCAGATGTTTGTGGGGAGTTCATGTCATATTTACCATATTTGTGTTTGCTTTCGTAAAGTGGTGTCCAACACATATTGTGTTGTGTTTTTGCTTTTTTCTCTTCGTTTTGAGTACCCTATGTTGCCAGTTTCTCTGGATTGTCCTTTTTTATTGTCCCATCGGTATTCTCTAACGTTTATTTATTATATACCACATGAGTGGAATCCATTTTTGGCAATTAATGTAATATTTAATAAGTGGCGTGCAGTGCCGGATATACCTATAGACTCAAAAGGCTGAAGCATAGGGGCTCAAAATCTAGGAGCCTCTCCAAAGGTGTCTAATATTTTTGTCACTGTCATATGCTGCCATAGCGTACTGTAGTCTCTAAGCAACCCTTAATTAATTGTCCCTGTACATTTGTACTCGAATTTTAAACACCGGTCCTCCTCAGCTTTATTAAAATTTAAAAAAGAAAACCTCTTCCGTCTTCCTCTAGTCGTGTGGTGGTGAATGGGAAGGGGCTTCACAAATGGAATAGCCTAGGGCCTCTCTTCATCTAAATACGGCACCGGTGGTGTGTCTTGACCTTCTTACATGTAGGGCAACATTTGATAGGACAAAAATACAAACAATAATACCCAATATACTACACAGAAAACTAAAAATCGAGCACCATGAACCCTTTATCCTTTACTTTACCTGAGTGAAGACCAATTCTCGCTTGTAATGTTATATTTGGCAAGTGACGTATTTTGAAGTCTCTGATATCTCGCAATATAGCTAAAGACATTTGCGCTATTTCTTTGGCGTGCTCATTTCCGTTCCTGACAGGTAAACCGGACACAACCATATACGCGTCTCCTATTGTTTCAACCTATAAAATATACATTAAATTTAATAATGAGTAAATATATTATGAATAATATTCAAGATTATAGCGTTCTTTATAAAGATAGTGTTCGCTGGTTATTTGCGAGGACTGGCATTTTACTCACATTTGGGAAGCACGTGCATGACTGCATCATTTCATTAAGAGGGGAGGCTTGGGTTGATAAAACTAGCCGCTGTTTATTCAAGTGCCTGAACCATACCAGGGAAGTGAGCTAACATGTATTTGTGTGTTGGAATATCAAGTTTGCCTCTTCCTACGATTTGTATATTGAATGTTAAAACTGTCCCGACAGTGCGGTATTTCTTTGCCTTTCTTTTTAGAATATAATACAATTTTGTAGCTTTATTGGCGCGTGAAATCGTTGATCGAAGTACATTTTGTATGAAGGGAACGCGGTAGCGCTTTATATATACAATGTACTTTGTCGACATATTTACTGTAAAACTGCTAAAATTGCATTCGATACCTATAATTACTTTTATTCATTATTAAATGCAATTGAAATTATTATTATTTCTTTTTAATATTCCACACAGTTCCCGGAAGTAGGCGTGATTGAATGATTGTGCGCTTCATTGGCTGATGCAGTTTTGATTACGAAGTCATGTGTCAACTTTCTAACCAATCACATGGGGCTTCCTAATTGAAATGGATACACAATATAACCATATTATTATGTTTATTACATTGAATTTACAATTTTCTTTCGCTTAGATACGTTTCAGAAATGCCACCCCTACACAAGAAGAGCTTGAAGACATAGAAAGGAGGAAAAATCGGACAGCCTACCGTTAAAAGGACTTCGTCCTTTATAACTGTATGAGCAGTGGCGTTGTTGTAAAGATTGATTGATTGGTGTTTAACACCAACTATGGCAGTAATTAACGATGGTTTTCTAGACAAACATTTTCATTGTGGACACTCTTATAACAGAACATACAGACTTACTTTATAAACCTGGAACTTATCTATGATGGTGTCAAACATTGTGTATAAATCATTCAAAAGGTCGACAACCTACAAATATGTTATTAGTGGAAGTTATCTACAATGGATATGTATAGTTTTTATTATATAGATAATTGTGAATTACAGGATTGTTCGAGTGAAATTATCCTTTTTATTTTCACTTTCGTTGTATTGTCTGTCCTTCTTCGATTTACAGATTCTGATTACTCCTTAGGTATCTTCAAACTCGTCTTACATTCAATGTCATTTCGTTGTGGGAGTTACTTTTCTGTATGTTTAACAGTTACGATCCTTTGTCCATTTCGTATGGTTTAATTGTTAGTGAAGCGATCTACATTATAGTATATCCATACGCTGCACACGTAATATAGTAAAGTTAAACTCATTTTATATTAATTTCGAATCGATACATTTTTTTTATCTATATAGTATATACTGCATTATTTGGGCATTTGTGACATATTTGGGCATTTGTGACATATCTTTGATAATGAATAAGGGTAATAACAAAATTTCCGAACTCCGAACAATCTTACAAGGGGAAAGTCAAAACGCATAAGTATATAAACAGAAAAAATCAGTCAACAACCGGAAAACTGTGAAAACCGTAATGACCCTGACTTGGTACAGGCATTTCTAAAGAAATGGTGGGTTGAATCAGATTTCAATGCGCCAAACCTCCCGCTTTCATTACGGCTCAAAGGTTCCAGCTGTCACTATAACAGTATTTATAACAATACTGGAACAAAATAGGTAAAATAGTTGTCAAAGCAGTACCAAACCCAGTGAAGCAAATGTCAAAAACAATTTTACGTCACACATAAACAAATATTTTTGACATTTTTGTTGACTTCCTTATCTTTATACATTTTCACTATATGAAAATGCACCGTTTATTATCTTCTCTGCCGAGACGGAATATATTTCGACAAGATCTTGGTATCGGAATATGAACTTTTTAAGAGATCGAATAAGGCGAATCTTTTTATAGCCCTGGTCCAGTAGTCTGTTTCTCAGATGAAGATGACGTTTCAGGAAATCAGAATAATTGCTACTGTCCCTTGCATAGCGAATCAATTGCGAGATGTAAACACCATATGCAGGAGAAGCTGGTATATTGCTGCAAACTAGTCAATTGGCTATAGTGTAAGTATTATGACAAGGATGCTTGAATCCCTTACAAAATAAATAGGAGTCCAGACGAATCGAACATTTTTACGCGAAAATCGTAGTGGACGTCACAAAAAGGAACTGAAAACGTGAACATATGTAATTTGACAGCATGAACAACACGAACCTCACTAAGACAAGTCAAAAACGGGGGCGAACTCAGGTGTTCAGGAATAGTAAGCAGTTCCTGCTCCACATGTGGCACCCGTTGTGTTTGATTTCTTTTTCATAACTCTATTACTGTAATTTGAGCATATTCAGAAACAACATACCTCTATTGCCGAACTTTCAGCGGATATATTAGTAAATCCAACAATATCACTGAAGTATATAGTGACACATTGGAAGGCCTCAGGGTCTACTGGTTGACCATTCTTTAACTTTGTAGCAACACTCCTAGATATTAAAGAACAACAATTATATCACAGTAAGACATGTGTAAGCTATACCACGAGATAAAAACATACTTGTTAAACTTGTGTAATATGAACTCCGTGATGAACAGGATTCTTTATTAAACCTGTGTAATATAAACTCCGAGATAAACCGGGTTTCTTGTCAGACCTGTGTAATCCGAAGCCCGAGATAAACCTGACCCCTTGTTAAATATATGTATTCCAATCCTTCGATAAAGTGGATACAAAACCTGTGTTATCCCAATACTGGATAAACCAGATTATTTTTTAGTTACAGAATGTATGTGTGACAGATTACCACATATTTTTTTGCGTTCGTATCACTCTTCTTTACCCGTTTATGACTTTTCACCGAATTGTTAATACAAGTCACAGGACCGGTGACACTTATTGAGAATGCATTGTTTACCCTTTCTGAGCACATGTGTCCATCCCCGGCGATTAGTGGGATTCGTCTCGCCCAATCTTTGTTGTGTTTTAGGACTTTGTTTGTCTTATATCCTTTGCCATTGTATTGTATGTCCTGCTCTTTGTTGTGTTATAAAACTTTTGTTTGTCTTATATCTTTGGCTATTGTATTGTATGTCCTGCTCTTTGTTGTGTTTTAGGACTTTTGTTTTTCTTATATCTCTGGCCATTGTATTGTATGTCCTGCTCTTTGTTGTGTTTTAGGACTTTTGTTTGTTTGATATCTTTGGCTATTGTATTGTATGTCCTGCTCTTTGTTGTGTTTTAGGACTTTTGTTTGTCTTATATCTTTGGCCATTGTATTGTATGTCATGCTCTTTGTTGTGTTTTAGGACTTTTGTTTGTCTTATATCTTTGGCCATTGTATTGTATGTCCTGCTCTTTGTTGTGTTTTAGGACTTTTGTTTGTCTTTTATCTTTGGCCATTGTATTGTATGTCATGCTCTTTGTTGTGTTTTAGGACTTTTGTTTGTGTCTTATATCTTTGGCCATTGTATTGTATGTACTGCTCTTTGTTGTGTTTTAAAACTTTTGTTTGTCTTATATCTTTGGCCATTGTATTGTATGTCCTACTCTTTGTTGTGTTTTAGGACTTTTGTTTGTCTTATATCTTTGGCTATTGTATTGTATGTCCTGCTCTTTGTTGTGTTTTAGGACTTTTGTTTGTCTTATATCTTTGGCCATTGTATTGTATGTCCTGCTCTTTGTTGTGTTTTAGGACTTTTGTTTGTCTAATATCTTTGGCCATTGTATTGTATGTCCTGCTCTTTGTTGTGTTTTAGGACTTTTGTTTGTCTTATATCTTTGGCCATTGCATTGTATGTCCTGCTCTTTGTTGTGTTTTAAGACTTTTGTTTGTCTTATATCTTTGGCCATTGTATTGTATGTCCTGCTCTTTGTTGTGTTTTAAAACTTTGTTTGTCTTATATCTTGGCCATTGTATTGTATGTCCTGCTCTTTGTTGTGTTTTAGGACTTTGTTTGTCTTATATCTTTGGTCATTGTATTGTATATCCTGCTCTTTGTTGTGTTTTAGGACTTTTGTTTGTCTGATATCTTTGGCCATTGTATTGTATGTCATGCTCTTTGTTGTGTTTTAAAACTTTTGTTTGTCTTATATCTTTGGCCATTGTATTGTATGTCATGCTCTTTGTTGTGTTTTAGGACTTTTGTTTGTCTTATATCTTTGGCCATTGTATTGTATGTCCTGCTCTTTGTTGTGTTTTAGGACTTTTGTTTGTCTTTTATCTTTGGCCATTGTATTGTATGTCATGCTCTTTGTTGTGTTTTAGGACTTTTGTTTGTCTTATATCTTTGGCCATTGTATTGTATGTCCTGCTCTTTGTTGTGTTTTAGGACTTTTGTTTGTCTTCTATCTTTGGCCATTGTATTGTATGTCCTGCTCTTTGTTGTGTTTTAGGACTTTTGTTTGTCTTATATCTTTGGCCATTGTATTGTATGTACTGCTCTTTGTTGTGTTTTAGGACTTTTGTTTGTCTTATATCTTTGGCCATTGTATTGTATGTCCTGCTCTTTGTTGTGTTTTAGGACTTTTGTTTGTCTTCTATCTTTGGCCATTGTATTGTATGTCCTGCTCTTTGTTGTGTTTTAGGACTTTTGTTTGTCTTATATCTTTGGCTATTGTATTGTATATCATGCTCTTTGTTGTGTTTTAGGACTTTTGTTTGTCTTATATCTTTGGCTATTGTATTGTATGTCCTGCTCTTTGTTGTGTTTTAGGACTTTTGTTTGTCTTATATCTTTGGCTATTGTATTGTATGTACTGCTCTTTGTTGTGTTTTAAAACTTTTGTTTGTCTTATATCTTTGGCCATTGTATTGTATGTCCTGCTCTTTGTTGTGTTTTAGGACTTTTGTTTGTCTTATATCTTTGGCTATTGTATTGTATGTCCTGCTCTTTGTTGTGTTTTAAAACTTTGTTTGTCTTATATCTTTGGCTATTGTATTGTATGTACTGCTCTTTGTTGTGTTTTAAAACTTTTGTTTGTCTTATATCTTTGGCTATTGTATTGTATATCATGCTCTTTGTTGTGTTTTAGGACTTTTGTTTGTCTTATATCTTTGGCCATTGTATTGTATGTCCTGCTCTTTGTTGTGTTTTAGGACTTTTGTTTGTCTGATATCTTTGGCCATTGTATTGTATGTCCTACTCTTTGTTGTGTTTTAGGACTTTTGTTTGTCTTATATCTTTGGCCATTGTATTGTATGTCCTGCTCTTTGTTGTGTTTTAAGAATTTTGTTTGTCTTATATCTTTGGCCATTGTATTGTATGTCATGCTCTTTGTTGTGTTTTAGGACTTTTGTTTGTCTTATATCTTTGGCCATTGTATTGTATGTCATGCTCTTTGTTGTGTCTTAGGACTTTGTTTGTTTTATATCTTTGGCCATTGTATTGTATGTCATGCTCTTTGTTGTGTTTTAAAACTTTTGTTTGTCTTATATCTTTGGCCATTGTATTGTATGTCCTGCTCTTTGTTGTGTTTTAAAACTTTTGTTTGTCTTATATCTTTAGTCATTGTATTGTATGTCCTGCTCTTTGTTGTGTTTTAGGACTTTTGTTTGTGTCTTATATCTTTGGCCATTGTATTGTATGTCCTGCTCTTTGTTGTGTTTTAGGACTTTGTTTGTCTTATATCTTTGGTCATTGTATTGTATATCCTGCTCTTTTTGTGTTTTAGGACTTTTGTTTGTCTGATATCTTTGGCCATTGTATTGTATGTCATGCTCTTTGTTGTGTTTTAGGACTTTTGTTTGTCTTATATCTTTGGCCATTGTATTGTATGTCCTGCTCTTTGTTGTGTTTTAGGACTTTTGTTTGTCTTATGTCTTTGGCCATTGTATTGTATGTCCTGCTCTTTGTTGTGTTTTAGGACTTTTGTTTGTCTTATATCTTTGGCCATTGTATTGTATGTCATGCTCTTTGTTGTGTTTTAGGACTTTTGTTTGTCTTATATCTTTGGCCATTGTATTGTATGTCATGCTCTTTGTTGTGTTTTAGGAATTTTGTTTGTCTTATATCTTTGGCCATTGTATTGTATGTCCTGCTCTTTGTTGTGTTTTAGGACTTTTGTTTGTCTGATATCTTTGGCCATTGTATTGTATGTCCTGCTCTTTGTTGTGTTTTAAAACTTTTGTTTGTCTTATATCTTTGGCCATTGTATTGTATGTCCTGCTCTTTGTTGTGTTTTAGGACTTTTGTTTGTCTGATATCTTTGGCCATTGTATTGTATGTCCTGCTCTTTGTTGTGTTTTAAAACTTTTGTTTGTCTTATATCTTTGGCCATTGTATTGTATGTCCTGCTCTTTGTTGTGTTTTAGGACTTTTGTTTGTCTTATATCTTTGGCCATTGTATTGTATGTCATGCTCTTTGTTGTGTTTTAAAACTTTTGTTTGTCTTATATCTTTGGCCATTGTATTGTATGTCCTGCTCTTTGTTGTGTTTTAGGACTTTGTTTGTCTTATATCTTTGGTCATTGTATTGTATATCCTGCTCTTTTTGTGTTTTAGGACTTTTGTTTGTCTGATATCTTTGACCATTGTATTGTATGTCATGCTCTTTGTTGTGTTTTAGGACTTTGTTTGTCTTATATCTTTGGCCATTGTATTGTATGTCCTGCTCTTTGTTGTGTTTTAGGACTTTTGTTTGTCTTATATCTTTGGCCATTGTATTGTATGTCCTGCTCTTTGTTGTGTTTTAGGACTTTTGTTTGTCTTATATCTTTGGCCATTGCATTGTATGTCCTGCTCTTTGTTGTGTTTTAAGACTTTTGTTTGTCTTATATCTTTGGCCATTGTATTGTATGTCCTGCTCTTTGTTGTGTTTTAGGACTTTTGTTTGTCTTATATCGTGGCCATTGTATTGTATGTCCTGCTCTTTGTTGTGTTTTAGGACTTTGTTTGTCTTATATCTTTGGTCATTGTATTGTATATCCTGCTCTTTGTTGTGTTTTAGGACTTTTGTTTGTCTGATATCTTTGGCCATTGTATTGTATGTCATGCTCTTTGTTGTGTTTTAAAACTTTTGTTTGTCTTATATCTTTGGCCATTGTATTGTATGTCATGCTCTTTGTTGTGTTTTAGGACTTTTGTTTGTCTTATATCTTTGGCCATTGTATTGTATGTCCTGCTCTTTGTTGTGTTTTAGGACTTTTGTTTGTCTTTTATCTTTGGCCATTGTATTGTATGTCCTGCTCTTTGTTGTGTTTTAGGACTTTTGTTTGTCTTATATCTTTGGCTATTGTATTGTATGTCCTGCTCTTTGTTGTGTTTTAGGACTTTTGTTTGTCTTCTATCTTTGGCCATTGTATTGTATGTCCTGCTCTTTGTTGTGTTTTAGGACTTTTGTTTGTCTTATATCTTTGGCTATTGTATTGTATGTACTGCTCTTTGTTGTGTTTTAAAACTTTTGTTTGTCTTATATCTTTGGCCATTGTATTGTATGTCCTACTCTTTGTTGTGTTTTAGGACTTTTGTTTGTCTTATATCTTTGGCCATTGTATTGTATGTCCTGCTCTTTGTTGTGTTTTAAGAATTTTGTTTGTCTTATATCTTTGGCCATTGTATTGTATGTCATGCTCTTTGTTGTGTTTTAGGACTTTTGTTTGTCTTATATCTTTGGCCATTGTATTGTATGTCATGCTCTTTGTTGTGTCTTAGGACTTGGTTTGTTTTATATCTTTGGCCATTGTATTGTATGTCATGCTCTTTGTTGTGTTTTAAAACTTTTGTTTGTCTTATATCTTTGGCCATTGTATTGTATGTCCTGCTCTTTGTTGTGTTTTAAAACTTTTGTTTGTCTTATATCTTTAGTCATTGTATTGTATGTCCTGCTCTTTGTTGTGTTTTAGGACTTTTGTTTGTGTCTTATATCTTTGGCCATTGTATTGTATGTCCTGCTCTTTGTTGTGTTTTAGGACTTTGTTTGTCTTATATCTTTGGTCATTGTATTGTATATCCTGCTCTTTTTGTGTTTTAGGACTTTTGTTTGTCTGATATCTTTGGCCATTGTATTGTATGTCATGCTCTTTGTTGTGTTTTAGGACTTTTGTTTGTCTTATATCTTTGGCCATTGTATTGTATGTCCTGCTCTTTGTTGTGTTTTAGGACTTTTGTTTGTCTTATTTCTTTGGCCATTGTATTGTATGTCCTGCTCTTTGTTGTGTTTTAGGACTTTTGTTTGTCTTATATCTTTGGCCATTGTATTGTATGTCATGCTCTTTGTTGTGTTTTAGGACTTTTGTTTGTCTTATATCTTTGGCCATTGTATTGTATGTCATGCTCTTTGTTGTGTTTTAGGAATTTTGTTTGTCTTATATCTTTGGCCATTGTATTGTATGTCCTGCTCTTTGTTGTGTTTTAGGACTTTTGTTTGTCTGATATCTTTGGCCATTGTATTGTATGTCCTGCTCTTTGTTGTGTTTTAAAACTTTTGTTTGTCTTATATCTTTGGCCATTGTATTGTATGTCCTGCTCTTTGTTGTGTTTTAGGACTTTTGTTTGTCTGATATCTTTGGCCATTGTATTGTATGTCCTGCTCTTTGTTGTGTTTTAAAACTTTTGTTTGTCTTATATCTTTGGCCATTGTATTGTATGTCCTGCTCTTTGTTGTGTTTTAGGACTTTTGTTTGTCTTATATCTTTGGCCATTGTATTGTATGTCATGCTCTTTGTTGTGTTTTAAAACTTTTGTTTGTCTTATATCTTTGGCCATTGTATTGTATGTCCTGCTCTTTGTTGTGTTTTAGGACTTTTGTTTGTCTTATATCTTTGGCTATTGTATTGTATGTCCTGCTCTTTGTTGTGTTTTAGGACTTTTGTTTGTCTTCTATCTTTGGCCATTGTATTGTATGTCCTGCTCTTTGTTGTGTTTTAGGACTTTTGTTTGTCTTATATCTTTGGCTATTGTATTGTATGTACTGCTCTTTGTTGTGTTTTAAAACTTTTGTTTGTCTTATATCTTTGGCCATTGTATTGTATGTCCTACTCTTTGTTGTGTTTTAGGACTTTTGTTTGTCTTATATCTTTGGCCATTGTATTGTATGTCCTGCTCTTTGTTGTGTTTTAAGAATTTTGTTTGTCTTATATCTTTGGCCATTGTATTGTATGTCATGCTCTTTGTTGTGTTTTAGGACTTTTGTTTGTCTTATATCTTTGGCCATTGTATTGTATGTCATGCTCTTTGTTGTGTCTTAGGACTTGGTTTGTTTTATATCTTTGGCCATTGTATTGTATGTCATGCTCTTTGTTGTGTTTTAAAACTTTTGTTTGTCTTATATCTTTGGCCATTGTATTGTATGTCCTGCTCTTTGTTGTGTTTTAAAACTTTTGTTTGTCTTATATCTTTAGTCATTGTATTGTATGTCCTGCTCTTTGTTGTGTTTTAGGACTTTTGTTTGTGTCTTATATCTTTGGCCATTGTATTGTATGTCCTGCTCTTTGTTGTGTTTTAGGACTTTGTTTGTCTTATATCTTTGGTCATTGTATTGTATATCCTGCTCTTTTTGTGTTTTAGGACTTTTGTTTGTCTGATATCTTTGGCCATTGTATTGTATGTCATGCTCTTTGTTGTGTTTTAGGACTTTTGTTTGTCTTATATCTTTGGCCATTGTATTGTATGTCCTGCTCTTTGTTGTGTTTTAGGACATTTGTTTGTCTTATTTCTTTGGCCATTGTATTGTATGTCCTGCTCTTTGTTGTGTTTTAGGACTTTTGTTTGTCTTATATCTTTGGCCATTGTATTGTATGTCATGCTCTTTGTTGTGTTTTAGGACTTTTGTTTGTCTTATATCTTTGGCCATTGTATTGTATGTCATGCTCTTTGTTGTGTTTTAGGAATTTTGTTTGTCTTATATCTTTGGCCATTGTATTGTATGTCCTGCTCTTTGTTGTGTTTTAGGACTTTTGTTTGTCTGATATCTTTGGCCATTGTATTGTATGTCCTGCTCTTTGTTGTGTTTTAAAACTTTTGTTTGTCTTATATCTTTGGCCATTGTATTGTATGTCCTGCTCTTTGTTGTGTTTTAGGACTTTTGTTTGTCTGATATCTTTGGCCATTGTATTGTATGTCCTGCTCTTTGTTGTGTTTTAAAACTTTTGTTTGTCTTATATCTTTGGCCATTGTATTGTATGTCCTGCTCTTTGTTGTGTTTTAGGACTTTTGTTTGTCTTATATCTTTGGCCATTGTATTGTATGTCATGCTCTTTGTTGTGTTTTAAAACTTTTGTTTGTCTTATATCTTTGGCCATTGTATTGTATGTTCTGCTCTTTGTTGTGTTTTAGGACTTTGTTTGTCTTATATCTTTGGTCATTGTATTGTATATCCTGCTCTTTTTGTGTTTTAGGACTTTTGTTTGTCTGATATCTTTGACCATTGTATTGTATGTCATGCTCTTTGTTGTGTTTTAGGACTTTGTTTGTCTTATATCTTTGGCCATTGTATTGTATGTCCTGCTCTTTGTTGTGTTTTAGGACTTTTGTTTGTCTTATATCTTTGGCCATTGTATTGTATGTCCTGCTCTTTGTTGTGTTTTAGGACTTTTGTTTGTCTTATATCTTTGGCCATTGTATTGTATGTCATGCTCTTTGTTGTGTTTTAGGACTTTTGTTTGTCTGATATCTTTGGCCATTGTATTGTATGTCATGCTCTTTGTTGTGTTTTAGGAATTTTGTTTGTCTTATATCTTTGGCCATTGTATTGTATGTCCTGCTCTTTGTTGTGTTTTAGGACTTTTGTTTGTCTTATATCTTTGGCCATTGTATTGTATGTCCTGCTCTTTGTTGTGTTTTAGGACTTTTGTTTGTCTTATATCTTTGGCCATTGTATTGTATGTCCTGCTCTTTGTTGTGTTTTAGGACTTTTGTTTGTCTTATATCTTTGGCCATTGTATTGTATGTCATGCTCTTTGTTGTGTTTTATGACTTTTTTTGTCTTATATCTTTAGTCATTGTATTGTATGTCCTGCTCTTTGTTGTGTTTTAAAACTTTTGTTTGTCTTATATCTTTAGTCATTGTATTGTATGTCCTGCTCTTTGTTGTGTTTTAGGACTTTTGTTTGTGTTATATCTTTGGCCATTGTATTGTATGTCATGCTCTTTGTTGTGTTTTAGGACTTTGTTTGTCTTATATCTTTGGCCATTGTATTGTATGTCATGCTCTTTGTTGTGTTTTAGGACTTTTGTTTGTCTTATATCTTTGGCCATTGTATTGTATGTCCTGCTCTTTGTTGTGTTTTAGGACTTTTGTTTGTCTTATATCTTTGGCTATTGCATTGTATGTCCTGCTCTTTGTTGTGTTTTAGGACTTTTGTTTGTCTTATATCTTTGGCCATTGCATTGTATGTCCTGCTCTTTGTTATGTTTTAGGACTTTTGTTTGTCTTATATCTTTGGCTATTGCATTGTATGTCCTGCTCTTTGTTGTGTTTTAGGACTTTTGTTTGTCTTATATCTTTGGCCATTGTATTGTATGTCATGCTCTTTGTTGTGTTTTAGGACTTTTGTTTGTCTTATATCTTTGGCCATTGCATTGTATGTCCTGCTCTTTGTTATGTTTTAGGACTTTTGTTTGTCTTATATCTTTGGCCATTGTATTGTATGTCCTGCTCTTTGTTGTGTTTTAGGACTTTTGTTTGTCTTATATCTTTGGCCATTGTATTGTATGTCATGCTCTTTGTTGTGTTTTAGGACTTTTGTTTGTCTTATATCTTTGGCCATTGTATTGTATGTCCTGCTCTTTGTTGTGATTTAGGACTTTTGTTTGTCTTATATCGTTGGCCATTGTATTGTATGTCCTGCTCTTTGTTGTGTTTTAGGACTTTTGTTTGTCTTATATCTTTGGCCATTGTATTGTATGTCCTACTCTTTGTTGTGTTTTAAAACTTTTGTTTGTCTTATATCTTTGGCCATTGTATTGTATGTCCTGCTCTTTGTTGTGTTTTAGGACTTCTGTTTGTCTTATATCTTTGGCCATTGTATTGTATGTCATGCTCTTTGTTGTGTTTTAGGACTTTTGTTTGTCTTATATCTTTGGCTATTGTATTGTATGTCCTGCTCTTTGTTGTGTTTTAAAACTTTTGTTTGTCTTATATCTTTGGCCATTGAATTGCATGTCCTGCTCTTTGTTGTGTTTTAGGACTTTTGTTTGTCTTATATCTTTGACCATTGTATTGTATGTCATGCTCTTTGTTGTGTTTTAGGACTTTTGTTTGTCTTATACCGTTAGTCATTGTATTGTATGTCATGCTCTTTGTTGTGTTTTAGGACTTTTGTTTGTCTTCTATCTTTGGCTATTGTATTGTATGTCCTGCTCTTTGTTGTGTTTTAGGACTTTTGTTTGTCTTATATCTTTGGCCATTGTATTGTATGTCCTGCTCTTTGTTATGTTTTAGGACTTTTGTTTGTCTTATATCTTTTGCCATTGTATTGTATGTCCTGCTCTTTGTTGTGTTTTAGGACTTTTGTTTGTCTTATATCTTTGGCCATTGTATTGTATGTCGTGCTCTTTGTTGTGTTTTAGGACTTTTGTTTGTCTTATATCTTTGGCCATTGTATTGTATGTCATGCTCTTTGTTGTGTTTTAGGACTTTTGTTTGTCTTATATCTTTGGCCATTGTATTGTATGTCCTGCTCTTTGTTGTGTTTTATGACTTTTTTTGTCTTATATCTTTAGTCATTGTATTGTATGTCCTGCTCTTTGTTGTGTTTTAAAACTTTTGTTTGTCTTATATCTTTGGCCATTGTATTGTATGTCCTGCTCTTTGTTGTGTTTTAAAACTTTTGTTTGTCTTATATCTTTGGCTATTGTATTGCATGTCCTGCTCTTTGTTGTGATTTAGGACTTTTGTTTGTCTTATATCTTTGGCTATTGTATTGTATGTCCTGCTCTTTGTTGTGTTTTAGGACTTTTGTTTGTCTTATATCTTTGGCTATTGCATTGTATGTCCTTCTCTTTGTTGTGTTTTAGGACTTTTGTTTTTCTTATATCTTTGGCCATTGCATTGTATGTCCTGCTCTTTGTTATGTTTTAGGACTTTTGTTTGTCTTATATCTTTGGCCATTGTATTGTATGTCATGCTCTTTGTTGTGTTTTAGGACTTTTGTTTGTCTTATATCTTTGGCCATTGTATTGTATGTCATGCTCTTTGTTGTGTTTTAGGACTTTTGTTTTTCTTATATCTTTGGCCATTGTATTGTATGTCCTACTCTTTGTTGTGTTTTAAAACTTTTGTTTGTCTTATGTCTTTGGCCATTGTATTGTATGTCCTGCTCTTTGTTGTGTTTTAGGACTTTTGTTTGTCTTATATCTTTGGCCATTGTATTGTATGTCCTGCTCTTTGTTGTGTTTTAGGACTTTTGTTTGTCTTATATCTTTGGCCATTGTATTGTATGTCATGCTCTTTGTTGTGTTTTAGGACTTTTGTTTGTCTTATATCTTTGGCTATTGTATTGTATGTCCTGCTCTTTGTTGTGTTTTAAAACTTTTGTTTGTCTTATATCTTTGGCCATTGTATTGCATGTCCTGCTCTTTGTTGTGTTTTAGGACTTTTGTTTGTCTTATATCTTTGGCCATTGTATTGTATGTCATGCTCTTTGTTGTGTTTTAGGACTTTTGTTTGTCTTATACCGTTAGTCATTGTATTGTATGTCCTGCTCTTTGTTGTGTTTTAGGACTTTTGGTTGCTTATATCTTTGGCCATTGTATTGTATGTCATGCTCTTTGTTGTGTTTTAGGACTTTTGTTTGTCTTCTATCTTTGGCTATTGTATTGTATGTCCTGCTCTTTGTTGTGTTTTAGGACTTTTGTTTGTCTTATATCTTTGGCTATTGTATTGTAAGTCATGCTCTTTGTTGTGTTTTAGGACTTTTGTTTGTCTTATATCTTTGGCCATTGTATTGTATGTCCTGCTCTTTGTTGTGTTTTAGGACTTTTGTTTGTCTTATATCTTTTGCCATTGTATTGTATGTCCTGCTCTTTGTTGTGTTTTAGGACTTTTGTTTGTCTTATATCTTTGGCTATTGTATTGCATGTCCTGCTCTTTGTTGTGTTTTAGGACTTTTGGTTGCTTATATCTTTGGCCATTGTATTGTATGTCATGCTCTTTGTTGTGTTTTAGGACTTTTGTTTGTCTTATATCTTTGGCTATTGTATTGCATGTCCTGCTCTTTGTTGTGTTTTAGGACTTTTGTTTGTCTTATATCTTTTGCCATTGTATTGTATGTCCTGCTCTTTGTTGTGTTTTAGGACTTTTGTTTGTCTTATATCTTTGGCTATTGTATTGCATGTCCTGCTCTTTGTTGTGTTTTAGGACTTTTGGTTGCTTATATCTTTGGCCATTGTATTGTATGTCCTGCTCTTTGTTGTGTTTTAGGACTTTTGTTTGTCTTATATCTTTGGCTATTGTATTGCATGTCCTGCGCTTTGTTGTGTTTTAGGACTTTTGGTTGCTTATATCTTTGGCCATTGTATTGTATGTCATGCTCTTTGTTGTGTTTTAGGACTTTTGTTTGTCTTATATCTTTGGCCATTGTATTGTAAGTCATGCTCTTTGTTGTGTTTTAGGACTTTTGTTTGTCTTATATCTTTGGCCATTGTATTGTATGTCCTGCTCTTTGTTGTGTTTTAGGACTTTTGCTTGTCTTATATCTTTGGCCATTGTATTGTATGTCCTGCTCTTTGTTGTGTTTTAGGACTTTTGTTTGTCTTATATCTTTGGCCATTGTATTGTATGTCATGCTCTTTGTTGTGTTTTAGGACTTTTGTTTGTCTTATATCTTTGGCTATTGTATTGTATGTCCTGCTCTTTGTTGTGTTTTAAAACTTTTGTTTGTCTTATATCTTTGGCCATTGTATTGTATGTCCTGCTCTTTGTTGTGTTTTAGGACTTTTGTTTGTCTTATATCTTTGGCCATTGTATTGTATGTCATGCTCTTTGTTGTGTTTTAGGACTTTTGTTTGTCTTATATCTTTGGCCATTGTATTGTATGTCCTGCTCTTTGTTGTGTTTTAGGACTTTTGTTTGTCTTATATCTTTGGCCATTGTATTGTATGTCATGCTCTTTGTTGTGTTTTAGGACTTTTGTTTGTCTTATATCTTTGGCTATTGTATTGTATGTCCTGCTCTTTGTTGTGTTTTAAAACTTTTGTTTGTCTTATATCTTTGGCCATTGTATTGCATGTCCTGCTCTTTGTTGTGTTTTAGGACTTTTGTTTGTCTTATACCGTTAGTCATTGTATTGTATGTCCTGCTCTTTGTTGTGTTTTAGGACTTTTGGTTGTCTTATACCGTTAGTCATTGTATTGTATGTCCTGCTCTTTGTTGTGTTTTAGGACTTTTGGTTGCTTATATCTTTGGCCATTGTATTGTATGTCATGCTCTTTGTTGTGTTTTAGGACTTTTGTTTGTCTTCTATCTTTGGCCATTGCATTGTATGTCATGCTCTTTGTTGTGTTTTAGGACTTTTGGTTGCTTATATCTTTGGCCATTGTATTGTATGTCTTACTCTTTGTTGTGTTTTAGGACTTTTGTTTGTCTTATATCTTTGGCTATTGTATTGTATGTCCTGCTCTTTGTTGTGTTTTAAAACTTTTGTTTGTCTTATATCTTTGGCCATTGTATTGTATGTCCTGCTCTTTGTTGTGTTTTAGGACTTTTGTTTGTCTTATATCTTTGGCCATTGTATTGTATGTCCTGCTCTTTGTTGTGTTTTAGGACTTTTGTTTGTCTTATATCTTTGGCCATTGTATTGTATGTCATGCTCTTTGTTGTGTTTTAGGACTTTTGTTTGTCTTATATCTTTGGCTATTGTATTGTATGTCCTGCTCTTTGTTGTGTTTTAGGACTTTTGTTTGTCTTATATCTTTGGCCATTGTATTGTATGTCCTGCTCTTTGTTGTGTTTTAGGACTTTTGTTTGTCTTATATCTTTGGCCATTGTATTGTATGTCCTGCTCTTTGTTGTGTTTTAGGACTTTTGGTTGCTTATATCTTTGGCCATTGTATTGTATGTCATGCTCTTTGTTGTGTTTTAGGACTTTTGTTTGTCTTCTATCTTTGGCCATTGCATTGTATGTCATGCTCTTTGTTGTGTTTTAGGACTTTTGGTTGCTTATATCTTTGGCCATTGTATTGTATGTCTTACTCTTTGTTGTGTTTTAGGACTTTTGTTTGTCTTATATCTTTGGCCATTGCATTGTATGTCATGCTCTTTGTTGTGTTTTAAAACTTTTGTTTGTCTGATATCTTTGGCCATTGTCTTGTATGTTTGTCTGATATCTTATATCTTTGGCCATTGTATTGGATGTCCTGCTCTTTGTTGTGTTTTAAAACTTTTGTTTGTCTTATATCTTTGGCCATTGTATTGTATGTCCTGCTCTTTGTTGTGTTTTAGGACTTTTGTTTGTCTTATATCTTTGGCCATTGTATTGTATGTCATGCTCTTTGTTGTGTTTTAGGACTTTTGTTTGTCTTATATCTTTGGCCATTGTATTGTATGTCCTGCTCTTTGTTGTGTTTTAAAACTTTTGTTTGTCTTATATCTTTGGCCATTGTATTGTATGTCCTGCTCTTTGTTGTGTTTTAGGACTTTTGTTTGTCTTATATCTTTGGCCATTGTATTGTATGTCATGCTCTTTGTTGTGTTTTAGGACTTTTGTTTGTCTTATATCTTTGGCCATTGTATTGTATGTCCTGCTCTTTGTTGTGTTTTAGGACTTTTGTTTGTCTTATATCTTTGGCCATTGTATTGTATATCATGCTCTTTGTTGTGTTTTAGGACTTTTGTTTGTCTTATATCTTTGGCTATTGTATTGTATGTCCTGCTCTTTGTTGTGTTTTAAAACTTTTGTTTGTCTTATATCTTTGGCCATTGCATTGCATGTCCTGCTCTTTGTTGTGTTTTAGGACTTTTGTTTGTCTTATATCTTTGGCCATTGTATTGTATGTCATGCTCTTTGTTGTGTTTTAGGACTTTTGTTTGTCTTATACCGTTAGTCATTGTATTGTATGTCCTGCTCTTTGTTGTGTTTTAGGACTTTTGGTTGCTTATATCTTTGGCCATTGTATTGTATGTCATGCTCTTTGTTGTGTTTTAGGACTTTTGTTTGTCTTCTATCTTTGGCTATTGTATTGTATGTCCTGCTCTTTGTTGTGTTTTAGGACTTTTGTTTGTCTTATATCTTTGGCCATTGTATTGTATGTCCTGCTCTTTGTTGTGTTTTAGGACTTTTGTTTGTCTTATATCTTTTGCCATTGTATTGTATGTCCTGCTCTTTGTTGTGTTTTAGGACTTTTGTTTGTCTTATATCTTTGGCTATTGTATTGCATGTCCTGCTCTTTGTTGTGTTTTAGGACTTTTGGTTGCTTATATCTTTGGCCATTGTATTGTATGTCATGCTCTTTGTTGTGTTTTAGGACTTTTGTTTGTCTTCTATCTTTGGCCATTGTATTGTATGTCCTGCTCTTTGTTGTGTTTTAGGACTTTTGTTTGTCTTATATCTTTGGCCATTGTATTGTATGTCATGCTCTTTGTTGTGTTTTAGGACTTTTGTTTGTCTTATATCTTTGGCTATTGTATTGTAAGTCATGCTCTTTGTTGTGTTTTAGGACTTTTGTTTGTCTTATATCTTTGGCCATTGTATTGTATGTCCTGCTCTTTGTTGTGTTTTAGGACTTTTGCTTGTCTTATATCTTTGGCCATTGTATTGTATGTCCTGCTCTTTGTTGTGTTTTAGGACTTATTTTTGTCTTATATCTTTGGCTATTGTATTGCTTGTCCTGCTCTTTGTTGTGTTATAAAACTTTTGCTTGTCTTATATCTTTGGCTATTGTATTGTATGTCTTACTCTTTGTTGTGTTTTAGGACTTTTGTTTGTCTTATATCTTTGGCCATTGTATTGTATGTCATGCTCTTTGTTGTGTTTTAAAACTTTTGTTTGTCTGATATCTTTGGCCATTGTCTTGTATGTTTGTCTGATATCTTATATCTTTGGCCATTGTATTGGATGTCCTGCTCTTTGTTGTGTTTTAAAACGTTTGTTTGTCTTATATCTTTGGCCATTGTATTGTATGTCCTGCTCTTTGTTGTGTTTTAAAACTTTTGTTTGTCTTATATCTTTGGCCATTGCATTGTATATCCTGCTCTTTGTTGTGTTTTAGGAATTTTGTTTGTCTTATATCTTTGGCCATTGTATTGTATGTCTTACTCTTTGTTGTGTTTTAGGACCTTTGTTTGTCTTATATCTTTGGCCATTGTATTGTATGTCATGCTCTTTGTTGTGTTTTAAAACTTTTGTTTGTCTGATATCTTTGGCCATTGTCTTGTATGTTTGTCTGATATCTTATATCTTTGGCCATTGTATTGGATGTCCTGCTCTTTGTTGTGTTTTAAAACTTTTGTTTGTCTTATATCTTTGGCCATTGTATTGTATGTCCTGCTCTTTGTTGTGTTTTAGGACTTTTGTTTGTCTTATATCTTTGGCCATTGTATTGTATGTCCTGCTCTTTGTTGTGTTTTAGGACTTTTGTTTGTCTTATATCTTTGGCTATTGTATTGTATGTCCTGCTCTTTGTTGTGTTTTAGGAATGTTGTTTGTTTTATATCTTTGGCTATTGTATTGTATATCCTGCTCTTTGTTGTGTTTTAGGAATTTTGTTTGTCTTATATCTTTGGCCATTGTATTGTATGTCTTACTCTTTGTTGTGCTTTAGGACCTTTGTTTGTCTTATATCTTTGGCCATTGTATTGTATGTCATGCTCTTTGTTGTGTTTTAAAACTTTTGTTTGTCTGATATCTTTGGCCATTGTCTTGTATGTTTGTCTGATATCTTATATCTTTGGCCATTGTATTGGATGTCCTGCTCTTTGTTGTGTTTTAAAACTTTTGTTTGTCTTATATCTTTGGCCATTGTATTGTATATCCTGCTCTTTGTTGTGTTTTAGGACTTTTGTTTGTCTTATATCTTTGGCCATTGTATTGTATGTCCTGCTCTTTGTTGTGTTTTAGGACTTTTGTTTGTCTTATATCTTTGGCTATTGTATTGTATGTCCTGCTCTTTGTTGTGTTTTAGGAATGTTGTTTGTCTTATATCTTTGGCTATTGTATTGTATATCCTGCTCTTTGTTGTGTTTTAGGAATTTTGTTTGTCTTATATCTTTGGCCATTGTATTGTATGTCTTACTCTTTGTTGTGTTTTAGGACCTTTGTTTGTCTTATATCTTTGGCCATTGTATTGTATGTCATGCTCTTTGTTGTGTTTTAAAACTTTTGTTTGTCTGATATCTTTGGCCATTGTCTTGTATGTTTGTCTGATATCTTATATCTTTGGCCATTGTATTGGATGTCCTGCTCTTTGTTGTGTTTTAAAACTTTTGTTTGTCTTATATCTTTGGCCATTGTATTGTATGTCCTGCTCTTTGTTGTGTTTTAGGACTTTTGTTTGTCTTATATCTTTGGCCATTGTATTGTATGTCCTGCTCTTTGTTGTGTTTTAGGACTTTTGTTTGTCTTATATCTTTGGCTATTGTATTGTATGTCCTGCTCTTTGTTGTGTTTTAGGAATGTTGTTTGTCTTATATCTTTGGCTATTGTATTGTATATCCTGCTCTTTGTTGTGTTTTAGGAATTTTGTTTGTCTTATATCTTTGGCCATTGTATTGTATGTCTTACTCTTTGTTGTGTTTTAGGACCTTTGTTTGTCTTATATCTTTGGCCATTGTATTGTATGTCATGCTCTTTGTTGTGTTTTAAAACCTTTGTTTGTCTGATATCTTTGGCCATTGTCTTGTATGTTTGTCTGATATCTTATATCTTTGGCCATTGTATTGGATGTCCTGCTCTTTGTTGTGTTTTAAAACTTTTGTTTGTCTTATATCTTTGGCCATTGTATTGTATGTCCTGCTCTTTGTTGTGTTTTAGGACTTTTGTTTGTCTTATATCTTTGGCCATTGTATTGTATGTCCTGCTCTTTGTTGTGTTTTAGGACTTTTGTTTGTCTTATATCTTTGGCTATTGTATTGTATGTCCTGCTCTTTGTTGTGTTTTAGGAATGTTGTTTGTCTTATATCTTTGGCTATTGTATTGTATATCCTGCTCTTTGTTGTGTTTTAGGAATTTTGTTTGTCTTATATCTTTGGCCATTGTATTGTATGTCCTGCTCTTTGTTGTGTTTTAGGACTTTTGTTTGTCTTATATCTTTGGTCATTGCATTGTATGTCCTGCTCTTTGTTGTGTTTTAGGACTTTAGGTCGGTGGTTTTCTCCGGGTATTCCAGTATTCTCCATCAATAAAACTGATCGTCACGATATACCTGAAATATTGATGAAGTTGACGTAAAACACCATACTCCCCAAACAAAAGAAGACCAACATAACACATACCATACTACAGTAGCCATCTTATAAGATTATCTTCACCAAATACCACCCTCTTATCACGTCAGAAATCATGCACCGAGGTAGTAAAATACTACTGAATTCTCCACCTCAAGAGAGGCCACTCCTCTTTAAAGGCCATTTTCATTACAGACCATCTCTATTATCAAGAGAGGCCACTCCTCTTTAAAGGCCATATTCACCAAAGACCATCTCTATTATCATGCCAGATATCATGCACTGAGGTAGTAAAATACTACTGAATTCTCCACCTCAAGAGAGGCCACTCCTCTTTAAAGGCCATTTTCACCACAGACCATCTCTATTGTCAAGAGAGGCAACTCCTCTTTAAAGGCCATATTCCCCAAAGACCATCTCTATTATCAGGCCAGAAGTCATGCACTGAGGTAGTAAAATACTACTTAATTCTCCACCTCAAGGGAGGCCACTCCTCTTTAAAGGCCAAATTCACCACAGACCATCTCTATTATCAGGACAGATATCATGCACCGAGGTAGTAAAATACTACTGAATTCTCCACCTCAAGAGATGCCACTTCTCTTTAAAGGCCATATTCACCAAAGACCATCTTTATTATCAAGAGAGGCCACTCCTCTTTAAAGGCCATATTCACCAAAGACCATCTCTATTATCAGGCCAGATATCATGCACTGAGGTAGTAAAATACTACTGAATTCTCCACCTCAAGAGAGGCCACTCCTCTTTAAAGGCCATTTTCACCACAGACCATCTCTATTGTCAAGAGAGGCCACTCCTCTTTAAAGGCCATATTCCCCAAAGACCATCTCTATTATCAGGCCAGAAATCATGCACTGAGGTAGTAAAATACTATTGAATTCTCCACCTCAAGAGAGGCCACTTCTCTTTAAAGGCCATATTCACCAAAGACCATCTTTATTATCAAGAGAGGCCATTCCTCTTTAAAGGCCATATTCACCAAAGACCATCTCTATTATCAGGCCAGAAGTCATGCACTGAGGTAGTAAAATACTACTGAATTCTCCACCTCAAGAGAGGCCACTCCTCTTTAAAGGCCATTTTCACCACAGACCTCTCTATTATCAAGAGAGGCCATTCCTCTTTAAAGGTCATATTCACCACAGACCATCTCTATTATCAGGCCAGAAATCATGCACCGAGGTAGTAAAATACTGCTGAATTCTCCACCTCAAGGGAGGCCACTACTCTTTAAAGGCCATTTTCACCACACACCATCTCTATTATCAGGCCAGATATCTTGCACTGAGGTAGTAAAATACTACTGAATTCTCCACCTCAAGGGAGGCAACTCCTCTTTAAAGGCCATTTTCACCACAGACCATCTCTATTATCAGGCCAGAAATCATGCACCGAGGTAGTAAAATACTACTGAATTCTCCACCTCAAGGGAGGCAACTCCTCTTTAAAGGCCATTTTCACCACAGACCATCTTTATTATCAGGACAGATATCATGCACCGAGGTAGTAAAATACTACCAAATTGTTCCCCTCAAGAGATGCCACTCCTCTTTAAAGGCCATATTCACCAAAGACCATCTTTATTATCAAGAGAGGCCACTCCTCTTTAAAGGCCATATTCACCAAAGACCATCTTTATTATCAAGAGAGGCCACTCCTCTTTAAAGGCCATATTCACCAAAGACCATCTTTATTATCAAGAGAGGCCACTCCTCTTTAAAGGCCATATTCACCAAAGACCATCTTTATTATCAAGAGAGGCCACTCCTCTTTAAAGGCCATATTCACCAAAGACCATCTTTATTATCAAGAGAGGCTACTCCTCTTTAAAGGCCATATTCACCATAGACCATCTCTATTATCAAGAGAGGCCACTCCTCTTTAAAGGCCATTTTCACCACAGACCATCTCTATTATCAGGCCAGATGTCATGCACTGAGGTAGTAAAATACTACTAAATTCTCCCCCTGAAGAGATGCCACTCTTCTCATGAGGCTACTATATTACCCCCCTAAAGAGATGCCATTCCTCTTATAAGGCTACTAAATTGTCCCCCTGAAGAGATGCCACTCCTCTTAGGAGGCTACCTTTTCATTACAGAAGGTGTGGCCGCATGAGAGGGGGATACCTGTATTATCTTATATTACCTTGGTAACACTTGATCCAATAATTGTTCTGACTTTTTCTTCTCCTCTAGGAATGCCTCTGTCCTCTGACCTACTAAATCCTCAAGGTTGTTGGCGTACTGTTCCATCCTCCTGATGAGGGAGTCCAGGATATTATGACTATTTGATATCCTATAAACGGAAAAAATCAGATTTGATTTGATTTGATTTATTGTGTTTAACGCCACTTTCAGCAATATTTCAGCTATATCATGGCGACCAGTTTTAGTGGTGGAAGAAGCGGGAGTACCCGGTGAGAACCACCGACCATGGGCAAGCAACTGGTAAATTTTATCGCTTGTGGCTGTGAGTCGAGTGCACCCTTTTTGTAATTTACACAGCTGGGCGCGAACCCACGCCGTATTGGTGATATGCTTGTATTATAAGTTATTTACGTTGATATCCGTAGATATGGAGATTTTAACACCCTGAAGTAGCCAAGTACATCCTGAGGCGCAGTCGAAGGGTGTACAGGCTACTGATGGGTGTTATAATCTCCATATTTACGGATATGAACGTAACTAACGAATTTATCCCCGACTATGGTCAAAAATAAGACATTTTGGACCCCGGCGGGCCACGTAAAAGTGGCGTTTTCTTTGTTTTTTGAAAGAATAAGAAACAATATGAAAGTTTCGAGTGTTTGTTACCCGGTGTAGGGTATTACCTTTGGTAGAGCCCTACAGTTGATAAAATTAACAGTTTTCTATTCAATATATAGCCAAAATTAACTAAATTTGATTTTGGAGCTTAACGTCGCAAGTTTTGACGTCATATTATCCCCGTTTTGAAAATTATAACAACATTTGATTGGTTAAATGGCTAGTTACACCCGGTAATATGGCCTAGCAACACCCGGAAATATGTTTTTTTTGACCGGGGTTTTAACCAATCAAAATTTTCAAGCCGGGGATAAGAGTTGTTATGTAACTACCTAACTCATTGAACCTACGGGCCCTTGGATCATATATATGACATATACTAAGTGACAATTACGTCTTTTATAGTTTTGGTGGGGTCACGTGTTGCTCATCTTTTAAGGTTTTGGTGGGGTCACGTGCTGCTCATCTTTTAATGTTTTGGTGGGGTCACGTGATGCTCATCTTTTAATGTTTTGGTGGGGTCACGTGTTGCTCATCTTTTAATATTTTGGTGGAGTCACGTGTTGCTCATCTTTTAATGTTTTGGTGGAGTCACGTGTTGCTCATCTTTTAATGTTTTGGTGGAGTCACGTGTTGCTCATCTTTTAATGTTTTGGTGGGGTCACGTGTTGCTCATCTTTTAAGGTTTTGGTGGAGTCACGTGTTGCTCATCTTTTAATGATTTGGTGGAGTCACGTGTTGCTCATCTTTTAATGTTTTGGTGGGGGTCACGTGTTGCTCATCTTTTAATGTTTTGGTGGGGTCACGTGTTGCTCATCTTTTAATGTTTTGGTGGGGTCACGTGTTGCTCATCTTTTAATGTTTTGGTGGAGTCACGTGTTGCTCATCTTTTAATGTTTTGGTGGAGTCACGTGTTGCTCATCTTTTAATGTTTTGGTGGAGTCACGTGTTGCTCATCTTTTAATGTTTTGGTGGAGTCACGTGTTGCTCATCTTTTAATGTTTTGGTGGGGTCACGTGTTGCTCATCTTTTAAGGTTTTGGTGGAGTCACGTGTTGCTCATCTTTTAAGGTTTTGGTGGAGTCACGTGATGCTCATCTTTTAATGTTTTGGTGGGGGTCACGTGTTGCTCATCTTTTAAGGTTTTGGTGGAGTCACGTGTTGCTCATCTTTTAAGGTTTTGGTGGAGTCACGTGTTGCTCATCTTTTAATGTTTTGGTGGAGTCACGTGTTGCTCATCTTTTAATGTTTTGGTGGGGTCACGTGTTGCTCATCTTTTAAGGTTTTGGTGGAGTCACGTGTTGCTCATCTTTTAAGGTTTTGGTGGAGTCACGTGTTGCTCATCTTTTAATGTTTTGGTGGGGTCACGTGTTGCTCATCTTTTAAGGTTTTGGTGGAGTCACGTGTTGCTCATCTTTTAATGTTTTGGTGGGGGTCACGTGTTGCTCATCTTTTAAGGTTTTGGTGGGGGTCACGTGTTGCTCATCTTTTAATGTTTTGGTGGAGTCACGTGTTGCTCATCTTTTAATGTTTTGGTGGAGTCACGTGTTGCTCATCTTTTAAGGTTTTGGTGGAGTCACGTGTTGCTCATCTTTTAATGTTTTGGTGGGGTCACGTGTTGCTCATCTTTTAAGGTTTTGGTGGGGGTCACGTGTTGCTCATCTTTTAATGTTTTGGTGGGGTCACGTGTTGCTCATCTTTTAATGATTTGGTGGGGTCACGTGTTGCTCATCTTTTAAGGTTTTGGTGGAGTCACGTGTTGCTCATCTTTTAATGTTTTGGTGGGGTCACGTGTTGCTCATCTTTTAAGGTTTTGGTGGAGTCACGTGTTGCTCATCTTTTAAAGTTTTGGTGGGGGTCACGTGTTGCTCATCTTTTAATGTTTTGGTGGGGTCACGTGTTGCTCATCTTTTAATGTTTTGGTGGGGTCACGTGTTGCTCATCTTTTAATGTTTTGGTGGGGTCACGTGTTGCTCATCTTTTAAGGTTTTGGTGGAGTCACGTGTTGCTCATCTTTTAATGTTTTGGTGGAGTCACGTGTTGCTCATCTTTTAATGTTTTGGTGGGGTCACGTGTTGCTCATCTTTTAAGGTTTTGGTGGAGTCACGTGTTGCTCATCTTTTAAAGTTTTGGTGGGGTCACGTGTTGCTCATCTTTTAATGTTTTGGTGGGGTCACGTGTTGCTCATCTTTTAATGTTTTGGTGGGGTCACGTGTTGCTCATCTTTTAAGGTTTTGGTGGAGTCACGTGTTGCTCATCTTTTAATGTTTTGGTGGAGTCACGTGTTGCTCATCTTTTAATGTTTTGGTGGAGTCACGTGTTGCTCATCTTTTAAGGTTTTGGTGGAGTCACGTGTTGCTCATCTTTCAATGTTTTGGTGGAGTCACGTGTTGCTCATCTTTTAAAGTTTTGGTGGGGGTCACGTGTTGCTCATCTTTTAATGTTTTGGTGGGGGTCACGTGTTGCTCATCTTTCAATGTTTTGGTGGAGTCACGTGTTGCTCATCTTTCAATGTTTTGGTGGAGTCACGTGTTGCTCATCTTTTAAAGTTTTGGTGGGGTCACGTGTTGCTCATCTTTTAAGGTTTTGGTGGAGTCACGTGTTGCTCATCTTTCAATGTTTTGGTGGAGTCACGTGTTGCTCATCTTTTAAAGTTTTGGTGGGGGTCACGTGTTGCTCATCTTTTAATGTTTTGGTGGGGGTCACGTGTTGCTCATCTTTCAATGTTTTGGTGGGGTCACGTGTTGCTCATCTTTCAATGTTTTGGTGGAGTCACGTGTTGCTCATCTTTCAATGTTTTGGTGGAGTCACGTGTTGCTCATCTTTTAAAGTTTTGGTGGGGGTCACGTGTTGCTCATCTTTTAATGTTTTGGTGGGGGTCACGTGTTGCTCATCTTTCAATGTTTTGGTGGGGTCACGTGTTGCTCATCTTTTAAGGTTTTGGTGGGGTCACGTGTTGCTCATCTTTCAATGTTTTGGTGGAGTCACCTGTTGCTCATCTTTTAAAGTTTTGGTGGGGGTCACGTGTTGCTCATCTTTTAATGTTTTGGTGGAGTCACGTGTTGCTCATCTTTTAATGTTTTGGTGGAGTCACGTGTTGCTCATCTTTTAATGTTTTGGTGGAGTCACGTGTTGCTCATCTTTTAAGGTTTTTGTTTTGTTCTATTATATGACTTTACGTTCTGAGTTCCGTTTTGTGATGTCCATTGCGATTTCCACATAAAAAAAAATATTTACGTAATTTGTATTTGTTTGTGTATGGTGGTGTCTAATACATGTTGTGTTGTGTTATTCTTCGTATTGTGTACCCTGTGTTGCGGGTTTCTCTGGATTGTCCATTTTTGATTGCTCCTTCGGTATTCTCTAACGTTTATTTATATGACATATACTAAGTGACCATAACGTCTTTTATATTTTACATAGATTATTTAAGTCTATAAAAATTTCCCTTATATTTACCTCGTCTATGTCTAGTAAGAATAATTTCAATTAGAATTAAGGATTCGAATCTAGACGAATTTAGAAATAATACATCTAATCTAGCTTAATGAGGAATTGAGGATTGTAGTCTAGCTTCAGTTAGAATGAAGAATATTCTTTTGGTTCCTGTTTGAATTAATAACTTTAAGAATTAATAATCCTGATAGAACGAGAGACTTTAAAAATCGTGTTCATATTGAATATCCCTAAAATATGGAATATACCAGGTCACATTGAATATCCCTAATCATATAGAATGTACCTAATTACATTAAATATATCCAGTCATATTGAAGACATCCCCTCACATTGGATACACCAATATATATTGAACATACCCAGACACGTTGAATATATATCATATTCAATCACATTGAATATAGTCAATTACATTGGATATACCCATACAAAACAGACATACTGAATATATAAAACTATATTGATTATATCCTGTCAAATTGAATATACCCAGTCACATTAAATATACCCAGTCACATTGAATATACCCAGTCACATTGAATATACCAAGCCACATTGAATATACCCAGTCATATTGAATATACCCAGGCAAATTGAATATACCCAGTCACATTGAATATACCCAGTCACATTGAATATACCCAGTCACATTGAATATACCCAGTCACATTGAATATACCCAGTCACATTGAATATACCAAGCCACATTGAATATACCCAGTCATATTGAATATACCCAGGCAAATTGAATATACCCAGTCACATTGAATATACCCAGTCACATTGAATATACCCGGTCACATTGAATATACCCAGTCACATTGAATATACCCAGTCAAATTGAATTTACCCAGTCACATTGAATATACCCAGCCACATTGAATATACCCAGTCACATTGACTATACCCAGTTACATTGAATATACCCAGCCACATTGAAAATACCCAGTTACATTGAACATACCCAGTCACATTGAAAATACCCAGTCACATTGAATATACCCAGCCACATTGAACATACCCAGTCACATTGAAAATACCCAGTCACATTGAATATACCCAGCCACATTGAATATACCCAATCACATTGAATATACCCAGTCACATTGAATATACCCAGCTACATTGAATATACCCAGCCACATTAAATATACCCAGTTACATTGAATATACCCAGCCACATTGAATATACCCAGTTACATTGAAAATACCCAGCCACATTGAATATACCCAGCTACATTGGATACAATCAGTCACTATATCCAGTGACTATACACAATGACATTGAATATACCCAGTCATTATATCCAGTGACTATGCACGTCACTATATCCAGTGACTATTCACAGTTACATTGAATATACCCAGTCACTATATCCAGTAACTACACAGTGACATTGAATATCCCCAGTCACTATACCCAGTAACTATACACAGTGACATTGAATATGCCCAGTCACTATATCCAGTGATTATACACAGTGACGGTGAATATACCCAGTAACTATATCCAGTCACTATACACAGTGACATTGAATATACTCAGTCACTATATCCAGTCACTATACACAGTGACATTGAATATACCCAGTCACGATATCCAGTGACTATACACAGTGACATTGAATATACCCAGTCACGATATCCAGTTACTATACACAGTGACATTGAATATACCCAGTCACTATACACAGTGACATTGAATATACCCAGTCACTATACACAGTGACTATACACAGTGACATTGAATATACTCAGTCACTATATCCAGTGACTATACACAGTGACATTGAATATACCCAGTCACTCTACACAGTGACATTGAATATACCCAGTCACTATATCCAGTGACTATACACAGTGACATTGAAAATACACAGTCACTATATCCTGTGACTATTCACAGTGACATCGAATATATCCAGTCACTATACACAGTCACATTGAATATACCCAGTCACTATACCCAGTGACTATACACAGTTACATTGAATATACTGAGTCATTGTATCCAGTGACTATACACAGAGACATTGAATATACCCAGTCACTATATCCAGTGACCTATGCACAGTGACATTGATTATACCCAGTGACTATATCCAATGACTATACACAGTGACATTGAATATACCCAGTCACTATACCCAGTGACTATACACAGTTACATTGAATATACCAAGTCATTGTATCCAGTGACTATACACAGAGACATTGAATATACCCAGTCACTATATCCAGTGACCTATGCACAGTGACATTGATTATACCCAGTGACTATATCCAGTGACTATGCACAGTGACATTGATTATACACAGTCACTAAATCCCGTGACTATACACAGTGACATCGAATATACCCAGTGACTATACACAGTGACATTTAATATATCCATAGGCCAGTCACTATATCTAGTGATTATACACAGTGACAGTGAATATACCCAGTCACTATACACAGTGACTATACACAGTGACATTGATTATACCCAGTGACTATATCCAGTGACAATACAAAGTGACATTGAATATACCCAGTCACTATATCCAGTGACTATACACAGTGACATTGATTATACACAGTCACTAAATCCCGTGACTATACACAGTGACATGGAATATACCCAGTCACTATACACAGTGACATTGAATATACCTAGTCACTATATCCAGGGACTATACACAGTGACATTGAACATTCCCAGTCACAATATCCAGTGACTATGCGCAGTGGCATTCAATATACCCAGTCACTAGACACAGTGACATTGAATATACCCAGTCACTGTATCCAGTCACTATACACAGTGACATTGAATATACCCAGTCACTATATCCAGTGACATTTAACATGGCCAAACATATTGTATATACCCGGTGATATTCTTTAGCTGTTTCTTGATCGTTCTAAATGTTGGTCTTTTGAATGGATTTTCTTCCCAGCATTCCATCATAAGTTTGACGACTCTGGGTTTGTCTACGTCACTAGGTAGCTGTGGGCGGAAGGGTTGTTGTATTCCACCATCTTTTATTTTACAACTGATCTCTACAATGATAAAGTTTGGATTAATAAGAACACTGCTGTAAGAAGTGTTTCGATGTAATAATTGTATTCTATTTGTAGTAAATATTAAACACTTGTTAATGCTCATTCTGCATACGACTGTCTTTGTTTTTTTTCTGACAAATGACAGCTGCAGGCGATATTGCATTACATAGGGTCTTTGTCGAGCAAAACGTTGGAAATATGAAAACGTCAGAGATAGAACTATGTCAGATATGACATTAAAGTTCCAGAATTTTTCGAATTTTATTTACTTATTCAATTTAGGAAAAGAAATGAGTTCTTCCATTCACTGTTTACCCTTCACGAGTGGGTCTGTGTAGCTCATCTGTGTAGCTCTCTGTATTGTGTTGCTTTGTTTGTCCTCGACTCGTCGTCCTGTGTCTTACTCTTCACGAGTGGGTCTGTGTAGCTCATCTGTGTAGCTCTCTGTATTGTGTTGCTTTGTTTGTCCTCGACTCTTCGTCCTGTGTCTTACCCTTCACGAGTGGGTCTGTGTAGCTCATCTGTGTAGCTCTCTGTATTGTGTTGCTTTGTTTGTCCTCGACTCTTCGTCCTCTGTCTTACTCTTCACAAGTGGGTCTGTGTAGCTCATCTGTGTAGCTCTCTGTATTGTGTTGCTTTGTTTGTCCTCGACTCTTCGTCCTGTGTCTTACTCTTCACGAGTGGGTCTGTGTAGCTCATCTGTGTAGCTCTCTGTATTGTGTTGCTTTGTTTGTCCTCGACTCTTCGTCCTGTGTCTTACTCTTCACAAGTGGGTCTGTGTAGCTCATCTGTGTAGCTCTCTGTATTGTGTTGCTTTGGTTGTCCTCGACTCTTCGTCCTGTGTCTTACTCTTCACGAGTGGGTCTGTGTAGCTCATCTGTGTAGCTCTCTGTATTGTGTTGCTTTGTTTGTCCTCGACTCTTCGTCCTGTGTCTTACCCTTCACGAGTGGGTCTGTGTAGCTCATCTGTGTAGCTCTCTGTATTGTGTTGCTTTGTTTGTCCTTGACTCGTCGTCCTGTGTCTTACTCTTCACGAGTGGGTCTGTGTAGCTCATCTGTGTAGCTCTCTGCATTGTGTTGCTTTGTTTGTCCTCGACTCGTCGTCCTGTGTCTTACTCTTCACGAGTGGGTCTGTGTAGCTCATCTGTGTAGCTCTCTGTATTGTGTTGCTTTGTTTGTCCTCGACTCGTCGTCCTGTGTCTTACTCTTCACGAGTGGGTCTGTGTAGCTCATCTGTGTAGCTCTCTGTATTGTGTTGCTTTGTTTGTCCTCGACTCGTCGTCCTGTGTCTTACTCTTCACGAGTGGGTCTGTGTAGCTCATCTGTGTAGCTCTCTGTATTGTGTTGCTTTGTTTGTCCTCGACTCGTCGTCCTGTGTTTTACTCTTCACAAGTGGGTCTGTGTAGCTCATCTGTGTAGCTCTCTGTATTGTGTTGCTTTGTTTGTCCTCGACTCTTCGTCCTGTGTCTTACCCTTCACAAGTGGGTCTGTGTAGCTCATCTGTGTAGCTCTCTGTATTGTGTTGTTTTGTTTGTCCTCGACTCGTCGTCCTGTGTCTTACTCTTCACGAGTGGGTCTGTGTAGCTCATCTGTGTAGCTCTCTGTATTGTGTTGCTTTGTTTGTCCTCGACTCTTCGTCCTGTGTCTTACTCTTCACGAGTGGGTCTGTGTAGCTCATCTGTGTAGCTCTCTGTATTGTGTTGCTTTGTTTGTCCTCGACTCTTCGTCCTGTGTCTTACTCTTCACGAGTGGGTCTGTGTAGCTCATCTGTGTAGCTCTCTGTATTGTGTTGCTTTGTTTGTCCTCGACTCTTCGTCCTGTGTCTTACTCTTCACAAGTGGGTCTGTGTAGCTCATCTGTGTAGCTCTCTGTATTGTGTTGCTTTGTTTGTCCTCGACTCTTCGTCCTGTGTCTTACTCTTCACGAGTGGGTCTGTGTAGTTCATCTGTGTAGCTCTCTGTATTGTGTTGCTTTGTTTGTCCTCGACTCTTCGTCCTGTGTCTTACTCTTCACGAGTGGGTCTGTGTAGCTCTCTGTATTGTGTTGCTTTGGTTGTCCTCGACTCTTCGTCCTGTGTCTTACTCTTCACGAGTGGGTCTGTGTAGCTCATCTGTGTAGCTCTCTGTATTGTGTTGCTTTGTTTGTCCTCGACTCTTCGTCCTGTGTCTTACCCTTCACAAGTGGGTCTGTGTAGCTCATCTGTGTAGCTCATCTGTGTAGCTCTCTGTATTGTGTTGCTTTGTTTGTCCTCGACTCTTCGTCCTGTGTCTTACTCTTTACAAGTGGGTCTGTGTAGCTCATCTGTGTAGCTCTCTGTATTGTGTTGCTTTGTTTGTCCTCGACTCTTCGTCCTGTGTCTTATGTGTCAAATGTTCCATGTGTCTCTTGATTGTCCATTCTTGTTTGTCTCTTCGGTTTTCTCTAACGTTTATTTCCAAAAAGAGACTTAAACATCTTTCACTTCTTTGTGAATTTCAATATCTTTTATCCTCGACCCGCTAAAGTTAACGCGAGAAAAGACGGGATTTGCAACACCCGTGTTCCTACGTCTCTTTTGAAACCTTATGAAAGAAACATTTAGACTTAGTTTTGTAGATGGCTGTCTGTTCTTTTGTCCTTTTTCTTTTAGCCATTGTGTTGTCTGTTCTTCTATTTACCACATCTGATTACCCCTGTGGTATCTTCAGACTCTTCTTATACTGGAAACATGAATTCAGTAGAACAAAGGACTTAATCTTAAGCGAAATAAACAGGGTTTTTGAGGAAATACAGCTAAACACTTGGAAGCAATTCTTTGACTTCATTAGAATTTTGATACATACAAAAAGGTAAAATATAACTTAAGTTTGGCTGTGAGCATTAAGTTCATTAGGTTTTTGATACATACAAAAAGGTAAAATATAACTTAAGTTTGGCTGTGAGCATTAATTCATTAGGTTTTTGATACATACAAAAAGGTAAAATATAACTTAAGTTTGGCTGTGAGCATTAAGTTCATTAAGTTTTTGATACATACAAAAAGGTAACACAATGTACATTGTATATAACTTACGTTTGGCTGTGAGCAAATCCTGATCCATTTCAAAAGGTGCCATACGGGTTAGAATTTCAAACATAATCATAGAGTAACTATATATATCGGCAGGCTGTGATACTTTACATTTCCCCCTCAGAACCTCAGGAGCAAACCATAAATATTCTACAAGCATTTAATGTATACAAGTTTAGATATTTATGTTTTAGTGAACACTGGATGCTGATTGGAGAAAAGATACAATTTATAGATATGGTGCTATATCAAAGCTCACTGGCATAGGTTTTAAAATCACAGGCATTCACCTTACATATAGAACAACCAGAAGAACTTGTAGTAAGTCATTGTAACTATGACAATAAGTAAATGTTTTCTTCAATTTATAATATTTGACGACGGATGCCATTAGTGGAGCAGGAACTGCTTACCCTTCCGGAGCACCTGAGTTCACCACCGTGTTTTAGTTTTATATGTATGTTTTGTAGATCGTTGTTTGTCCTTTTGTACTTTTTCTTTTGTCCATTGTGTTGTCTGTCCTTCTTCGATATACGGATTATGATTGCCCCTTTTGCATCTTCAAGCTCTTCTTAGATAGTTTGTTTATACATACATTGCCGTTGGAGATCCAGTTATCAAGAGGGGAGTGGTGGGATCCGGAGATATCAAGTTATCAAGAGGGGAGTGTTGGGATCTGGAGATCTAGTTATCAAGAGGGGAGTGTTGGGATCTGGAGATCCAGTTATCAAGAGGGGAGTGTTGGGATTGGAGATCCAGTTATCAAGAGGGGAGTGCTGGGATCCGGAGATCCAGTTATCAAGAGGGGAGTGTTGGGATCCGGAGATCCAGTTATCAAGAGGGGGGGCTGGGATCCGGAGATCCAGTTATCAAGAGGGGAGTGTTGGGATTCGGAGATCCAGTTATCAAGAGGAGAGTGTTGGGATGCGGAGATTCATTTATCAAGAGGGGAGTGTTGGGATCCGGAAACCCAGTTATCAAGAGGGGAGTGTTGGGATCCGGAAACCCAGTTATCAAGAGGGGAGTGTTGGGATCCGGAGATTCATTTATCAAGAGGGGAGTGTTGGGATTTGGAAACCCCGTTATCAAGAGGGGAGTGTTGGGATCTGGAGATATCCAGTTATCAAGAGGGGAGTGTTGGGATCTGGAGATCCAGTTATCAAGAGGGGAGTGTTGGGATCCGGAGATTCATTTATCAAGAGGGGAGTGTTGGGATCCGGAAACCCAGTTATCAAGAGGAGAGTGTTGGGATCCGGAGATCCAGTTATCAAGAGGGGAGTGTTGGGATCCGGAGATCCAGTTATCAAGAGGGGAGTGTTGGGATCCGGAGATCCAGTTATCAAGAGGGAAGTGTTGGGATCCTGAGATCCAGTTATCAAGAGGAGAGTGTTGGGATCCGGAGATCCAGTTATCAAGAGGGGAGTGTTGGGATCCTGAGATCCAGTTATCAAGAGGGGAGTGTTGGAATTCGGAGATCCAGTTATCAAGAGGGGAGTGTTGGGATCCGGAGATCCAGTTATCAAGAGGGGAGTGTTGAGATCCGGAGATCCAGTTATCAAGAGGGGAGTGTTGGGACCCGGAGATCCAGTTATCAAGAGGGGAGTGTTGGGACCCAGAGATCCAGTTATCAAGAGGGGAGTGTTGGGACCCGGAGATCCAGTTATCAAGAGGGGAGTGTTGGGACCCGGAGATCCAGTTATCAACAGGGGAGTGTTGGGACCCGGAGATCCAGTTATCAAGAGGGGAGTGTTGGGACCCGGAGATCCAGTTATCAAGAGGGGAGTGTTGAGATCCGGAGATCCAGTTATCAAGAGGGGAGTATTGAGATCCGGAGATCCAGTTATCAAGAGGGGAGTGTTGGGACCCGGAGATCCAGTTATCAAGAGGGGAGTGTTGGGACCCGGAGATCCAGTTATCAAGAGGAGAGTGTTGGGACCCGGAGATCCAGTTATCAAGAGGGGAGTGTTGGGATCCGGAGATCCAGCTATCAAGAGGGGAGTGTTGAGATCCGGAGATCCAGTTACCAAGAGGGGAGTGTTGGGACCCGGAGATCCAGTTATCAAGAGGGGAGTGTTGGGACCCGGAGATCCAGTTATCAAGAGGGGAGTGTTGGGACCCGGAGATCCAGTTATCAAGAGGGGAGTGTTGGGATCCGGAGATCCAGCTATCAAGAGGGGAGTGTTGAGATCCGGAGAACCAGTTATCAAGAGGGGAGTGTTGAGATCCGGAGATCCAGTTATCAAGAGGGTAGTGTTGGGACCCGGAGATCCAGTTATCAAGAGGGGAGTGTTGGGATCCGGAGATCCAGCTATCAAGAGGGGAGTGTTGAGATCCGGAGATCCAGTTATCAAGAGGGTACGGTTGGGATCCTGAGATCCAGTTATCAAGAGGGTACGGTTGGGATCCTGAGATCCCGTTATCAAGAGGGTACGGTTGGGATCCAGAGATCCAGTTATCAAGAGGGTACGGTTGGGATCCTGAGATCCAATTATCAAGAGGGTACGGTTGGGATCCTGAGAACCAGTTATCAAGAGGGTACGGTTGGGATCCCATTAATGGGTTTAACCACGCCATATGTTTGTGCCTGTCCCAAGCCAATGTTATATGTCGTGGTTTTTTCTGTGTTCAGTGAGTTAAGGTAAGAGGTGATTGATTGTTCATTGTGTTGATTGGTTTTGCTTTAGTCTGGTTTTATAGTGTTTAGAGCCATTATCTACAATATTTCAGCTATATCGTGGAGTTCAGTTTTATTGGTGGAGGAACTCAGAGTACCAAGAGAAAACCAACGACCTGTCATAAGTCTCTGACAAACTTTATCACATAATGTTGTATCAAGTACACCTCGCATGAGCGGGGTTCGAACTCACAACACTAGTGTGATAGGCACTGATTCCAACTACCATACGATCACGGTCACGACGGCCGGCTGGAATTGTTGACCATGACTGATTAAACTTTCTGTTACCTTGATCTTTCTTGATGGAGTGTAACGGATCATCACCATGGAGAAATGTAAGTCCAAATCCCGTAATCTTCAGGACAAACCTACTGTCAATCACGCATCTGTCACTGTTCAGTCGACCATGAAGTAGGATTAGAGAGTCGTGTAAAAATGCCATACCCTGAAAATACAGGAAAGGTTATTGCAGAGAGGGAAAACTGGAGTATGATATTCGTTACTATAACAAAAAACTATAAAATATCCATTACTGACAAATTGATTAAGCTTTACGACAAAAGAGATGATTTCAATTTTCACATTGTGAATTTTCCATTTATATATAGCAACATTCCTGCAGCACCTGCATATGGAGTATATATCTCTCAGTTGATACGATACTCCAGAGCTTGTGGTTCCTATCAGTATTTCGTTGATAGAAGGTTGCTGCTGAAAAGGAAGCTACTGAACCAAGGGTTCCTATTGGTTAAGTTGAAGTTATTACTAAGTTGAAGTTATTACTTCGAACGTTTTACGGTCGCCATCATGACTTGGTTGACCGTTATGGAATATCTGTGTCACCAATGACCACGGATATGTTCCACTTGTTGTAAACACTTCCCGGTCCCTTCCTCATTCATGACTAATCACCGGGTTCGTAGCTAGATTAACACGACGGGTGTCACTGGTGGAGCAGGAAAAGCTTTCCCTTCCGGAGCACCTGAGTTCACCCCCAGTTTTAGTGGGGTTCGTGTTACTCGATCTTTAGAATATGTGTATGCATTGTAGATCGTTGTTTGTCCTTTTGTACTTTTTCTTTTGGCCATTGTGTTGTCTTCTTCTTCGATATGCAGATTCTGGTTACCTCCCTTTGGTATCTTCAAACTCTTCCTATTGTATTGGAAATCCCATTTGTGAATACATTTGGCACACACAGGGATATTCAGGTTTTAGTGGATAAAACGATATGTATCCAAGAAAACTGCTTGGTTCGCAGCATTAAATTACTCCGTTCTTGGTTCCCTGGCGATGGCGAGTGAACGAAACACACCATGGATACCAGATTACAGTCCAACTGGTTCGAATCGTCATGGAACAAGCAAAGGATATCATATTATATTTCAACTGGTTAAAACCACTAGGAAAAAAATGAAGGAATTCAGATTCTAGATCAACTTGATAGAACCTTCAGGACAAAAAGATAATAACAGAACCTTGCACAAGTAGGATACAAAGAACACAACACCAGTATGTAGTAAGAATTGCAGGAATCATTAGGAAACAAGCATATTATATCGACCACTGTGGTCAAACTGGCTTGAATTAATTGAATTGTTTAGTTAATATATACATATTCTAGCCCTTATGGGTGGGTTAGTGATTATCGTTTACTGCCAAATGAGTAAGTGTTCAAATATATCACAAAACAGTAAGAAGTCTGCATTTGTTCTGACATATTGTGAAATCTAGGCATGGAGGATAAATTTGTCTTGATAAGTTGTAGACTGTCTTCAGGGAGTGTGGATTTGTCTTGACAAGTTGTAGACTGTCTTCAGGGAGTGTGGATTTGTCTTGACATGTTGTAGACTGTCTTCAGGGAGTGTGGATTTGTCTTGACATGTTGTAGACTGTCTTCAGGGAGTGTGGATTTGTCTTGACAAGTTGTAGACTGTCTTCAGGGAGTGTGGATTTGTCTTGACTTGTTGGAGATCGTCTTCACGGAGTCCAGATTCGTCTCGACAAAATAGTAGATAGTCTTCAGGGAGTACAGATTTGTCTTGACATATTATAGACTGTCTTCACGCAGTCCGGATTTGTCTTGACATATTGTAGACTGTCTTCACGGAGTTCTATGTATTATTACATTATCTTAATAGATAAAAGACGACTTACATTTGTTAAATCTGTCAGTAATGCAGCTTTAAAGTCCCAATCCAGATTAATAGAGTCATATTGGACTATATCCTGTAACAGAAAATAAAATCATAATATTTGTGATATATAGATGTTTTAGATGTCAATATAAGTCATAAATAAATGAACACACATTGAGTCAACATATAAATAGCGATCTGTTAAATACAGGAGAATGACCATCAACAAGTGGAACAGGAACTGCTTACCCTTCTGGTGTTCACCCCCGGTTTTTAGTGGGATTCGTGTTGCTTGATCTTTAGGTTTCTGTGTAGTGTTTAGAAGATCATTATTTGTTCTTTTGTCTTGTATCTTTTGGCCATGATAGCCTATCCTTCGCTTTACGCCTTTTAGTTGCCCCTTTGGTATCTTCCGTGTATCATTTGTACTGCTAAACGAGGAATGAAAGATGAGGGGTACGTTTTCAGAGCTCTTGTTTTGCTTCATATGGTTCTTTTGTGTGTGAGTATTGTTTTTGTTTGCTAGTCGCCTCTGACGTGGGTATGACATGCACCTTGCAACTATAAGCTTTAATATCATAAAAATGTCAAACAACGAATAACAAACCAGTAGATACAACAAACATCAGGCCTTGCCGTAGCAAAACTCAATCTTGTAAACTCGTACTACACAATCGTCCAATCAGAACACTGTATATAATGTCTTGACTAGTTTGACTCTGTCACGTTCTATTAAAGTGCCTGTACCAAACAAGGACAATGAGAGGTCATGTAGAGGTCATGTATTTATGATTTGGGGTTTGGACTTTGTCTCTTTCTACGATGTTTCTAATTTATGATTTAGGGTTTGGACTTTGTCTCTTTCTACGATGTTTCTAATTTATGATTTAGGGTTTGGACGTTGTCTCTTTCTACGATGTTTCTAATTTATGATTTAGGGTTTGGACTTTGTCTCTTTCTACGATGTTCTAATTTATGATTTAGGGTTTGGACTTTGTCTCTTTCTACGATGTTTCTAATTTATGATTTGGGGTAGGGGCTTTGTCTCTTTCTACGATGTTTCTAATTTATGATTTAGGGTTTGGACTTTGTCTCTTTCTACGATGTTTCTAATTTATGATTTAGGGTTTGGACTTTGTCTCTTTCTACGATGTTTCTAATTTATGATTTAGGGTTTGGACTTTGTCTCTTTCTACGATGTTTCTAATTTATGATTTGGGGTAGGGGCTTTGTCTCTTTCTACGATGTTTCTAATTTATGATTTGGGGTAGGGGCTTTGTCTCTTTCTACGATGTTTCTAATTTATGATTTGGGGTTTGGGCTTTGTCTCTTTCTACGATGTTTCTAATTTATGATTTAGGGTTTGGGCTTTGTCTCTTTCTACGATGTTTCTAATTTATGATTTAGGGTTTGGACTTTGTCTCTTTCTACGATGTTCTAATTTATGATTTAGGGTTTGGGCTTTGTCTCTTTCTACGATGTTTCTAATTTATGATTTAGGGTTTGGGCTTTGTCTCTTTCTACGATGTTTCTAATTTATGATTTAGGGTTTGGACTTTGTCTCTTTCTACGATGTTTCTAATTTATGATTTAGGGTTTGGACTTTGTCTCTTTCTACGATGTTTCTAATTTATGATTTAGGGTTTGGACTTTGTCTCTTTCTACGATGTTTCTAATTTATGATTTAGGGTATGGGCTTTGTCTCTTTCTACGATGTTTCTAATTTATGATTTAGGGTTAGGGCTTTGTCTCTTTCTACGATGTTTCTAATTTATGATTTAGGGTTTGGACTTTGTCTCTTTCTACGATGTTTCTAATTTATGATTTAGGGTTTGGACTTTGTCTCTTTCTACGATGTTTCTAATTTATGATTTAGGGTTTGGACTTTGTCTCTTTCTACGATGTTTCTAATTTATGATTTAGGGTTTGGACTTTGTCTCTTTCTACGATGTTTCTAATTTATGATTTAGGGTTTGGGCTTTGTCTCTTTCTACGATGTTTCTAATTTATGATTTAGGGTTTGGACTTTGTCTCTTTCTACGATGTTCTAATTTATGATTTAGGGTTTGGGCTTTGTCTCTTTCTACGATGTTTCTAATTTATGATTTAGGGTATGGGCTTTGTCTCTTTCTACGATGTTTCTAATTTATGATTTAGGGTTAGGGCTTTGTCTCTTTCTACGATGTTTCTAATTTATGATTTAGGGTTTGGACTTTGTCTCTTTCTACGATGTTTCTAATTTATGATTTAGGGTTTGGACTTTGTCTCTTTCTACGATGTTTCTAATTTATGATTTAGGGTTTGGACTTTGTCTCTTTCTACGATGTTTCTAATTTATGATTTAGGGTTTGGACTTTGTCTCTTTCTACGATGTTTCTAATTTATGATTTAGGGTTTGGGCTTTGTCTCTTTCTACGATGTTTCTAATTTATGATTTAGGGTTTGGACTTTGTCTCTTTCTACGATGTTCTAATTTATGATTTAGGGTTTGGGCTTTGTCTCTTTCTACGATGTTTCTAATTTATGATTTAGGGTTTGGACTTTGTCTCTTTCTACGATGTTTCTAATTTATGATTTAGGGTTTGGACTTTGTCTCTTTCTACGATGTTTCTAATTTATGATTTAGGGTTTGGACTTTGTCTCTTTCTACGATGTTTCTAATTTATGATTTAGGGTTTGGACTTTGTCTCTTTCTACGATGTTTCTAATTTATGATTTAGGGTTTGGACTTTGTCTCTTTCTACGATGTTTCTAATTTATGATTTAGGGTTTGGGCTTTGTCTCTTTCTACGATGTTTCTAATTTATGATTTAGGGTTTGGACTTTGTCTCTTTCTACGATGTTCTAATTTATGATTTAGGGTTTGGGCTTTGTCTCTTTCTACGATGTTTCTAATTTATGATTTAGGGTTTGGACTTTGTCTCTTTCTACGATGTTTCTAATTTATGATTTAGGGTTTGGACTTTGTCTCTTTCTACGATGTTTCTAATTTATGATTTAGGGTATGGGCTTTGTCTCTTTCTACGATGTTTCTAATTTATGATTTAGGGTTAGGGCTTTGTCTCTTTCTACGATGTTTCTAATTTATGATTTAGGGTTTGGACTTTGTCTCTTTCTACGATGTTTCTAATTTATGATTTAGGGTTTGGACTTTGTCTCTTTCTACGATGTTTCTAATTTATGATTTAGGGTTTGGACTTTGTCTCTTTCTACGATGTTTCTAATTTATGATTTAGGGTTTGGACTTTGTCTCTTTCTACGATGTTTCTAATTTATGATTTAGGGTTTGGGCTTTGTCTCTTTCTACGATGTTTCTAATTTATGATTTAGGGTTTGGACTTTGTCTCTTACTACGATGTTTCTAATCTATGATTTAGGGTTTGGGCTTTGTCTCTTTCTACGATGTTCTAATTTATGATTTAGGGTTTGGGCTTTGTCTCTTTCTACGATGTTTCTAATTTATGATTTAGGGTATGGGCTTTGTCTCTTTCTACGATGTTTCTAATTTATGATTTAGGGTTTGGACTTTGTCTCTTTCTACGATGTTTCTAATTTATGATTTAGGGTTTGGACTTTGTCTCTTTCTACGATGTTCTAATTTATGATTTAGGGTTTGGACTTTGTCTCTTTCTACGATGTTTCTAATTTATGATTTAGGGTTTGGACTTTGTCTCTTTCTACGATGTTCTAATTTATGATTTAGGGTTTGGGCTTTGTCTCTTTCTACGATGTTTCTAATTTATGATTTAGGGTTTGGACTTTGTCTCTTTCTACGATGTTCTAATTTATGATTTGGGGTAGGGGCTTTGTCTCTTTCTACGATGTTTCTAATTTATGATTTGGGGTTTGGACTTTGTCTCTTTCTACGATGTTCTAATTTATGATTTAGGGTTTGGACTTTGTCTCTTTCTACGATGTTCTAATTTATGATTTAGGGTTTGGACTTTGTCTCTTTCTACGATGTTCTAATTTATGATTTAGGGTTTGGACTTTGTCTCTTTCTACGATGTTTCTAATTTATGATTTAGGGTATGGACTTTGTCTCTTTCTACGATGTTCTAATTTATGATTTAGGGTTAGGGCTTTGTCTCTTTCTACGATGTTCTAATTTATGATTTAGGGTTTGGACTTTGTCTCTTTCTACGATGTTCTAATTTATGATTTAGGGTTTGGACTTTGTCTCTTTCTACGATGTTTCTAATTTATGATTTAGGGTTTGGACTTTGTCTCTTTCTACGATGTTCTAATTTATGATTTAGGGTTTGGGCTTTGTCTCTTTCTACGATGTTTCTAATTTATGATTTAGGGTTTGGACTTTTTCTCTTTCTACGATGTTCTAATTTATGATTTGGGGTAGGGGCTTTGTCTCTTTCTACGATGTTTCTAATTTATGATTTGGGGTTTGGACTTTGTCTCTTTCTACGATGTTCTAATTTATGATTTAGGGTTTGGACTTTGTCTCTTTCTACGATGTTCTAATTTATGATTTAGGGTTTGGACTTTGTCTCTTTCTACGATGTTCTAATTTATGATTTAGGGTTTGGACTTTGTCTCTTTCTACGATGTTTCTAATTTATGATTTGGAGTTAGGGCTTTGTCTCTTTCTACGATGTTTCTAATTTATGATTTAGGGTTTGGACTTTGTCTCTTTCTACGATGTTCTAATTTATGATTTAGGGTTTGGACTTTGTCTCTTTCTACGATGTTCTAATTTATGATTTAGGGTTAGGGCTTTGTCTCTTTCTACGATGTTTCTAATTTATGATTTAGGGTTTGGACTTTGTCTCTTTCTACGATGTTCTAATTTATGATTTAGGGTTAGGGCTTTGTCTCTTTCTACGATGTTCTAATTTATGATTTAGGGTTTGGACTTTGTCTCTTTCTACGATGTTCTAATTTATGATTTAGGGTTTGGACTTTGTCTCTTTCTACGATGTTTCTAATTTATGATTTAGGGTTTGGGCTTTGTCTCTTTCTACGATGTTCTAATTTATGATTTAGGGTTTGGACTTTGTCTCTTTCTACGATGTTTCTAATTTATGATTTAGGGTTAGGGCTTTGTCTCTTTCTACGATGTTCTAATTTATGATTTGGGGTTTGGGCTTTGTCTCTTTCTACGATGTTTCTAATTTATGATTTGGGGTAGGGGCTTTGTCTCTTTCTACGATGTTTCTAATTTATGTTTTAGGGTTAGGGCTTTGTCTCTTTCTACGATGTTTCTAATTTATGATTTGGGGTAGGGGCTTTGTCTCTTTCTACGATGTTTCTAATTTATGATTTAGGGTTTGGACGTTGTCTCTTTCTACGATGTTTCTAATTTATGATTTAGGGTTAGGGCTTTGTCTCTTTCTACGATGTTTCTAATTTATGATTTAGGGTTTGGACTTTGTCTCTTTCTACGATGTTTCTAATCTATGATTTAGGGTTTGGGCTTTGTCTCTTTCTACGATGTTCTAATTTATGATTTAGGGTTTGGGCTTTGTCTCTTTCTACGATGTTTCTAATTTATGATTTAGGGTATGGGCTTTGTCTCTTTCTACGATGTTTCTAATTTATGATTTAGGGTTTGGACTTTGTCTCTTTCTACGATGTTTCTAATTTATGATTTAGGGTTTGGACTTTGTCTCTTTCTACGATGTTCTAATTTATGATTTAGGGTTTGGACTTTGTCTCTTTCTACGATGTTTCTAATTTATGATTTAGGGTTTGGACTTTGTCTCTTTCTACGATGTTCTAATTTATGATTTAGGGTTTGGGCTTTGTCTCTTTCTACGATGTTTCTAATTTATGATTTAGGGTTTGGACTTTGTCTCTTTCTACGATGTTCTAATTTATGATTTGGGGTAGGGGCTTTGTCTCTTTCTACGATGTTTCTAATTTATGATTTGGGGTTTGGACTTTGTCTCTTTCTACGATGTTCTAATTTATGATTTAGGGTTTGGACTTTGTCTCTTTCTACGATGTTCTAATTTATGATTTAGGGTTTGGACTTTGTCTCTTTCTACGATGTTCTAATTTATGATTTAGGGTTTGGACTTTGTCTCTTTCTACGATGTTTCTAATTTATGATTTAGGGTATGGACTTTGTCTCTTTCTACGATGTTCTAATTTATGATTTAGGGTTAGGGCTTTGTCTCTTTCTACGATGTTCTAATTTATGATTTAGGGTTTGGACTTTGTCTCTTTCTACGATGTTCTAATTTATGATTTAGGGTTTGGACTTTGTCTCTTTCTACGATGTTTCTAATTTATGATTTAGGGTTTGGACTTTGTCTCTTTCTACGATGTTCTAATTTATGATTTAGGGTTTGGGCTTTGTCTCTTTCTACGATGTTTCTAATTTATGATTTAGGGTTTGGACTTTTTCTCTTTCTACGATGTTCTAATTTATGATTTGGGGTAGGGGCTTTGTCTCTTTCTACGATGTTTCTAATTTATGATTTGGGGTTTGGACTTTGTCTCTTTCTACGATGTTCTAATTTATGATTTAGGGTTTGGACTTTGTCTCTTTCTACGATGTTCTAATTTATGATTTAGGGTTTGGACTTTGTCTCTTTCTACGATGTTCTAATTTATGATTTAGGGTTTGGACTTTGTCTCTTTCTACGATGTTTCTAATTTATGATTTGGAGTTAGGGCTTTGTCTCTTTCTACGATGTTTCTAATTTATGATTTAGGGTTTGGACTTTGTCTCTTTCTACGATGTTCTAATTTATGATTTAGGGTTTGGACTTTGTCTCTTTCTACGATGTTCTAATTTATGATTTAGGGTTAGGGCTTTGTCTCTTTCTACGATGTTTCTAATTTATGATTTAGGGTTTGGACTTTGTCTCTTTCTACGATGTTCTAATTTATGATTTAGGGTTAGGGCTTTGTCTCTTTCTACGATGTTCTAATTTATGATTTAGGGTTTGGACTTTGTCTCTTTCTACGATGTTCTAATTTATGATTTAGGGTTTGGACTTTGTCTCTTTCTACGATGTTTCTAATTTATGATTTAGGGTTTGGGCTTTGTCTCTTTCTACGATGTTCTAATTTATGATTTAGGGTTTGGACTTTGTCTCTTTCTACGATGTTTCTAATTTATGATTTAGGGTTAGGGCTTTGTCTCTTTCTACGATGTTCTAATTTATGATTTGGGGTTTGGGCTTTGTCTCTTTCTACGATGTTTCTAATTTATGATTTGGGGTAGGGGCTTTGTCTCTTTCTACGATGTTTCTAATTTATGATTTAGGGTTAGGGCTTTGTCTCTTTCTACGATGTTTCTAATTTATGATTTGGGGTAGGGGCTTTGTCTCTTTCTACGATGTTTCTAATTTATGATTTAGGGTTTGGACGATGTCTCTTTCTACGATGTTTCTAATTTATGATTTAGGGTTAGGGCTTTGTCTCTTTCTACGATGTTTCTAATTTATGATTTAGGGTTTGGACTTTGTCTCTTTCTACGATGTTTCTAATTTATGATTTGGGGTAGGGGCTTTGTCTCTTTCTACGATGTTCTAATTTATGATTTAGGGTTTGGGCTTTGTCTCTTTCTACGATGTTTCTAATTTATGATTTAGGGTTTGGACTTTGTCTCTTTCTACGATGTTTCTAATTTATGATTTGTGGTAGGGGCTTTGTCTCTTTCTACGATGTTTCTAATTTATGATTTAGGGTTTGGACTTTGTCTCTTTCTACGATGTTCTAATTTATGATTTAGGGTTTGGGCTTTGTCTCTTTCTACGATGTTTCTAATTTATGATTTGGGGTAGGGGCTTTGTCTCTTTCTACGATGTTTCTAATTTATGATTTAGGGTTTGGACTTTGTCTCTTTCTACGATGTTTCTAATTTATGATTTAGGGTTTGGACTTTGTCTCTTTCTACGATGTTTCTAATTTATGATTTAGGGTTTGGACTTTGTCTCTTTCTACGATGTTCTAATTTATGATTTAGGGTTTGGGCTTTGTCTCTTTCTACGATGTTTCTAATTTATGATTTAGGGTTTGGACTTTGTCTCTTTCTACGATGTTCTAATTTATGATTTGGGGTTAGGACTTTGTCTCTTTCTACGATGTTTCTAATTTATGATTTAGGGTTTGGACTTTGTCTCTTTCTACGATGTTCTAATTTATGATTTAGGGTTTGGGCTTTGTCTCTTTCTACGATGTTTCTAATTTATGATTTAGGGTATGGACTTTGTCTCTTTCTACGATGTTTCTAATATATGATTTAGGGTTTGGGCTTTGTCTCTTTCTACGATGTTTCTAATTTATGATTTGGGGTTTGGACTTTGTCTCTTTCTACGATGTTCTAATTTATGATTTAGGGTTTGGACTTTGTCTCTTTCTACGATGTTCTAATTTATGATTTAGGGTTTGGACTTTGTCTCTTTCTACGATGTTCTAATTTATGATTTAGGGTTTGGACTTTGTCTCTTTCTACGATGTTTCTAATTTATGATTTAGGGTATGGACTTTGTCTCTTTCTACGATGTTCTAATTTATGATTTAGGGTTAGGGCTTTGTCTCTTTCTACGATGTTCTAATATATGATTTAGGGTTTGGACTTTGTCTCTTTCTACGATGTTTCTAATTTATGATTTGGAGTTAGGGCTTTGTCTCTTTCTACGATGTTTCTAATTTATGATTTAGGGTTTGGACTTTGTCTCTTTCTACGATGTTCTAATTTATGATTTAGGGTTTGGACTTTGTCTCTTTCTACGATGTTCTAATATATGATTTAGGGTTAGGGCTTTGTCTCTTTCTACGATGTTTCTAATTTATGATTTAGGGTTTGGACTTTGTCTCTTTCTACGATGTTCTAATTTATGATTTAGGGTTAGGGCTTTGTCTCTTTCTACGATGTTCTAATTTATGATTTAGGGTTTGGACTTTGTCTCTTTCTACGATGTTCTAATTTATGATTTAGGGTTTGGACTTTGTCTCTTTCTACGATGTTTCTAATCTATGATTTAGGGTTTGGGCTTTGTCTCTTTCTACGATGTTTCTAATTTATGATTTGGGGTTTGGGCTTTGTCTCTTTCTACGATGTTTCTAATTTATGATTTGGGGTAGGGGCTTTGTCTCTTTCTACGATGTTTCTAATTTATGATTTAGGGTTTGGACGTTGTCTCTTTCTACGATGTTTCTAATTTATGATTTAGGGTTAGGGCTTTGTCTCTTTCTACGATGTTTCTAATTTATGATTTAGGGTTTGGACTTTGTCTCTTTCTACGATGTTTCTAATTTATGATTTGGGGTAGGGGCTTTGTCTCTTTCTACGATGTTCTAATTTATGATTTAGGGTTTGGGCTTTGTCTCTTTCTACGATGTTTCTAATTTATGATTTAGGGTTTGGACTTTGTCTCTTTCTACGATGTTTCTAATTTATGATTTGGGGTAGGGGCTTTGTCTCTTTCTACGATGTTTCTAATTTATGATTTAGGGTTTGGACTTTGTCTCTTTCTACGATGTTCTAATTTATGATTTAGGGTTTGGGCTTTGTCTCTTTCTACGATGTTTCTAATTTATGATTTGGGGTAGGGGCTTTGTCTCTTTCTACGATGTTTCTAATTTATGATTTAGGGTTTGGACTTTGTCTCTTTCTACGATGTTTCTAATTTATGATTTAGGGTTTGGGCTTTGTCTCTTTCTACGATGTTTCTAATTTATGATTTGGGGTTAGGACTTTGTCTCTTTCTACGATGTTTCTAATTTATGATTTAGGGTTTGGACTTTGTCTCTTTCTACGATGTTCTAATTTATGATTTAGGGTTAGGACTTTGTCTCTTTCTACGATGTTTCTAATTTATGATTTAGGGTTTGGACTTTG